>JAODKL010000027.1:5455102-5486271 GCA_026780765.1 Petrocephalus schoutedeni | reverse complement strand
TTCCGGGATAGGCTCCGGACCCCCCGCGACCCTGAACAGGATAAGCGGGTTGGAAAATGGATGGATGGATGGATAGTATTAGTAATGACCAAGTTACTTGTAGCATTTTAGCACATTACCAGTCCTTTAATAATGTTAACATTTACAATACATCTCGATCAGTGTCATCCAGGTTGAAACATGTAATCTTTTAGCTGTAATACTTTCTTTCCTATAACTAATGAATCCCATGGTATTCAAAGAGCTGCAGAAGAAGTGCTGTCTGTACTGACAGTAGTAGCCCTGTGCATTTAGTGTGGAAAATGTGTCGTTCCATACAATCCATCGTTCGGTACAGGTTAGCGGTTGGACAGTGTGTATAGCATGAAAATCATACATTAGTGAAACCCGTGTTAAGCTAGTGTGGGGGCGCTCTGAGTCACGTTAGGCTTGGTGCTAGACAGGCACGTCATAAATGTTGGCTCTCTTTACCATTTTCTAAATCAATATCTTTGAACTGACCTCCCTACAATAAATTGATGAAGCTCATTTAAATCAAAGCAAAGTCTTTAACACAAAGAGTGAACTAATTCTGTAGTTTAACTCAACATTTTCAATAAGATGACTTGCACCCTAATGGCTTATAATTAATTCCCCATCTCCCCCACTCCCCCACCTTTGAATATCATGCTTAGGGTAGTCAGCGGATTCCACTGCTTTATCTAATACATAATGTTCATTTCAGGCTCTTAATTGC
Source organism: Petrocephalus schoutedeni (assembly GCA_026780765.1). Classification (NCBI taxonomy): domain Eukaryota; kingdom Metazoa; phylum Chordata; class Actinopteri; order Osteoglossiformes; family Mormyridae; genus Petrocephalus; species Petrocephalus schoutedeni. Next base: position 5,485,535 of record JAODKL010000027.1, on the reverse strand, counting down.
ATATAAATGAAAATTGGCTTTGCAGCAAGATGAATTGTGGGAAGGAATCAAACCACCCAGCATGTCCCAGAGATGTGAGCCTGAAAATGCAATTTGGCAGAGATACGCTGAGCGGTTCAGAGTTCGTTAATTTTTACTGCGCAGGTAGCTGCACTGAAGTGGGACTGATTTGTATTGAAATCTGTCTGGAGGTGTGCAGAAATGCTAATCCCTGTGTTATTTATCTATCGTTATGGCGAGTGCAGATCAATGCATTGGGCTGCCGGCACTGTCGCCATCCTGTGGAGCTCGGCGTGCCCCGCCGCGTCCATGGCAGCGGCATACGGCAGCAGGAACAGGCGCTGATTGCATTCCCTGTACTGTGCATCAGTGGAGTCAACAAGCTTGAGGTCGTTTCATTTTAGTGGAGAGGGTCACTTGCCTTTACAGTATAAGACAGGCCTAGATTAGTGGAGTTCAGTATGATTGAGACGACCGAACCATCCATGCGTATGTATTGCCAGGTTCAGAACACGAAACATGCTGTTATTGGTAAAATTATTAAAGGTCAACAGGGATGACTAAACCTCCTCAACATTTACACCAGTTTAGCATAAAATATCAATGTTACAAGATTGATATTGACTTGTATTTATGCAAAATTGGCCCTGAGCTGTTTTTCATATAACTAAATTACCAAAAAACAGGTATTTCTTTAAAAGCATGATATTAAAATTGCTACCTCATCTCAACAAGATTTTAAATCAATAAATCCATTTAACGTAAGGAAATTGCTGGCATAATGGTGCTGGTTGAATTTCACATGTCACTACGGTTCTCTGTCAGATATAGAATATTTATGTGTTATGTGTTAGAGCACCCCTTACTCAGTATCATGTGTTCTGTACGATGCAACACAGACTCTTCAGGCTGTCTTTTTTTATTGGGGGGGTGTGGGGGGTGCAGCAGTCTTGCCCAGTCAGTCTCATTTGCACATTGCATCCATGTCACATGACTCCTTGTTATTGTATATGCCTGTGCCTTATAGGAGAGTCATGAAGATAGTATATTGTGTGGTCTCTATAGCCACTGCTGCAGACAGAGGCTAGAGCAGCCAGCTCCATTGTGTAGGGCAGAGAGGAAAAGATATTAAGATGGCTCTGCAGCTCCTATAAGGCTCTCCCTGGGAGCTGCTGGCCACAGTTGATAGCAGTCTTTCCAATTTGCCATGCTGCAGTCTAGAGCTGACAGAGGTATTTCTAACTTTCTCCCTTCATCACTGGAGCATGCCGTTGTAGGTTAGTCCCTAATTACTCTCATACTGAGACGTTCCAAATATTCCCCAGGTGGTAATATTTTTCTGCCTGAATGAGTCATTATGTTGTCTGGCAGACTGAAACACCAGCCTTTAAGTGTCAGAACAGTACCCCTCATGTAGTACCCAATCCCTTTCACCCCGCACTCTGCTTCTCTGTCACTCTCTCTGCCCCCACCCCCCCCCCCCCCCGCTTATCTCTCACACTGGTTGCCCTGTATTGTTCTTTCTGAAGCTCCCTTTACTGTAATGATGCTAGACTTCAGTAAAAAGCGCAAATATGCCTTAATTAAACCACTCATCTTATCTGTAATATGATTCTTTTCATTTATTTTTCTATGTCCCGTCCCCACAGTGCATCCCACTATTCGTATACAGACAGACACACACGCACACACACACACCTCCATGTATTCCTTTCATTATGGGGACACTCCATTCATTCCTATAACCCCTACCCAGGCCTAACCTTAAGCATAAGTAACCAAACAAAATACGAGACTTTTGGCATTTTTAGTTTTTTGATTGCAGACACAGATTTTTATGAAATTGAGGTTATCCTTGTGGGGACAAGACAAATGTCTCCACAAGCTAAAGAGTAACAGCTTTTCATTGCATTGTAGGGACATTGGGTCCCCACACTGTAATAATTACAAAACCACAAACACATACACGCACACTCTCCACTTAGTTGGGTAGGTGCCAAATGTGTTAGAAGTCAAGGACACAAGACAGGAGGGGGAACAGGAAGGCACTGGGGATAGAATAACAATATCGCAGAGCAGAGTGACCCTCCTGACAACACACTCGCGTGTTGGTGGCGTCAAGCGTCAGACGAGAGCCGTGAGCAAAGCTCTCCTGGGAGGCAGCAAGTGGCAGCCACCAGCTGGATGCTGTGGATCTTCACTGGGCCTGCAGAAACCTCGAAGAGACAGCAGCATCATTGTTATTAGATGCTTATACACTTGCAACCAACATTCTTATTTTTTCCCGAAAACATTTTAGTGGACAACAATATGTTAAATCTAGGAAAACACTCAACATTCTATTCATGTATATTTGCAATTTTTTTTGATGGCAACTTGATGGAACACATTCAGCTGGAGGACATATCTGTTAATCACTTGAGCAGATGTTTTCGCTTTCAATTTAATCTTATAGAGTTACCTGTCAAATGAGCAAATACAAGGCATAGCTTTACTCCAAATGAATGAATTCAAATTCTACATATGTTACAAATAGTGCTTCCCAGACTATGGACATCTATTCAGACATTGATAATGCTACTGTTGGAGGCTTAAATTAGGCCAGTGGTTCTCAATCCCGTTCCTGGTGCCCCACCTGCCAGAATGTGTTCGTTCCAACCCTACCTCAGTCAGGCTCAGATGGTCCTTAATAGGCTAAAGCCGGTTTCAGACCGAACTTTGACCACTGCACGCTGTGATGCATTGTCACGCGATCAATAGAAACAAGGCACTGAACCGGGCAAAGAAATCGAAATGGAGAAAAACCTTATATTGTCCGTGTCTGAGTGCCCAGAGCTACATGACACAAGCATACCATCTTTTTGCATGCGAAATATACATCGTTGCTACTGACCGCAGCCGAAATGACAGGAGAGAGTTCTACAAACCACACCTACTCTTTGCGCAGAAGCCCCGCAGTGAGCACAGTGCGTTGAGTGGACACCGCTGTTTTTTTGAATGGGGCGCACACAGCGCATGCCGCGTCCAGTCTGCAACCAGCTTTAGCCTATTAAGGACCATATAAGTTTGATTGAGGTAGGGTTGGAATGAACACATTCTGCCAGGAACAGGACTGAGAACCACTGAATTAGGCAGATCTGTCTCTAAATAAAAAAATAAGAAGGAAATCCCTAATAATGGTCTTTGGGCCTTTTTCTGTCAGCGTTATGCAGCTGCCTTAACCTCATCATTAGTACTCGGTGTGGATTTGTTTGCAGATGGCAGATGGAATAGTCTTCCTGATAGCGTAGTGCAAGCTAAGTCCTTGGGTTCCTTTAAATCAGAGCTAGATAAGATTTTAACAGCTCTGAGCTATTAGTTAAGTTCTCACCAAATGAGCTTGATGGGCCAAATGGCCACCTCTCGTTAGTATATTTCTTATGTTCTTAAACATCTCTTAGTGTGTTTCTGCATCCTACCACCACTTCAGTAAGTTGATTAACAGTTGTACAGCTATGCACTTTAGTAATGGATTGTTTGCTTATCTGCATAGAATTACTGTAGGGCAGCCCAGGCACCATATCTTCTTCTTCATGCAGTTAGTGGTAATAAATGTGTTTACAAATGAGATGGTATTTTCTTCATTATTTTCTTCAATCTGCCTGTGGTATTGATTCATGGCTAATGCCCTCCTGAACTTGATCTCGGTTGTGTTGTTCAAAAAGTTTCTCTCTTCCATTTCAAATGTTGATAGATAAGGTGTACATCAGTAGATCATTGTGTCTTACTTAGCATACACATTTTTAAATAAATACAGAAAATACCTTCCCGTAGGACACCACTGTATCTTATTCAGCACTCGCACCTTCTGTATATAAGGGGAAAGAAGTTATAGCGAATGTCTTGTACTTTGGACCATTGTCCTGCTGAAAAGCACCTTCCATTTCTTGATGGCTGAGTAGACTGCACTTGCAGGGCTATTCTGAGACTTCAATATTTTTTATGCCCTTTTTCTGATCTGTGCTTTTCAATCTATCCCTGACTTGCTTTGAAAGCTCCCTGGCGTACATGGTTGAATATTTGCTTTAAATTTACTACCCGACCGAGTAACTTGCTAAAAGTTTTTTTTATACTGGGATTATGAGAAATACTGTTATTGCCCAGTTTAGGATGTAAAAATAGATTTTTTACTGGTCAGTTAAGTAAAAAATGAACGATTTTAGTATGCATTTTAGATCTATATGCCGTATGAATGTATGGGGATAAGACATGCCTAATCCCCACGTCTAGGCTTGAAATGTCCTGCATCGGTGGTACTGTGCTGAGACATGTTTGCATTTACCTTGAATGGAAGGTTGTAGTTTTGCCTCTGAAGGGGTCTCCTTTGGGTAGTGCCAAGGAGCACAATCAGCAGCACACGTATGTTTCTGGAGCTCAGGTGTGGGCTTCCTGTCATCAGTTTAAGGCAAAAAGCCTTCTGGTCAGACCCAATCATCAGCAGGGCTGCATCCTGAGCCTTGGTCCCGTGAGCCTATACTAAATACCTCCTCATTGTCCACGCAGCAGACGCTCCACAGTGTTCCCTTGTTTTATTTGTGGCATAAAAAAATGGTTTTGCAATGGTCTGCCTGCTGCAGCTGCCTTGGCTTTTATGTATTCATATGTTTCATTTCTGGTTGCTGTCCTTGTGGTTTTGATATGAATCGCAAATGGACAATGGTTGTCATCCAGGGTGCTTTGCAGGGCTCTTACGGAGCCCTCTTATCCAAGGATCTGGCACTATTGTTTCTTGTGATGAGGAGAGAAATGGCAGAATGATAAAAAATGAAATCACTTCAGCATGGACTTAGAGGCACTAGAACCATTGGTGAGCAATTATTGTGCAAAGAACAGCACTCAAGGTATAATCTCACATTGCTGCAGAAAGTGAGCTGGGATCCGATTTCCTCACACAGCCCTCCACTGACATTTGTGCTGAATTACAATGTTTCTTGACAACAGATCAGTACATTATTTATTAAGCCTGGAGAATGTAGACTGCATGTATGGATATAATTACTTGATTCATTTGTATATATCGAGTCTATATAGAGTCACTTATTTGAGTGGTTTCAATGTCAAAACAATACATAGGCACAATACTCAATATTGATGCAGTATTCTAGTAAATATACTACATCTGTGCCACGCTCAAACAAAGGTATTGTCTTAATGGGATGACATGTGACTAAGTATTACTGTACATAAGCTTAAAGTTTTCTTGAAATGCAAATTAGAATGTTTAATTGGGATATATCACATTCCATCTGGTTTTTAAAAATAATTATTCCACAAAACAGTTAGAGATCGTGGCAATGCAATTGTTAATCTCATTTGCAAACATAAAGAGCTAAAGATTAGCTGTGTAGTATGATGCCGTTCTGGTATCTAACCTATCTGCATAGAGTAATAAATGTGGAGGATTTTCTGCTGCCTGCAGCAGGGTTCTTGCATTGGAAATAGATACACTATGCCACACTGTTATGATGCTGGGGTCACACTGTGCCAAACACTGACATAATTGGCATATAGATGTTATTTTCTCAATACTCCTCCACTCAGTGAGCGCCATAACAATGTATGTGAAATAAATTTCAAGAAATTTGAACTGTCTCAAATTGTCAAGGTAGAGGGAAAAATTGTCATAGTGGACAAATGTTATATGACATGTGGTATGATAAGACTTCCATTAAAAGACATTTTATTTCACATTGGTTATTATAAGCAGTATTTTGTGGCATTCCCCCACCAAAAAACAAATTAAAATAAAAATGCTATTATAAATATGACTGTTTTCTGTATTCAGCTGCCTTTCATGTAGTCTAGGTTGCTGATAATGAATAAGCTAGCTTAGACGCGAGTACCCCTAGCATTGTGAACTTATTAACTGAAATGTACAGAGCATATCGACATTTATAACACAGGTCTGCAACTAAAAAACAACATAGGATTTTTTTACTGTTATAGATTTTTACTCTCTGAACCCGGGAAAATATTTTAAAATTCCCATGTTTTTGTTAAATTAAGCATACAATTTCCCTTTTTACACTGAAATCTGGTATCCTATTCTTGAGTGAAAAAAATCATATCTAATAATGATTTCTTACATTAATTTAATATTTCTAAGAGAAATCCAAATGCAAGGAATTGAGGAGGGTCATGGGGTGGGGTACGGTGGGTTTGGCGGTGTGTGGAGCACAGATGATCATGTCCCAACAGGTTTAGGAATAGTTTTTTGTTTCTATTTTCAATTATAAGAAAAAAATATGCATTAATTGTAATGAAATATAGATTTTTTTTTTCGTCGCTGTTGTGTTTTTTTAATGTAAACTCCTTATGTTTTGCAAAAAAACTGTACGTGATGGAGGGAAATGGATATCATTTTTGGATTCGGCACCCTAAAAAACATAAGATTTATCAAAAATATCCCATGCAGCTGAATTATTTATTTTTTGCAGACCTGTGTAATCTTTTATGATGTTAAAATTACTTTTTAGTTTGAATCTGTATTATCACACCATTTGAATGAATATAAAATTTTAATTTTAAAAAGTTAATCAAATTTAAGGAATTATCTTCATGGATTCTGATTAACTGAAACTACATAACTGTATGCTGAGCTCTGCTGGCCTGTAGTTATGTCGATGGTATGTGATCGGATATTGTGGCTGAATTGTTATCAATTTAACATGGAAAGACTATCAATCTTTGACCGAATTGAAAGAAAATTTTTGGTGGCCCCACTAAAACATGTATTATAATAAGGCTACACAAGTGTGACCTTAGAAATTTAGCTTCTAGAAATAAACCAGCTTACGATTGATTGTTCATGGTACATGGCATAATTACTCAGTATTAATTGTGTTTGGTGGATCATTTTTCCTTGTTTTTGCCATGGATATGAATACAGGTTTCCTTGAGCGCTTCAGTATTCAGTAATAATAGCACAACTATCAAAGAAGTCCATTGTTTTTCATTATTACTAACTTTTGTTTGGCATTAGGTGCGATAACTAGGCAGAAACCACTTGGGTGAAATATATATGGTCTGTTAAAAATGATGCTTTATTGTGATTACATTTTTCTTTGGATGTTAGGCGTCATAAAGGAATTAATTGTAAAATGTTTCATTTCATTTTGCCTGCTGGTAGAAGTTCTACAAAGCATAACTACACACCAATGAGCAATATTTAAAATATATGTTTACAAGATTTCTTAATTATTTGTGGATAAGTGATTCTTCTTTTTAGATATTCATATAGAAATTATGTTATCTTTACAAGATCCATTGTATTCTACTATAGTTTGTTATTTAAGTTGTGGAATTAGGATGATTTTTTTTCCCTAACGAATAGTTTTCTGCAGCAAATAATTTCATAGGGAATTTTATCCAGCTAATATTTTAAACTGACATGAGAGACTTTGGCTGGCAGTCCAGTAGGCTGTCACATGCTTCCCAGTTCATGTGAAAATGGTGCACAGTTCACAGTGGGGAAGCCACAGGCATTTCATTGGCCAGCTATTGCTGCCTTCCTTCTTTGTTTGCAAATGATGATGCATGCATGGGATATGGCCATGTGTCGGTTACATACGCCTCTTCCTAGGCCATGCAGTGGGTCAGTGCTGGCTTTCCAGCTGTCTTTAATTTGGTTTCATTACCCTCAGGGAGGGAAAAGGTCAGAAGCACAGCCTGCTTGTGTTGTTTTTCTGCAGGTATCACATCTCATATTTAATTTAAATGGAAGACTTCCAGTGTGTCCTTCATGCTTCCCAATCTGCTGTCAAGCTAATAAAAGATGTACTTTCCAGGGTCCCTGTCCAGTGTCGTGAGCCTTGGGTCATGGCATTGTTTGGTTGCCTGTCCTGTTACATGAGTGCCTAGGGTGGCCTGCCTTGCTCTGCTTGTTTCACTGAAAATGGAAGTTAGCTGTTGCGATGTGGTTTCAAGCACAAGATTGTATGGCACAAGGAGAAGACAAAACTGTTCATAATTTTCTTTATTCCTCCATATTCCTCCTTATTCATCATCATTACAATAAGCTGAAACTAATTTTAATATTATTTCATATTATAAAAAAAGAACAAATGAAATTGCATTTTAATTTAGTAATTAGATTTCTTATGTGTCCATGTAAATATATATATAGAACTGGAAAAAAATTAAGAGACTACAGCAAAACATTTAGTTTCACTCATTTCTTAATTTATGGGTATGCCTGTTTAAAATATAGATTTTTTTGCAAACTCCTGCCTGGCTCTTCCCTGCTTTTCATTAATGAAGGGCTTCTTCCGTGCTTCATGGGACTTCAGACCTGCTTCTAGGAGCCTGTTAAGAACTGTCCTAGCTGTGCACCTAACTGTGCACACTTAATGTTTCCCATTCGTGTTGAAGGTCACTTGAGGTCATCCTCCAATTTATGAGGCACTGCTGGATAAGTTGACGGTCATCTCTGGCATTAGAAAGTCGCTTCCCCCCTCTACTTGGCTGGTTGCTGATCATTCCCAGTGTCTCCTGCTATACCTTGTTCATGTACTGCTATCTTTTCAGCCTAGAACCAGCCTGCTGCTCAGCGTACCCTTCTGCCAGCAGAAGCAGGATTAAATCATGATTTAAAAATGCAGTTATTTTTAATATATAGTGGTCTCCTATTTTTTTCCCATATTTTTTATATATATACACACACACAAATACACAAGTGGTATAAATAACATGGCCACTCCAAGTTATGGAGGTATGTATTTTCTTAAGAAATTATGATTTAAAAAAGAAATTGAATACAGAAGTATGCTATCAGAGTAATATTAATATATATTAATATATATAAAATATAAATATATATAAATGAGCAGAAAGTGCATTGATTACTAAAACAGTTTTGAACACTTACAAACACTGGCAGTTTTTTAGAGAATCTAATTTAAAAGTATTGTTTTAGCCCCAGCCCTGCAATGAGTTGGCGCCCCATCCTGGGTCATTCCCTGCCTTGCGCCCATAGCTTTCAGGATAGGCTCCAGACCTCTGGTGACCTGTTACAGAAAATGGATGGATGGATGTTTCATTTCTACTCCATGCCTTATGAAAGAGCAAATAAAAAGCTGTGGTCTGAGAATTTGTGTTTAATCAAAAAAAAAAAAAAAAAAAGAAATAAGCTGTGGTAATGAACATGAATTATACAGCCTGGGTGAGACCACAGAACCGAACTTTGTTCTTTTCAAAAACACCAATTTTATACATTTCCGAGTTTGAAGTACTTGTATATGTTTTTTGTTTTATTATATTGCCTCTCTGAGTTTTTGTAACCAATGACATTTTGAGGAATGTGAAGTGTCTACATTGAATGCGATATATTCCTTTGATTGAATAAATGCAACTAGAAAAATGTATTTAAGTTGTCTAAACATGTATAATATGTGTACAATGGATATAAAATGCATACCCCTGTTAAAATGCCAGATTTTTGTGATGTAAAAAAAATGTGACCATGACAAATAATTTAAAAACTTTCTCCACCTTTAATGTGACCAATAACCTGTACAATTCAATTGAAAAACAAACACATCTGTTAGGGGGGAAAATATAAAAAACGTTCAATAAGCTGGTTGCATAAGAGTGCACACCCATAAACTAATACTTTGTTGAAGCACCTTTTTATTTAGTTACAGCATTCTGTGTGTTTGGGTAGGAGTCTATCAGCATGCCACATCTTGATTCTTCCTTACAAAAGGACTCCAAATCTGTCAGATTGAGAGGGCATCTCCTGTAAACAGCCCTCATCTGGCCACCTCACAGATTTTCAGTTGGATTTAGGCCTGGGCTCTGGCTGGGCCATTTTCTCCTGGTGAAGCCATGCTTTTGTTGATTTGGATGTATGCTAGGGGTCATTGTCATGCTGAAAGGTGTCATGCTCAAAGCTGACACCTGAAGGTTTTGGGCCAAAAATTACTAGAATTTGAAACTGTCCACCTTGACTAAAGCACCATTTGCTGATGAAGAAAAACACCCCCAAAGCATGATGCTGCCACCGCCGTGCTTCACTGTGGGTACAGTATGGTTCAACTTCTGGGGTTCAGCAATGTTGTTTTTGCACCAAAAATACCTTTTGGAATTGTGGCCAAAAAGTTCAACCTTGGTTTCATCAAACCATAACACATTTTTTTCAAAACCCTTTCAAAATGTTGCCATGCCTGGATGTTTTATTCTGTAAGAAAGGGTTTCTGCTTTGCAACCCTACCAAAATTGTCCAGACATATGGAGAATACAGGAGATTGTTGTTACACGTAATACAAAACCAGTACTTGCCAGAAATTCCTGCAGCTCCATCAGTGTTGCTATAGGCTTCTTGGCAGCCTCCTTGACCAGTTTTCATCTTGGCTTTTCATTAATTTTGGAAGGACATTCTTGGTAATGTCATTGTCATCCAATTTTTTCTCGACTTCTTAATGACTGTCTTTACTGTGTTCCATGGTATATCTAATGCCGAGGAGGTTTTTGTACCCTTCTCCTGACTGATACCTTTCAACAGTGAGATCCCTTTGATGCTTTGTAAGCTCTCTGCAGACCATGGCTGTAGGATGCAACTGAGTAAATGTCAGGAAAATCCTACTAGGACAGCTGAACTTTATTTGTAGTTAATCAGAGTCACTTTAATTGATGGCTGGTTTGTACCCAAAAAGACTGAAAGCTATAATCAAATCTAAAGGTGCTTCAATAAGATATTAGTTTATGGGTGTGCACACTTATGCATCCAGCTTATTGTACATTTTTTATTTTTTGTATGTTTCCCCTAAACACATTTGATTGTTTTTCAATTGAATTGTACAGGTTATAGGTCACATTAATGGTGGGAAAAGTTTTGAAATGATTTATTGTGGTCTAATTTTTTTACATAACAATAACCTGGCGTTTTAACAGGTTAAAAAGGTTTGTACACGTTTTATGTCCACTGTACATATGTGCACACGTGTGTACTTTCACCTGTAATTTAAGGAAGCAGCATTGTCCATAGCCCCCCGACCGTGGTCCTTTGGCAGGTTGGTGAATTGGGACTAACACATGCTAGAATGGCTGTTCCCCCGAGTCGGCTGCCAGCTGAGCATTTATACTATGTTAATTTCTGAAAAGTTACTTACCTCAGAGCTTTGGTGAGCCAGGAGCTGCCATTTAGCTGCTGTAATCCTAAATGTGGGAATAAGTCTGCTAAGCTTCACAAGAAATTATTGCCGATTTTAAATGTCATGGACCTCATTGCCAATTTTCATGGAATGAGACTTAAATTATCAATAGCAATAATGGCTGTTCACGTAGCACAGTGACTGCCACTATTCTATGAACAAAAAGTGTATGTATTGTGGCTTACCAGGAATAAGTGTACATTTTTTCTTATTTAATACAGACTTATTTCAAATTGAGTAGAGAATTAGTTACACTGAAATCTGTATTAGTCAAAGCAATAATTAAAATTATATCAAATGTCACAAAAACAGACTATCCTGGCACTCATTTCTATGCTTACAGAATGTGCCTTTCCTAATAATTTGTATAAGTGTGCAAGTATTTAATCCTTAATACAGAGATCATAGCAGGTCATATTTCAGATTCTGGTGTTATATAATTATTATATAATTAGTTCAATTGCAACTAGAGTTGCACCGATCGATCAGCAAGTGACTGGAATCGGCCGATTTTTGGCATGTTTGGTCTGGACTGATGACCGGCTGATCTGTCCGGTGTATTTCCAATACCGTACCGGTTTGTTTTGCGCATGTGGCATACATCATATGCAGAGCAGCGCAGGCAATAGCCACATGTCGGTAACATGGAAGTTCTTCACTGTGAGTGAAAGCGCCGCAAAGCTAGCAATTTGTAAACCGTGGGGGAACTGCTATGAAAATGTGGTGAAACATCGGAGGTAAACGTCAAACACATGCTAGATAATTTTGAAAAAGAATAATGTTTAAAATTGCAAAGTTTTCTTCCTTTGACAGAGTAAAGATGTTTTAGTGATACTTCAACCCCCTGCGCTATAATGTCCGTAGAGCATGAACGATTGAAAAAGCCTTATCTTAATCTAGCTTACTAGTGAGTTAAGTATTACATGTGCATAACATGTGATGTCGGTATTAATAGCATTATCCTCCACCTATTATTATTTGGTATTGTATAGTAGTACACTTCAGTTTTATCTAGGGATTTGTAACCTATAGACTTTTCTTGTCTTTAGACGAGTGAAAAAAGAGAAAAAGGTCAGTGTCATTGTCACGGTTTAGGCGCGAACGACGACCCATGATGCAGGCGGTAGGGCAAACAAGGAGTTTATTCCGTAGAAACAGGATGATAACAGGAACAACGAACGGAAACCGTGAACCGATGTATGGAGATATACATCTCTAGTACATACAACAATCGACAATCGGGGACTAAACACGGGCAGACTAAATACGCAAGACATCACGGACGGAACACGGGGCAGCTGGGAACAATTAGGAAATATTCACGTGGGTAACAAGGGGCGTGGCACAACAGGAAGACATGGACAGACCGTGACAGTCATGTTATGTGGTGAATTTAGACATGCTGGAAAATGACAAAAGTAACTGACATTTGTTTTATTTAAATCTGTTGCACCTGCTCTTGTTTAGTAAAGTAAAGTATGTCAGATAAAGCTGAGTGTACAGTAGCTCATTTTCAGTTAATTATTGTTTGTAACTCCTTCCAGTCACAGTGCACTTTAGTTTGGGACTTGCTTGATAATAATTTTTATAAGACAGTCTCTGAACCAATTAATTGAAATGTCTTTTTTCAAGATTTCTTGAGATTCTCAAGACCCTTAAAAACAAAATTGTTTTATATTCTTATTAGACATTATATATATATAAATCACCAATAACAGAAATTACATATTTATGAAATGTGTGAGAATGTGAGTGAGATTTTGGAGGTTATCTTTAATCTGCATTTTTTCATCTGATTCCGGTACACAACTGCTGATACCGATACAGATTCTGATACAAGAGCTTTTTACTTTAATTTTATCGTTAGAGGTGTACCGATCCTACTTTTTCCGCGACAATATGATCCTGATACCTGAACATATGGTATCAGCCAATATGATACCAGAGCTATAAACTAGTTTCACTTACACTTTGTTATGACAGCAGCCCCTCGTGTGTCACAAGCTGTGGTGAGTGCGCGAAAAAGCCCAAGCTAGCGACTCAGCTATTGCTTTTTTCATATTAATCATGCTACCTCATGGAGTATGGTTTGTTTAGTGGGATTTTCTAAATCTACCTCTCAAAAATTTGTTTTTACAAAGATTGCAAGTTCCTCTGCTACTAGTTATTGTTTCTAGCATGAAATACTTCCATATTGTCACCATCTTATCTGATGTTCTTACACTCCTCCCCCTGCAGAGGATATGCGCATGACGTCACAGCAGGCGGAAGTCACTTCACTCACACCCACGGAGTGGCAAAAAAACCGTTAGGGCTCAGATTTAATTGAGAAAATATCGTGTAACTTTAAAGCTATATGCTAAATGTAAAATTTTGCATTGAAGAAAAGCTGATTTTTGTTTGTATATGCTGTCAATCATAGTCCTTAGAAGGAAAATCAGAATTGGAAAAAATCTGTATTGGCCGGCCACACTTGCAAAAAAATCTGAATCGGCCAAGAAAATTGTAACTGAAGATACTATTAATTTTAACTGGGTTACCACATGGCTTGGCATGGCGCAGTGGTTAGCACTGTGGGACCAGCATTTGTGTCTCTGCCCTGGCTCTATGTGAGCGGAGGTTGTCTCCCTGCGTCATCGTGGGGTTTCCTCTGGATTCTTTAGTTTTCCTTACGCACCACAAAAATAAGCTAAGGTAGCTTCCGGGATCTCCACGACCTGCATATAGGAAGTGGGTATATAAATTGGATGGACAATCACAACATGGCATGCCGAATAAACCTCTTTATTTCTGAGGCTCTAGTCAGAAAATAAATAAATAAAGATAAATAACTGTGGCTGAAGATACAGTCTATCTTTATAAAAATTGTATTTGCAGTTAATAAGGTTTCTTAGCTGTGTAACAACTTATATTTTTTTTAATAAAATGATTTCCCTAATTTCATGAATAAATGAATTTCCAAAAGTGAATGACTTGCTGGACCTTTCCAGCCAGTATGTGGATACATTATATCCAGATTCGATACCCCCAGCAAAAACTGCTGGATAACATATAAATCAGTACGTTATGGTCTCTGTGTTCGGCCCAGGAACATTTGCTTATAATCACTTTTCATGAAATGTTCAATTGGTGTGGAAGTTATGCCCAATTGCAAGAAAATCAGGAAAAATAATGTCTCACTAGAAAATGATATGTATTTATAATCCGATAAACGTGACCAGTATAAGGAATTAGAAGATGGATGAATGGATGGATGGATGGATATAATTATACTAGTAGATGGTAGAGCACCTGTTAATAAACATACTTCTGTAAAGGTTACCATTGATGGAAATTCTGAGATAACTATATTATCTATAGTGCTATAGTGCAGGATAACTGGACGTGCACCTATCCGATATTCGGATCGGTATTGTCACGATACTTACTCATTTATATTTCGGTAGTCTGCAAAACGATAACTCTTATTTCTTGTTAAATTGTTTTGTACAATCATATGGCAGCTTTCCCATTTCTGATGTGCTCTAGCGGTATTAACCTAACTAGTTTCCCAGTAAGATTTTTTTATAGTTTTTTTATATTGAAAGTAGTTCAAAAGTATACCTAGCAAGCTTATAAATATTTAAAATGACAGCTAAAACACACAACTATCCATCATCTAACTGCTTATGCTGGTCAGGGTCATGTGGTGAAAAACTTTTACATATATCACTATATTTTCCATTCATAACTTTTGCGTGTGGATCATGTTATTACTGTTGCAGTTCAGGGGAAGTTTAATGCTACTAGGTAGTGACATCTTACATCTGTGTGTCTCAACAGGGATTTTCTCCACAAAGCAGACAGGAAGGCTGCCTTTTCCTGTCCTCTGCCTCACTTTCACTAGCTATATAATAACTCTAATTGTACTGTAGGCATATGAAGAAAAGGCTGCTATAAACCAGTACCTAAACATCTATCCATCCATCCATCCATCCATCCATTTTCTCTAACCACTTGTTGCGGGGGGTCCGGAGCCTATCCCGGAGGCTAGGGGAGCAAGGCACCAACCCATCACAGGGCAGTACCTAATCCTAAAAAGCAGTAATAGATTTTAAAGCAGAAAATGTAACGTAAAATATAATGTCCCTAAAATAAAATATTTTTCCTTTGTCATCATGTTCTTCCTGAGCTATTTATTGTAATCATATCAATAGCCATTAGTCCCCTTGTAACAGTGTGTTTTTTTGTTTGTTTTTTTTTGTTGTTCTTTTTTTAACTTTTCTCCTAGAGAGTTTTTACTCCTCAGTATACTTTGGAAAGATTGGGTTGAGTCCTAATGTATAGAGCAGTAGAAAATGCTAAATAATACAGAAAGTCACAATATTCATTCTCATATGAATGTGTAAATCGAAGAATGCTCATTTATTTTGATTAGACCAGCAGCCTCATGATTAATGTAGAATTAGCGGGCTATGTAAGCAATAGACTACTAATCTATGAAAGCCCAAATATGAAAACTGCCCTAAGAAAAAATATGCATTGGCTGCTAGCATTTCCAAGTGGAAGGATGTTTACACAGCTCGTATTTTTATGTCTTTGGGTTTGCAGTGCCATGTAATTTAGAGTAGACTCTCCCAATATGAGCAAGCTGAAGTATGCACTGCTGTTTCTGCATGCATGCTGGATGATAAAAAGAGATTTGAAGGCCTTCATTTCCTATATAGCTTGTGAAGTATATTGGTTTCATTTTCAAAAAACATTCCATTTTATGTTGTGGCATCTTTAAATTTTTTTTGCAGATTTTTTTTGCGTCATGCAAATCATGTAGGCACAATATTGGGTTGAAAGCGTTTATAAATAGTAACATTTGCATTGTTACAGTCTTGGTCCGAAACATTATTCATAACCATATGGTTGGAAACTCAAGGGAGGCACAGCCTCTGTATACATTAAGCAAGAGTCTTTATCTAACCAGTTTCTGCAAAAATGTTTTATAATTGAATATTTTAGATTTATAAAAGAATGATACATTTTTTAAAATTATTTAAATTATTTAAAATACGTTAAAAGCATAAATAAATCAGTAGGATTTACCTAATTTAAGATTACATTTAATATTACATAAGAATAACATTTTATAATTTAATATATTTAATATACTTGCTCTCAATTCACAATAAAAAAAACTGTTAAATGGCAAAGGGACACAGTAGGGCAGGACACCATGGCTTTGGTGTCTTCATCACAAAGTGCCTTATCTAATATGTGCAAAAACTGGAGTAGATTCAAAAAGCAAAATATTACAGATCAATATGCAATTACACGCATCTGTGTATGTGATCAGACATCAGTGGTAGCAAGTAGAATTGGAGCTCCAGCTGCTTTTTATATGAGAGCCCAGTGTCTGCTTTTTGATTGGGTTGGGGAAAGTGCTGTATTGGGTGGGGTGACTATGCGCAGCAAGCTGTGGGAGATGCTGATTGGGTCTGAGGTAGCTGCCTAAATCACCGGCATGCTTAAACGGGACTCAGCGTTTAGCATGGGACTTTGAGGTGGCCAGCAGCTCCTGAGAGTGGTGCCAGTTTGACATTTTAATGACTTTATCATAAAAAATATCCGCCACATTCAGTTTGCAGTTCAGGAAGATCCCCAAGGTCATGGATTTTTTATAGTTTAAAGCCATCCATCATTATTTTCATGTTAGGCTCTTTTGCCTGGACAGAACCAAATGAGATGAGGTTTATTTTTACATGGATAAAATTTAATATGAACAGGCGTTATTTCACGTCACCAGAGCTTTAGAAGGACTGGTCATTTCAAAATGCTAAGAATCACACAGCCACTGAATATTATGAAAGGAATGATTTTCAGTGCTGCCTGGCTTGGAGTATAGAGGATGATAATTGGACTTGGTCAAGTGTGCTTTGATCTTTGGTGCTTCTTTAATGCTCTACATGAGCGGCTGAGCTACATCTCTAAGTGCTGGCTCCGCTGTGCCAGGCGTCTCTGCAGGGCTGCCCAGACCTGCCTTCTGTGGGCTATGACCCACTCTAGCATGCCAAGAGACACCCGCCTGCCTGAACCCGGCTCCTGGTGTGTTGTTGGCTCTCTTTGGATCCACAGCTCGTTGTTCGCTGAAGTTGCCCGTTTTGGTTCTGACCTGTACGTGGCCGGGAAATGGCCCATGCATCTCTAGTAGCGCTGTGCCGGTTCACTGTCTGGCTGCTGTCTTTTCTGCTCGCCTTATTTGGCATTGGCTTCGGCCCTCAGGGAGAAAGAGAGCTAAATGCTTAAAGCATAACTGGAGGGGAGAAGAGTGTTTACCATGCCTGCGCTGGCCTGGGAATAGGCTGAAGGACAGCAGCCTTTCCTTCTGCTGCCTCTGGCCCGCTTGGGTCCAGAGGGGGTCCTGCTCCCTGACTCCACCCTCTCCCCAGCCTCACTCAGCGGAGGCCCTGTTTACTACTGGTCCTTGAGAGTCTTTAATGGCCATCCACTGCTTTTATTACATCATTAATTGCACTTAATGCAGCCACATTACCCGAACGCTTGGCTAAGCTCTGAAAATTAAGTACAGAGCACTTTGTTATAAAATTCACCGTAATGAGCTCTGGTGGGACAAGGTCTGTTAAGTTTGAAATTACCGCAGGCCATTTTTTTGCAGAACAGTGCATGGTGCGTCTGCCTACTTTAAAGTTGGAGTCTTGAAAAAAATGCCCTGAGGGTGCTGTTCTCTGGTTACTCTGTGGCGGAATCAATGCCTCGATATTATCCCTCATTTACAGCGGGCCTTGTACTGCGGGGTTGTTTCTGCGAGCGTTGAGTGCGGCATCAAGTACCGTTCCGGCTGTGCAGCCATCTCCTAGCGTTACTGTGTGTTCAGTGGTAGCCTTGTGTGTTATATCATCCTAGAGAAAAGTACATGTTACATGGTATTCGTGCTTCTTTGCTTCATGCCTAAAAACGTCAAACTTTTACTAATAATGAATGTTTCTGTATTATTCTGATTTCTCTGGTGGTGGTTCAGGCTGTATGTGATTCCTGACCCTTCCCCTCTCTAGCAGTCACCCTAAGGCATACAATTACCGAATGGACATAACACACATTATTCAGCGATTGTCACTCAGGATATGCTGAATGACGGGGACAGGTAGAGACGGGTAACCGCGACTGTGACGTCACAGTGTGCTCTGCTTGTCTCCTTGCCAGCTATAGGGGCTCAGCGCAGGAGGAGTCCCACCGCCGTGGCGTCCGAGATCTTCGAGCCGCACATGGGCAGCCACATTCTGCAGGTAGGAGCATCACCTGCACTACAGACGCTGCACTCCTCCGCTCTCTGTAGGACGGGTGGCCCTTCAGCCGGCGTCTCGCCGCATCAGCCCCCGTCTTGCCGCTTCGATGAGTTGCCCTGTGCTCGCAGACTTCCCCTCTGTTGTACTCGGTTGCTATAACAGGTTCAGGGAATTTTATATGTGCTTTAAATGACTGCCATTCAGTGAAGTGTGAAAGTAATTGTGTAACATATGGTAATTGGGCATTCGTGGTAAGAGCTCAGATAATCCTCACTTAGATAACCTCTATCAACACGCAGCATGACACACAATGCCAGTGTGCATGAGTCTAAGGTCTCGCCGACCTGAGTACCTTTAGCAGCATTTTTTGGGAATCCATATATGTTTATATTTCTGTGTGTATGTGTTAAGTGCACACAATTAACAGCTCAGTGCAAACCTTGGCTTTGGGTTCACAGTTCCGTGCAATTCTGGTACAGCAGGAACAGCAGGAAAAGAGAATTTGTTTTGAAATTATTAATTTATTAATGCTCCAAAGAAAAACACAATTATGAACGGTAAACCAAAGGCAATGCATCCGTTAACATGTCTGAATAACTAAAACTAAGAGACATTTGCACATTGTAAAAATAAATTTTAAAATTAAAAAATATAACTTGATAACAATCACTAAATACCATTTTCGCTACTACTAAGTATGGTTGCAATTATTTAGTCCATGTAATTATTTAGTCTGGCCTGAATTTCCTGACAAACCTTAAATGACTTGCTGTTTCTGCTTGCCTCTGGTCATACACACACTCAGATGATGTCATCTCCGATAAGTTGGCCCAATGGATGTGTTTGGTATAACAGAGTCGACAGGCAAGTCTTGATCTTATGAACACTCACTCTCTAGTATTGGTGTAATTTACTGGGAAACCAAAATATCCCCAAAGAGTCGATTGTGACTGACCTGTAACCAGCTCACACTCACAATTACCATAATGTTTTCTGTGTTGAACATCTGCTTGTACATTTCGGTTCCGCCCATATAAGTAAATGTGTGTTTCCTTGTGTGTATTGAACCGACAAACA
Organism: Petrocephalus schoutedeni; assembly: GCA_026780765.1. Classification (NCBI taxonomy): domain Eukaryota; kingdom Metazoa; phylum Chordata; class Actinopteri; order Osteoglossiformes; family Mormyridae; genus Petrocephalus; species Petrocephalus schoutedeni. The sequence continues at coordinate 5,465,995 of JAODKL010000027.1, read as the reverse complement.
CTTGTACTGTTGTAGCCCAAAGTAACATGAAACATATATGTAGTGTGATGCAGTTCTTATAAGACAGCTGGGTGTTTGTTAAAAAGAGCAGTAGCTATAGTAATGTTGTGCTGGAAGTATGAAGGGAGGCAATGCCTATTACAGTATTTATTTTCTGCCTCACTGATCATATGTCATACATAGAAATTACATTTCCTATGTAAGGCCACTCTTTTATTTAGCCATATGAGGTTCTCTGGTCTGGCCAAACTCATTGTCCTTATTTAAACATGTCTAAGGACATGGAGGGACTGATGGTGTCAGTCAGAAAGCCAACAAATGGATCAGATGTGGGAGTTCAGAGCTGCGAAGATTCTGGTTTGCAAGGCAAAACACTACAGAAAGAAGAATAGTGAAAAAACGGCTACTGCTCTTTCCAAGTGCCGCTCTGTGGCTATGAGAAGAGAGCTGCAAAATCCCCGACTGCACTTCTGCTGGGAAGTATGCAGGAGGACGGGAGTGAGAAGCAAGGAGTCCTCCAGCACCAGCCTGCTCGGGAGAGCAGAGTGACAGCCATATTTACTGCTGCTGTGTTGTAATAAGCGTGTACAATATTGGAAGTGACATCTTTGTGGGTTTACTTAGATCCCCTGGTTTAGGGAGGGGGAAAAATCTGTCTGTTGTGGTTAAGAACACACATTTTATAAAGGAGACAAATACCGGTGCTGACTGGAGTTTAATGTCTAGCTGGAGAAGTGCGGCACGGAAATCATCTTTACAGAAATGTGCAGAAATAATAATAATATAAAAAAAAACAAATTACAGAAAAAAAAAATCTTCCTGCAATCTCAGTGAAAATTACCTTTCAGGCTGTTAAGTGTGACAAGAAAGTGGAAATTTATAATGAACATCAATACCAGGCCGAAAGTCTGTCGAGGTGTGGCCTTTGGAAGGAAGGACTTGTTCCTGGCAAATTGTCCCCATTAATCTTCAGCTTAATTGATTGTGAAAAGTTTTAGGATGACATTTTTAAAAAGCATGCTCCGCTGGTGATTGATTTCGGGAAAATGAACTAATAATGAATGCAAGGCAGTCATTACTTGTTGAGCTCAGCAGCTAATTTTAGACAGATTAGACTGTGTTTGATAGTGCTTAATAAAGTAGGGGGGTGATGAGCTGTTCCCAGCTCTCTACCTGCACACTCGGGGCTCCTGCACCACCCCCAGTCCTGCTGGAGTCCTCTGTAACCAGCCCTTTGCGCCTGTAGCTCCACTGATGGGGGGTTTAACTGCGAAGTCAGGAATGGTGATCGCGTTTGATGGCTGTTTCTCACGCTCAGCCCCGGGAAGTGTATAAGCACGCCTTTCTTCCTTAGCCTCCAGTGATTTATTTTTTAAGAATACATTTTCAGGTCAAGGTTAGGCTATTTTGAGAGAAAGTGTTTCAGTTCTTGTGAACTTCTGGAGTAGCTGCTTCATTCTAACAGGTTGCAGCAGCGAGATGTTCTGTGGAACCCGGGCCGGTGAGTGCTTTGGTAGCCCTGCGACCGGCTCAGCCCCTTATCCCCATTTGACTCCTTTGACCTCTCCCGCACATGAAAATGGGCCCAGGAAGTCCTTTTTTGAATAAATAAACTGTGTTGCATAGACTAATCAATGAGCTGATTTTCCGTGCGCACAGCTCTTGTAGCAGCTAAGAATTCTCCTCATCTCAGGGAATACAGCTTCTGTTTTTCCTCTACGTTTTTTTTTTTGGTTCTCGTTTGGTCCTGTTTTTTTTCATGCATATCAAATAAGCAATATGAGCAGAAGTGTTTATATGATTTCACAGCTAAGGAGAAAAAAACTGGGGATTATTTAGCCGGGAAGCGCAGCCCCGTTTCTGGGAGTAATGGGTTAACAGCGGGGGGCGCCGCCGCCTCTCCTGTCGTATGAGCCCATCTCACCGGATTCCTACGTCACCCCCTTGCTGGGCAGCCCCGCCACCGTGTCCCCTGCCTCCCTGCGCTTGTCCCTTTCTCCTCGGCTGACGGTAATCGCTACCCCAGGTCCCCGGCTGCGGTGCGGGTGGAAATGACAGCTCTCAGAGCACGGTGTTGACCATTTTGTCGTCCCCTGCCGAGCGTTGTCATTTCTATAGTCACTGGGCTGTATTGAATCCGACAGCAGCAATAGGTCATTAACAGAAATGGGAGATGTCCTCTGGCAGGCAGCAAAAAAGCCCTCACCGCTCCCTAAATAATAGTATTTATGTCCCCTGCCCTAATAGTCTGCGCAAAATAAATTATACTTGCACAGATACTTTTTAAAAGGCTTCGCTTTCTGTGAAGGGCAAACATCCATGCGGGGGGGCAGAGACAGCCCCCTACCATAAGCACAGTTAAAAGCCGCTGCATGTGATTTAGGCTCATATAGTCAAGTGGTTTATCAAACATTGAGCATGTTAATCATGTGTTAGGTCTGGGGCTCTCTGACCTTTCCCTGCAGCTCAACATCCTCCTGTCCTGAAATGCCACCCCCCACCGGCCTGCACCGTCCCTGAGCATGCCATTAAACCCCAAAGTACCAAATTTTAGCCAGTTACTCTCCTCCTACACCACATATTCTATAGTATTGATGAAGGGAGGTTTTATTTTAGGTTCAGGTTATTTATAGAGGGATTTTCATGAACATTCTATTTTGGTTCAACACACGACTTCCTCACTGTCCCTGAAAGTTTGATTAAGAAATTTTGTACACATTGCTGCGTCAGATGGAAACATGAAAAGCCTGGTTTGAAGTAGCTTTTATTGGTAAAGAATACGGCACTCAGGCTTTTAAAGATGAATGGGGGGCAGCGCACACAGGGAGATGGACAGACAGCCTTAATTACAGGGTATCTGCTGGCATAAAGAGGCCGCGAGGCGTCCATCAGCAGCTGTGCTGAGCGAAGCTGTCAGGACACCAAACAAGTCTTAATACGGCACATTTATTAGGGTCCTGCAACAGATTCTTTCATCTTGATTTGTTTATGCGGATTTTGCCTGTGTGTTTTTGTGTGTTCTGTGTTGAGCGTGTGTGCCTTTCCCGGTATAGATCCATGTGATAATGGGGCTTAGTTTCAAAAAGGCATTTTAAAACCCTTCGATCTCCACACCGGAGGGAACCAAAAGACGCTGGCGTTAGAAATGACAGCTGTTTACATTTGCATAACATCAAGGAGGAGCGAGGTGCCGTCTTTGAGGCAGGCTGCGTGCAGCTGTCATGCGTTGTAATCGCAGGTTGATTTGTGATTCGGGGAAATCACCATTATGGCACTGAGCACCCGGTGTGAAGAGTCACTGATGAGAACTTTGTTAATTTCTGCAAAATCCCACGATGGCTAGCCCAAACCCAAACAAGAGCAGCAGCCTTTTGTTCCTCTGTCTCTGTGCTGCATGAGCAGTATGTGTGCTGGTCAGCCAGTCTGTCGGCTGAGGGCGCATTAATGAAGAAAATTGGCAGGCCATTTATTATTGTGTTTTGTCTGTTTATTCTCATCAGACAAAGCTGAAATTTAACCTGATACAATACCAGTCAAAAATTTCTACACACCTGCTTTTCATTCATTTATTTGCCAACAAAAGGCTTCTAGGTGATGAAGTATACAAATTTTGCAATGACCTAAACAAGTTTTCCGCAACTCAAGATTTCCTCTGATTTTAAACCCTTCAAAATAGCCATCTTTTGCTTTGATGGCGGTATTTGAGATTCTCAGCATGCTTTCAGCCAGCTTTCAGATGCAGCCACCTGGAATGCTTCTCCATCAGTCCTGAAGGAGTTTCCAGAAGCTCTGGGCATAAGTTGGCTGCCTTGCTCTTACTCTTCTTTTCAACTCACCCCAAACCACCTCTATAGGGTTTAGGTCCAGGGGGGCTTTGGGGGCCAGGTCATGTGTCACAGCACTCCATCGCTTTTCTTGTTCACAAGGTAATACGGTAATCACATAACTTTGAGGTCTGCTTAGGCCATTCTCTTGTTGTAAAGCAAATGATTTTCAGTAGGTGTGTCCAGACTTTTGACTGGTACTGTATCTTGAGAGCACTGGCTTTTTCTCCCAGTCAGTCTAGAGAATAGCATCTCTATTACTGCCCCCCCCCCCACGGTGATCTGCATTTGTCTTCAGCTAGACGGTGCTTCATTGAGAAAATTTCCCGAGATTAATATCATGGCTGTGTGTGACAGAAATTTACCTGTATGTAAAATGTACTTGAAGTACACCGCATTTATACGACAAATGATATAAAACCCTGCAAAATTTCTACTGATCATGCATGTGTACAGCCTATGCCCACCTAGATTATACAAAGTGTAGAAAGTTACAAGCCAGTCTTGCAGCCGATCATTTGATGTAGAGATTTATTTATTTATTTATATGGATGAAATCATATTGTGAGTGTGAGTTTTTCAGTATTTCTTAGTTGCCATATCCTTCAAATGTTAGTTTGCCCCTTGTTTGCTAATCTTCTGTTCTAAACCCTTTCATCTGTGGCTCAAGGCCTTGTCCAATGTAATGGGACATAGTTTACATAGAGTGAGCCTATAGACAGACATGGCTCAGGCAGGGTAAAAGCTGTAGCATCCAGATGAACAGGCTGATGACATACGAGAGGAGAGCTCACCGGCTGTTCCATACAGGTCTCCAAACATCGCAGCTGCCTCCTCAGTAGGACTCAGTGTTTCCCACATAGAGAATTCAGCAACAATCTTTCTCTCACACCAAGTAGGAATGAGGGAATTAATATACACAGTTTTTAATTCTTCCATGTTGAGTCTTACTTTGTCATGTCTGTGCTATTAATCATCCTCAAGAGATTCCTTTCACCGTCATGATCAGAAAATAATTTTATAAAGTACTTCTGTTTTTCTGATATTATATACATATTATGCCATTTAAGAAAAACTGATGCTTCAAAGTATAAACATGGGAATTTCTGCAATTTGTTAACTCGTTCAATCTGATATAATCATTATGACAGGGCATTTAGTTACTTTCTTGGTGATTTTGCAACAAATAATATGGTATCATTTATAATGTGGTTTCATCTATCCTGGTCAATTGCAGTTTTAATTTGTTTCTGTATTTTTTTTTAATCATGAAGCACATGCTTAATCAATCTATTTTTATTGCACTTATAGAAAGGTCAGGGTGAATGGTATTTATACTGGGCTAAATTGTTGGGTCACTACTGATCTTAGAACATCAGTAATGAATTTAACATAAAACAAATTCATCTAACATATAACACAGAGCATATTTTATTCCTCAGCTAATTAACCTTAGTATAGTATGGCTTGTTCTCTGCTGTCCTGTTTTGCATGCATATTTTAGATGAGGATGAGACATTTTCTGATGTCTTAAAATAATTGTGGGATTACACTACACACAGTCATCACCAGCTTTGATAAATCTCATTAAGTCCTAATTTGCATTATCTCTGCTTATATTTTGTCGTCTGTATTTGTGGTCAAAACAACTGCTGTTACATATGCATTAAGTCATATACATATGCTTGAAGGTTATAGCGCAGTGAGCGAAAAATATTGTACTTTTTGGCATTTAATAAGCACACAAACAGCGTTTTGCTAAGTTGCTTAATATCATCATGCATTTAATTTAGCACTTTTTTAGCAGTGACTTTGTAAGGAAAAATCCCACCATAAAGGTTAAGTGAATACTGTGTGAGCAACAGGGCTGAATCTAGGGGTGACAGACACATGGAAGAGAGATCTTAGTCCCAGGGTAAAATTGACAAAGTTTAAAATGGATGTATATTTAATGTTTAATAAAACAGTTATACTAAATTAGGCTTCAAATGAGAATTTAAACAACAAACGCATTTTTCCTGCCTAATCAGAATTACATTTTGTAACTGAATAAATCATATTTATATGCAGGCATTTGGAATACTGTAGCCCATAGCAATTTTTCTTGAATGGTTATTCTCTGATAAGAAAGCTTCTGTTACTGCTTAAGAATCTGGACAAAAACAATGAAGAAAAAAAAACAAGCAAGGCTACTGCCAGTTTATTATTTATATTATGTATCTGGCATGTTGCAGAATGTCCAATAATATCTTAGTGCTGTTTATGGTTCTGTGCCCTAAATCCTCCAGGCTTTATATTCAGACTGTTTACAAGCATGCGTGGAACTCTTAAAAATGGACAATTAGCCGACTTAAAAGGTCCTAATATCCAATTAGCTATCAGTGCTGGGGGCAGTTCTGTAAGCTTCAGTTGCGAAACCCATACACATAAAGTTCCCACCCATTGGAGCAGCTACTGTAGCCTCGACTATCAGCATCCAGCTTAAATGTGCACATCAGTAATGGATGGGTGTGGGTATCTGTGCTTGTGCTTGCCATGTGCAGGCTGCGCCGGATGTTAGGCCATGCTCTGTCAAAGTGTCATCTGAAGGCAGGTATCACCTGGCGTGAGGAGGTGTGAAAGTGCCGCACGTGATCCCATGATAGGTGTCTTCTGGCTGTGCGGGAGAGACATGCACAGCTCTGCACCTGCTGCAGGTGTCGGCCGGGCGCGATCATGAGCTTCTCCGAGGAGAGAGGCTGCGAGCCTGCCGATGCCGGTGCTCGCCGGGAGTCGGGAGACAGTGCGGCAGCTCCACCTTGAGATCAAACTGCCGCTAATGTCACCGTATCACAGTTTTATTCTTGCTTCTAAAGTTGACTTACAAAGGTTGTCCACCCCTCCTATGACTAAATATTGTCCAGCTTGAACCGTTCTAAATTAATCTCCGCTAGACTAGATGGATATTTACTTGTATCCTGTATGCAGATGGAGTTTGTGTTGTGCATTGTGGCAGAGAACACACATTTTTCTTTCCTGTACTGCACATCCTGACTGTCATCCTCTGTTCGATGGCACCAAGGCTTATATTGGAACTTGACATCGCCACTTACCAGGAACGGGCATGGCAATAGCTCTGGCATTCTTATTATTGTCTTTCTGCTTTCTAATAGCAAGCCCCCAAATCATTAGCAATGGGAATTTGGAGGAAAAAAACAGGCCTCCCTTATTATTTATGCAGTCAATAGCAAGGCTTGTCTGCATTCATAATTGTTTGATTTTATAGGGCAGTCTTTAAACAAACATTGTCTATGGTAATGTGATGCCCTGATGGATGGGAAAGGTTTTGTCTGTGAATATCATTTGGATAATTAAAAATGACAGATGAAATCGCCCGCTGTCTTGACCCTCACTTTGTTCCCTGAGTGATGCCGAGGAGATGCTGATTGCTGTCAATCACGCGCCTTCTGAGGGTTGGGAAATTCTGCCAGCCCTGAACTCTGACCCGCGCTGTTGATCTGAAATAGATAACAACCTTGAAATACCTGCAGAATTTAAACAGGCTGGATGTCGAGTGCGGGGGCACCTTCCCAAAAGATCCCTCTCTCCCTGGCTCCTTGGCCTGTATCCAAGGCAGTGTGGCTTCACTAGCAACCAAATAAAGTGGGGATACAAGGCTCCTGCATCCGTGAAAAGAAAAAGATTAACACATCATTGTGATTTTAGCCAAGAGTCAGCTTTTTTTAACCCCACACATTAAATACGTTCTTGTCCTAATATGTTTTAATTTGTAACGCGATATCTTGTGTCATTTACGAATATCATAGCTGTAGCATGCCTGATATTGCTAGTTTTAAATCAGGTACATGTTCAAATGAGATGCCCATCTCGCTGGTATCCCAATGAAAATTGTCCATTATAAACATGGATCCTCAAAGCAAAATTAACCGCAGCAGATGGCAAATTCTAGAATGTCAGCAATCTGAATGTTATTTTTAACTAAAGGCACGAACAATTGAGAAAGTACATGCAAGACAGGGAGTTGTGAAGCTGACTTAAGCGGAGTCTGACTTTCTAATGATGGGGAAATGTTAAGCTCAGTCTTCAAACACAGAACACAAATCCGCCAGGAGGAATTAATCCTCTCATTTCACTGTTCCTCATTGTGTTGTGACTAAGGAATTTGATCCTGTTGAATAATTTCATTATGACTGAGCGTGTGGATTAATAAGTTCTAATGTAAAGGCGATGCTATGCTGCACCATTCTTGCCTCTGTCACCCACTGTAAAAAAACCAGCAGCAAATAATCGCAAACACAATACCAATCAATGGCATCATTCTCTCTTGTTATAATTCCCGAAGCACTAATAATCGCTGCCAGCTCTGTTACACATTGAGGGAAACTTCTTGTGCTGTATTACAAAGTATTGCATTACATTATATTCAGTGCATTAAATTATATAGCACACCAAACTGATGTTTTGAATGTAGCATTCAAGCTATACTGTTTGGATCCAGTACTTTGACACTTGTGGCAGTACATTGGCAGTCTCTGCCTAGGGACTTGATCCAAGACAAACCACAATGCCATGTTGCTTTAAATACCACAATTTTACTGGCTAAAATAAATACGTCAGGAATCCTACAAAAGGCAGTTTGTTGATAGACCTCTCAGTGCCTTTAATATAGAGCACTGCTATAGAAAAACTATGCAAGAGTATACTACTCTTTGTATGAATATTTTCCGAACACTCACTTATTATAGTTTATCGTGTTTGGGAAAGGGATGTGTCTAGTGATGTACCTAGTGATGTACGGATGTACCTATATTTACTAGCCCCACACTGCAATTAAATAAGCAGTTATAGATGCGTGGTTGGAATGACTCCAGAAAAATATCTAGCTGTAAAGATGCTCTCAAGAATCAATTTAAAATGTTGTTGCTAGCTTTATAATCAAACCTCACTCAACCTTTGAGACACTTACTAACATTATTATTACATTCAAAGCTGAGGATCGAGATGAAGGTGTTTCTAGACGTTTTTTTTTTTTTTTCACATGTGAGCATGATGCAAAAGACACAAAAGTTTTTTTTAAGTTAAAATACTGTCATTTTGAGCATCAAATATAGTATAGTCCAAGGTGAAAAGATGCGTAAGGATTTACGCAGAGTATTTATTCATGAAGTCAGTTTGCTGATGCACATTACCGCATGAATAATTTGGCTAGACGTTTCCGTTATGTGTGCTTGCATTGTTGCATATATAAGGGACACGCCTGGCAGTGGCAGCATCACATCCATAGTGTGTGAAGAAATCAATTGTCTTGGCAGGAAGCATATTGACAGGGCTCACGCATCGCTGCTAAGTGGGTGTAGGTGATGTCAGGGACGGCAACAACAGAACAGCACGATTAAAAATCCATGCACTGGCACGAAGACAGTTCATTTGTCACTGAAGAAGAAGCTTGGAAAAGTCTTCTGCATGTGTTGGTGTTGTGATAATGTTTTGAAGCTTGTTTTGTTTCTGTGCATACTTTGTGTAAGGTAGCTTCAGACCGACCTGGAATGGGGATTCGCAAGGGCAGCTGGTAGAGCCTCTCCGTGTAGGGGTCTGCTTGGGGTACGGGCTGCTGGCCTGTAAATGTGAAAACAAGCCTTCCCACAACACTTCCTGCTCGGAGAGGGCTTTGGTTTTTCTTTGGAAAAGTTTCTGCACTTTTGTGTGGAGCGTTTTTCAAAAGGAGCGATCAGCTTGGATCATGCATTTGGAGCTCAAGTTCCTGCGTGTCAGACGAGGAGGAGAGCACTCATTTTCATCAGTGACATTCCCAGACTGTTAGTGTGTTTGCATTTGGAGAAATATGAGGCAGACTTATGGCAATAAACATAATGACAAACAGCAATCCTTCTTTCTTTAATTTACTATAAGGGATTAAATGGAGGGTTTAAAGCCATTACGGTACTGTGTGTAGTACAGCAGACGGTCGTGCATGTTTCTGCTTATGTCTGTGCCTTATTGAAGATCAGGAGGAATGCCAGATCATCAGACTATGGCACAACCAAGATCTGTATGCTTTCATAATCCAGCTTTGTAATCAAAGTATTAAGGGAATTATTCATTTATTGATAAATTAATTTGAACAAGTCTGTGTTTTTTATCTTTTCAATTGGTGCTTTCTTTTTTGTGGTTAGTAAATGATTTTAGACTGTAGGTATATTAAAAAGGCATGACTGCTAATATCAAAATAAGGAGTGTACTATTTTAAGCAAAGCATCTTGGATTCTGTAGCCTATAAAAGAGCAGATATAAGCTCATGTACACATACCTATGCAAACCATATATCTGACAACTAAGAAGGTGACCCGTAATTGTGATGTGGTGGGGATTCATGTTCATTCATGTTTATTAGCTTATTTATTAGCTTTATTAGCTGCCTGTTGGTGATATTCTAGCCCTTCTCATTTCCCTTAAAGTCTTCAAAACCCTCCAAAAGATTCTTTGCTGGACCCTAAAGTGACTCAGACTTTAACTCTGTGATAACCGTATACTTCTTCAAGCGAACCTGAGTACAAAACAGCTAAACTGCCTGAAGCCTCACACACTCTGGTGCTGCCTGAAGCTTCTCTTTGCTAAGCAGCTTCTCTTCAGCCATTTGCATTAATCATTTAGGAAATGGCAGGTTAACCTGCCCTTGGCTATTGGCCCTTAGTCCCCCTTGGAGGTATAGCAAGAGCATCGTACATTGGTTCCCTCTTGAGGGACACCTAGAAGACTGTTTCTCCCCTGAAAAGAAATGGTCTTTCACTATTTTTTCTGCTGCAAGTCTCAGTTCCATGTGGTTTGTTGAATTCTTGGCTTCAAATATTCACATGAAACACCCCCACCATAAAACCTTAACACACTGAATATGAGGCATTATAACATAAGGAATATTACTTGATTAATTAATCTTGTAGGACCCTGATTTACTATTTTTTTTACTAATTTATGTTCACTTTAGTTGTTTGTCTTGGGATTAAAAAATGTTTTCTAGCAGTAAAGATTAGCAAAATAATTATTGTTACTTCAGTTTTACATTTTAATTGCC
>JAODKL010000027.1:5425287-5443705 GCA_026780765.1 Petrocephalus schoutedeni | reverse complement strand
GGTCACTCGGAGACAATGTATGTAAAATGTCCTTGATTGTTGCATGTCACCTGCATGGACATTTAGTGCCAAGAACACTTTTTTGACAGATGTAGATTGTCAAAATATGACTAGGGTTGAGCTTTCCATCCACAGCATGTACAAGGCCAGGTATGCCTGCAGTGGCATGAAAACCAATTTTAGTGTCATGCAAGGCATCCCCTCCCGCTGGACACTGTATGTAGCTGTGCACACGGCACAACAAAAATGTGATTAATCTATGCACAGATGCAGGACACAGCGGCCTTGCTGAGCCCAAGTGCATTTGTAGGTCTGCAGGAAATCACCACTGGTATAAAGGCAGAGAGATGTTGCACGGTGCAATGAGGGAAAAATTCCAGTGTGTTCATCTTTTCAATTTATCCTAGACCAGACTAAGACTGAATTTATGAATTGTTCATTACTGAGATGGACAATGGGGTTCATGGCCAACCGCGAAACAGCAGTTGGACAAGCAACTTGGCTTCCTCGAAGTTATATTAGGTTGACTTGCACAATTTTCTGCCATTGCTTGTCATGATGGGTGATTCACCTTCCCAGATCAAAAGATGTGACTGAACACATAACAGTTTTGATTGGTTGCACATTATGTAGCATACTAGGGTTGTCCAGAATTCATGAATTATGCCCCATTCATTAATTATTCATGCATTCATTAATACAAATTTAACTATTTCTATTTGAAGCAATTCAATGCATTTGGATGTCAGTGTATGCTGTTTATGTTAACGTGCTGTGTAATCCATTTGAAATAATAAGCTGCAGTATTGTTACAGCCGCACTTACACTATGTATGTGAAATGACTCCCATTTAAATTCTACTTCCTTATATTCAACTTATAATTGCGATTCTGCAACATTTTTTCAACCAATTTTATGAATTGCATTTCATTTTCATGGTCATTCAAGTCAATTCTGAATGGTGCACAACCCTGTTATGTACTGAAAATGCGCACAGAAGTAACAACAACGAGCACATTTTCCGCTAATTTAGAGTCTACATTATAGTTTTATATTTGTCTTAACTGTACATTTATATTATTAATTTTTACCGCTTATTATATCATCGGCATTATTACACTGTCCAAAGAATACCGCCAGTGTGAATTATTTTGGCCGATCTCTGCGTCTCTGTGACAGGACGGCAGGCAAAAGTTCCACCAACGAACTACTTAGAAAATAACGAGTGGGTCGGATCACTCGTAAATCTACGAGCGAAAAAATGAACTACTTAGCTACGAAGGGTTTCGGGCAAAGCTCGCTAATTAACGATCAATCTACGATACTTTTGGGCAGCCCACCCCAGTTCCATATTCCCCCTCTTCCAGCTAAGATCATGCATTAGTTTTGCTTTAGAACTTGTTTGTCTTACGTGTCTATCCGATGTTTACATTTTTGCGGTAAGGCACTTTCCTATCCTTTACCATAATAAGCAATGCTTCCCTGTGTAATTTCTGTTTCCTGTGTTTTTATGCAGCAATCTGACTAATGGGATCCTCAGAAACATCACTTCTGCATAGCTAGGTCTTAACTATCATGGGGTTCCGCTCACAAACTAACCAAAATGGTTTCTCAGGTTATTTAGAAGTTTAGTGCAGCTTCTACAGTAATGGAAAAGGAGCCCAGATCTATATTTTACAGAGGCTGTGCTTGAGGTCTTTAAAATGGCTTGAGGAGCAGATACCTAGCCTTCAATCATGCTGGGAAACTGGAGACATCCGATCCAATCTTCTGTCAGTCTGACTGAACCCTGTGCTTATCCCCATAGTCTCTAAACGCACTTCAGAACTGCAGAGCCACTCAGGGGAAGCGACATCAGAGACACACTGGATAGCATTTTGGGGTGATGCGGGACAAGTTTATCAGAAAAAAGAAGCATCCTAGTGCAGTATTTTAAATGCAGTTTATTGTCATTTGAGTTATTTTGGCAGAGGTCCATGTTTGGTGTCCCTGAATATGTTTGCGAGGGTCACGCCCGGCTATATTTGCATTATTGTTTCATATGCCCTGCATTTCTCCCACAAACATATCGGTACTTGCCGGGTCTCAGTGTTGCTCTCATAGACCCATAAGGCAGCTTTTGCTATACATACTTTAACTTAGATCTCAAAGGGGGAAGGTTTCCAAAAATAGACACATGCTTTCAAATAAGTTTCCAGGATCCCTTCCTCTGTAAAATATTTTCAGTTTTTTTTCCATCCTGATTGAAATAGTTTAATAATTTTGTCCCACTTTTTTTTTCTTTGCCAAGCCATTTAATGATGTAGTTTAATCAGTCATTTCATTAGTGAACCTCTGAAGTTCACAACATTTTTTCATTTTGATAAACAATTACAGTCATATCTGTAGGCCTAAACACACACACACACACACACAACTCTGGAAAGAATTAAAAGACCACAGCAAAATATTCAGTTATATTCATTTCTCAATTTATGGGTATGCGGCTGTATAAAATATAGGTTTTTTTCTCATGGATGAAGGGTTTCATCCTTGCTTTATGGCTCTTTAGTCCTGCTTGAGGCCTGTTATGAATTGTCCTAGCAGTGCACTTCACACCACTTAATATTTCCCGTTCTTTCTGAAGGTCACTAGAGGTCATTCTCCGAGTTATGAGGTACTGCCACATAAGTTGACGGTCATCTTTGGCATTAGAAAGTAGCTTCTACCCACTACCTGGCTGGTTTTTGGTCATTGCCAGTGCAACTAAGAACTATGTTCTTATGTACTGCTGTCTCAGAAGCTATGAGCCTGGAAGCAGCCTGCTGCTCAGTTTAGCCTTCCGTCAGCAGAACCAGGATTACCAGATTAAAAACATATTTAAAAATACAGTATATGATGGTCTCTTTATTTTTTCTCCAGCTGTATACACATGATCATTATATAGCACAACAATGCCTTCCCATTTTGTAAACTTAAAACAGTTTGTTTTTCTCACTTTTGCGATTGGCCTTGTCTGGGATGTTTGTAGATTTTCTATAATCTGTCCTGAGATGCAGCCTATCCTCTCGAGTAGCCTAGTGAAAAGACTGCGGATATTTTTTGTGAGCGTGGAGTAGGGTGCCGCTGAAACGCTCCCTGAAGTCTGCGGTGTTTAACCCAGATTACACCAGAGTGGTCTGAGGGCTCTTCAAAACAAAGACAAGTTCAAGACGGCTTCCTTAAGGATGTGTTGAGGGCAATACAGACAAAAAACGAATCTCTTCTTTAGCAGCCCGATAAGCATCAGCCACAGCAGCACGATCCAATTCCTTCCATCACAAAGACTCCCTTCTATTCAACCTAATGTGGCAACAGTGATTTAACAAAATATGGAACTGTGCCGATGGCTTATCTTAGCCTTGAGGGCATACTACACTTACAGCACCATTGAGTGATATGCTTTATGCGAGAGAGTGTAGAGGTCTTGGCTTTGTGTAGAATCATTGTATTAAAGAAACGTAAGGCTTGTTGGAATGATTAATGTGCCCTTAATCCCCTACTCATAGCAGGCAAAGTTCCCCAGACAAAACTTTTGCTGAATCTTGATATTTCACAAAAGACAAGGAGTTTTCCTCCATTGATTTCGCTTCCTCCCCGAAGAAGTGAGCACCTCTGGGAACTTGTCCCATTTCAGTTTTTTATGTGGCTGATTTCCTATGAATGTATTGTATGGTAGAGGCTCATTTTTTCACTCAGGTATGAAAAGAAGGTGTCAATGGAGTCTCCAGTGTTCGGCACGTTTGTTCCTTACTTTAGATGGGGGGGACTTGCAAAATACAATAAATAAATCAACGCACTCGTCTAAAGACAGCAGGGGAATAGAGGGCATAACAAAGGCCTTCTTTTTCTCCCTGGGAAAGACGTGTTGAAGGAGTGCTGCACAGTGAAGTTAATGAGATAAGCAGATTTATACATCGACCTGCTCTGCAGTGCTCTCCAGAAACTCTAAGTACTTTTGTAAGCTAGCAAAGTTAAGTCAGTGAATGCTTCTTTTCTTCAGTTTTGCTCATATTTGGTCTACATTTGTGTTGTCATATTTAAATCTTAGACTTGAATGTAGAAGGCTGTCAGTTATGGTTTTGCTTCCTTGCCCCAGCACCATGTGTGTGGATTTTGCATATTCTTGTGTCCCCTGACATTGTTCCCGGTGCTGCAGTCGCCTCTCACATATGAAAAAGATGCTGCTTAGTGAACTTTGAATTGCCCCTATTCTATGATTATGTGGGTGTTTGTCATAGAGTGTCGCCTTACCTGACTCAGGTCTGCCATGACCCTGAACTAGATTGACGGTTACAGAAGATGGATGGATGGATCAACAAAATATTTGTAATTAAGTGCAGTGTACTTAAACTGTGCTTGCAATATAATTAAACAGTAAAACTAAACATAATTTGTATATAGTTGTGTGTGTGTGTCTACACAATGCACATCTAACTTTAGTAGACTGCTGTAGGATGAATTCAACATGTCTAAGATCAATAAATGTCACATGCTACTTTCATCCCTTCCCTCTAAATTAAATTCAATTATGGATTTTCAAAATCAATTTTGGGTCCAAAGGCTCCCATAAAGGTGCTCCGAAATGCTTTCGGCTACATCCTCATTGACATTTCATAATGTTTGGCATGTTTGCGTTATGCACTGCATAATTAAAGAAGACAGCCATGCCTTCCAAGCTCCAGCAATCATTAAAAATTGTTTTCTAGTAATAATGCATTTTGATTTTGCACAGATGAGATCAGAAATCAATTTGACAATCACAGGAATACGTAAAGCAATGGAGATCTTCTCTCACCTTGCTGACAAATCAATGGTAATCTCTTCACTGCTATTCCTATGTCTACTGACTGTGTCATGCATGGACCACAGACACAGTATACATATTAGCAACCTTTTTCTCCTCATATTTGATTTACAGTTTGTAATTTTCAAATACTATTTTTCAGAAGCATTTGCATAACCGCTCCTTTTTTTATTAAAGAACTGGTCTAAGTATTTAAATAGTGACCTCACTGTTTAACAATCACCTCAAATATATAAATGTAATTTCTCTACAATTACTTTGAAAAGTCGTAATGTGTGTCATAGAACCATAATGTTTAAGTTGTCTTTCACTTGAAATAACTCATTAATTTTTCATAGTGGAGGATTAATCCTATTAGAAATACATCTTATTCGTTATTTCATGTGTATTATGTGGTAAACATGGTAAATCTTGAGTTCTCATGTTATCATAGAAATGAGTACTACTTGTTATGAGTAGTATGGGCTGGCTGTCATTCTTTTCATTTCTTCATTCTAAACATCTGGATAGAAATTTTGAAAACCACTGTGGTGTATTAGTGTAAGTAGGTATTAGGGATATGTATCTCCTGAGGCCGAAGAGGTCGATACATTAAAATCCGATACATGAAAGATACATATGAAGCAATTACTATTGTGATACAATATCATTCACCCCTACTGTGATGTACTGTGATTCAACATGATTTGTTTTGACACAATGCGATACAACATAGTATAATACAATGCAATGCAAAAAATATGATGATATGATGGTTCTTCTTAAGCATTTTTTAACTAAAATGTGCCTCTACTAATAATTATATATTAATAAGTCAAACTTTACCAATGCAAAGATGTTAGAAATATTGCACCCCAAATTTATCCTGAATTGTATCCAGTGCTTTTTTAATCGAGGCAGTCGCTTAGTGGACTTTTATGCAGCTGCCCTGGATAGAATCAGTGAATCTTACCGTCCCTGGTATGTATCTTTGGGTATCATTGTTATTACAGTACATTGTTTGTCTTTTACATTATAAATGTGCATTGGTAGGGATTGCTCGGCCACCTCCTGTCAAGGACACATTCTCTCCTTGGTGAATCTCAGTGCAGTATTGAGGACAGTCTGTGGAAATTCAGTGTCATGGTTTCTTTGCCTGATAGCACACAAGAAAAGTGTTTCTGATCAGGGAAATGCCATAATACCACTCGGGGGAGAACAAAAAAAAAAAAAAGAGGCTTTGCATTTTTTGCCGATGACATTCTGAGATGTGCTGGAGAGCTGCGTATGAGGTGCATATGGTGCAGCATATTCAGAGGAGATGTGGACATCTGCGTCTAGGTTGGAGGAGGACCAGACATGCGTCCAACTCTCTTCTCAGGCTGCTCTGTTTGTGAGCAGGGGGAGCATCTCCATCACTCTGAAATACAGTGTTCAGAGTCACTGAAAATGAACTGATCTATTGGCACAATTAGACAAAGGTCGAGTAACCCCATCTCGAAAAAATATGCATATTCCCTAATGAAGTATCCCTCTTTTGTGTAATATGCAAATGTTTGTTCTTTTTCCGCTGTTTAGTGAGTTTAAATACTACAAAGCATTTAATTATAAAAACGGAGACGGACGCAGTCCTGGGACCATCACATAGAGAAATAAATGTACAATCAAAACTGCAATTACCTGCAGACTTTCGGGGTAAACAGATCAGCAATCTCATAACAAACACTGGCTAGTTTGCATTCTGAAATGAATACAGTTAGATCCAAAGCAATTTCCTTTTATTTATCTTAGCTGCTGCACATAAATAAAGCAAGGGCATTGAAGCAATTAGCATAATTAGACTGCGGTGGTCAGGCCCTGTGTGATTCCTTAAGGAGCATCACATCACTCTGCTCATTTTGCTGTGAGGGCGTGTGCGCTCTCTGGATTCATCCTTACTCATGGAGTAGGTTTCCTGGCCCTGGAGATTTTTGCTTTGGGCATTTCTGTATTTCACATTTGCACGTTGCACATCACCAGGAGCCCTCCAAAATAAATAATGGCCTTGGAATTAAAGGGCTCTATTACAACTAACTAAAAGCAGCATATAATCATGTTTTGATTTTGCACTTAGTAGGCAGCTTTAGCTACGTATTGCTGGAGATTAATGTGCAAGGCAGTTAATGAAAATGAAATTTATGGGGAAAAACAATGGATCTTGATGTCTGCATTTGGTTTCAGTTAATTTTGAAAGTAAGACATATTTATATATTATATACATTTACATGTATACCTGTTGGTGCAAAGCGACATGCAAATACAGCCATTCATACGTAACAAGCATACAACTGTGAAGGAGCCAGTTTAAGTACAAGCACTGCTAGGCTGAACTTTTAATGACAAGAAACAAGAGCAAGAGAGCTGTGCGGAAAAGCTATAGGAGCAACCTGCATTTGGAATGATAAAAGCTGTAGACTCATCATTAAATGGGCAACCAGGAATCACCATGCACATACCTCCCAAGAGAGAATACGAAACCGAGTGGAATATATAAACACAGAGAAGAGAACACGCTACTTAAATACCACCACCGATCCAGGAGAGATTTTGTGTTCTGTCTTTGTCTTGTCATTTGTATGTACATTTGTAATCAGCTGTGACCAAATAATAATTAAGATCCTTAACGTATGTAACATTTCTGTATAAATAAAAGCAGTACAAATATACTGCATTTTTGTCCTTTAGACTGACCTTTTCCAAATACATATTTAAACATTGTACTGATGTAGTGTTCTAGGAATACAACTTTTGCAATAAATTTTCAGTAAAATTACTACAAGCCTAGGAATAATTTTAATACTAACATTGCTGTAACTTGAATTTAGGGTTTTATACAGTTGTGTAGTGTTGTAAGCTACTTTTGACATTATGCTTTTCTGTATCTTCCTGGGTGGAGGTGATCATAACTTTAAAGCTTAGAGTATAATACCGCATTCCAGATCATTCCATGCCACTCCCCTGCAATGCTTCCGATTGGGTCGGAATTAATTTTGAATTAATGAAGTGTTCTCATCTGATAATTTAATCAGCCCTGCTCTTGATAAACATACAAGATTTCATAAAGGGAACATTAATTACAGTGAAACTCTCCAGTTTGCATCCTCTCCTCGGAGCCGCCTTTGACTTGGTTAATCCTTCCATGGAATTTACATGGTTTTCATTTTGTACAGTTCTTACAGGTGAGAGTCTCTGATTGTATGCATGAATACCAGATGGCTGTATTAAGTCTTCGTTTAAACACATAAGCTGTCAAATTATTATTAATCTTCTTAGGGGTGAACCAATCCCTTTTTTAACCCCCAAATTAGAAGGATTGAAAGTCCCAGTACCTTTTCCCAACTCTTGAAGTGTGTGCGCTTAACCTGGTACAGTAATAACGTGGAATTAGTTAGAGCTGTTTTTTGCAAAGATAAAGCCTCTGTAGCCTGCTCTTTTCAGCATTTCTCCTTCACCCAGATATTATTGTCTAGTGCAGTCACCCCAAGGTGACTGTTATCACTTAATTAAATCCAGGCACGTGGGGAGGAAGCAACAGCAATGTTGGCTGGTCACCCTCAAAGTACTTTCCATAGCGGCAAAAAAAGAAAAGAAAACCCACGGGCTGTGGTGGAACCATCAGCTCAAACAAGGTCTGGATCACATTCCCCCGATAGACCCCGGACACGAACTCAAACGTGATGCATCTAGCTGCCATCTAGCTAGGCTTTGTCGACAAACAGGAGAAGGAAAAAGACTTTCTTTGAAAGATAGCTGTGGATTTTGAGGGCCCACTAATCTGGATATGAGTAACGGTTTATTTCCTTTCTCATTGTATTGCTTTTGCAGTGAAAATTGCAATTACAGATTCCAGGCAAAAATCCCAACATTTATTTTGTTGTTCACTATAATAATTAATGTCTGCTATGATAATCACTGTACAAGTGAAAAAAAGATCTCTGTATATTTAATGATTGCCTTAATCTCATTAAGCAGAAACTGCCTTGTATCTCAGTAAGAACTTATGCACAAAAACCATAGCATACAATTTTTGTTGCGTAGACGTCCATCCAAAAATAAGCTAATTCTGTAGCCTTTGTGCATGATCCAATTAAACGGGGTTTATGCAGCATTTTAGGAGTTTTGTTTGAAGTCCTTGGTACGTCTCCAGTATGTGCCGAATGTGTGTTCCAAAGTGCTGAATGTGAGCCTGCGAAGCGAGCCGAGAGGAGTGACCGGGAGGAGTGACCGGGAGGGGCGGCTGGGAGGAGTGACCGGGAGGAGTGACCGGGAGGAGTGACCGGGGGGAGCGGCTGGGAGGAGTGACTGGGAGGAGTGGCCGGGAGGAGCTCAGCACGGTGGCGGCTGAGGCCAGAGCGGCGTGGAGGACAGCGGGGGGGGGGGCAGCAGTGCGCGGAGGCCTTGTTATAATAAAGCGCCTGTCAGTGACAGGTCATTGTGCTCTAAACGGAGCCAATAAATATGTCATTGGCGGCATAAGCAAAGATTCTTTCTTCTCTGGCTTGAGCATGAAATAAAATTGGTACAATAACCATTGCCTGATTTTGAAAAGGCCTTGAACGTAGGGGGAAAAATGAGCGATTCGCACATTGCCTGAGCCATCAGCACTTCCAATAAATAAATCAATATGCTGGTCTATATATGCACGTTCCAGCACGGCTTGTCAGCCTTAAATATCGACTTCAATAAAGAATATGTCTCCCTGCTCAGTTGGCAGTTTAGGATTTCTGATAATGTTCCTCCGCTCTCGCTTCCTTACACACAGGCGTGCATAGCGCTCTCTCTCAGCCAGAACACACTTTCATAAATCCAGCTCGAACACCTCGTGGTAAATGAAGTGATTTGTGAAAGAAAAGGTCTGTGTGTAATAGCCGATCCCATTGCTTTGACTTGTATATCGAGTTGGAGGGTCCTCTACATCTTCCTCGCTGAGAGTGCCGAGGTGAGAGATGGCTTAATAATGGCGATTCGCTTGCGCTCTTGGCTCCTCTCTGGTGTTCAGAGGCAAGAGCCTAGAGCATCTCTTCATCAGACGTGGAGTCAATAAGCGCTGATTTGACAAAGCTGCTGGAGCTGTTAATTGCCATGATTTTACTTTAGCAGAGGGGCGGAGAAGGTTGGGGGGGGGATTGATGCCAACATGTGGCAGCCCTTTTGCCAGCTGCCCGGTGTCTCTCAGCATCTCGCATTTTGTCTGACCTCATACTTAATGGAATGTTAATAGTCAATGAGCCCCATCCACGCCAGCCTCCGCTGGGCTTGCTAACACCCGAGTGCTTCTTCTGGATGGGGCGCCCTACAGATGAATGTGGGCGCGGCTGCTTGTCCTTCAGGAGGAGGATTTGCCCTCTGCTTCTTCAGTATAAATAGCAAACTGAGTGGTTGAGAAACGCAGCAGTCTTCTGGCTCTATGACTCAGAATGTCAGTGGCTGCCTGGGACCCATATGTTTGGCTTTATTCGTGTTAGTTGATTCTGCGCTTCCACCGCCATAATGTTTATAGACTAGCTGAGAGTCGCATCCCCCTCTCCATGAAAAGCTTGCTCATTCAAAATTCAGAACAGCGCGATGTTTGAATGCGGAGTGAAAGGGAGCCAGCTTTTGCTGTTCCACTCTAAACAGCCAGCCTGTTGGCTTTCCTGCCATCCGCTCCTGCCATCGAGTCACATGTTTGCAGACAGCTTTGCCAATAAGGCCGCCTTTTTGTAGCCAGCAGGAGGCAGCGCATCCTGGAAAGTGAAACCTCATTCACCTGTTGTGCCAGAGGAATTTCAGCTGTATTCACTGCATTCACTGCACATACTTTCATGGTGCATTATAATGTATTCATAAAGTATTATAAACCTGATTATAATTATTTATAAAAAGGCATAACACATTATAGTCATCTGCATTATGCATTATGAATGCTTTATAAAGGTTTAATCTATAATGCACTATAAACATCTTCATAAGCATCTTTAATCCTTAACTGACCATAATAATGCTTTATGAAGGTATTTATAGTGTATTATAGATGAAACCTTCGTAAAGCATTCATAATGCACGAGAACAATGGCTGTAATGTGTTATGCCTTTTTTATAAATATTTATTGCAGTGTTTATAATACTTTATGAATATGTTACAATGAATTATATGAACATTTATTAGGCTTAATGAATATGGGCTTCATAGGAAGTGTTACCCATTTTTCTAATATCACAGACAATGAGCCATTGCTTCATCAGGAAGTGGAAAAGCAGTGCACCCTCCTGCTGTCTCCTGTTTTATACATGATCTTGGTTCTTACTGTAGGTGTAGGTAAAAAGTAACAGCATATCTGAATGAGCAGGCGCATGGGTTTGAATGGCAAAGTGTCAATCATATGTAGCTGCATTATCAGTAGCCCAGTTAATGATCCAGCGAGTGGCTGTGTTTGCATGTCCGAGGGCCGTCGTCTGGCTGCTTTGGCTGATTGGAGATCCCTTCCTTTCTCCATGTGGTATCTTTGCCTCCATAATTGAGAGTGCCAGGCAACTTACTGTAGACAGAGCTTATTTTGATTTGTGGCAAGTGATATCATCGCGCTCTGTTTATCTTCCCCGCCTGCGAGTAATGGGTTTACAGTGAACGGCGGGGGGGTCGGAAGGGGGCGCGAGGGCGGCACGTGTTTATGTCCAGGGAGGATCCTTATGGGATGGTGGTGCTGCCAAACATCCAGAGCCCCCCCGTGTCACCTATGCGAGGTAATGGCAGTCCGGGCCGGGCCACCAGGTCAGGCAGGGAGCATGCTGACATGAGCCAGGCAGCCTGTGCCTCCTCCAAGGGCCAGCGGGTGGCGCCTACCCGGGGCCACGCGACGGGAAAGGGCACACGCTCTGTTTGTCCTAAATAAACGACATAAAAGATGTCCCTTAATGTAACCCGAACTTTATTCCTGCGCTGATTTATTGTGTGCTTTACGCAGCGGTTAGCCTGTAAACAGCAGCCGTTTGTCATGGCAGACGGCAGCCCTCGTGGAGGAATCCTCTCCGGAGGCCTGGCCGTCCAGCACCGCAGATGCTTCCCGCTTTAAAGAGGAGCGCAGGGAGCAGCAAGACATTATCGGAGGCAGGAGAGGGCTGGCTGGTGGGGCTTTGGCTGACAGGTGGGGTTAAACCCTGGGGGGGGTGGAGGCCCCCACTATAGTGCCTGCGTAGCCCCCAGCCCCCAAACGCTCACGGCAGAGAGGCTGAGAGGGGCGTCCCAGCGGGCGAGAGAGATGAACAGAGACAGAATACCTGCTGGAGCTCCTGGGACGGAGGCCATTCACCTATAAAACGGCGATAAAAGCAGCAGATTCATTTTGCCAGGAAAGACCTATCTTTCCCCTTGTGTGTTATCCCATTCATTCCTAAAGGCACGTGACCAAATTTAATGCAGAAATGATTAGCAACACATTTGGTTGTATCAGCTCCCATGCTTCCGATGTGCCAGCAGTTTCACTTGGTAAATTTGCCCCTTTCCCCATGTACTGTGTTTTTATTGAATATTGGTGTACCCTGGTGCTTTGTTGCCGGAGTAATACACGAAAAGGGTCCAAAATAATATCTGTAATGATGCAGTTAGGCTGTGGACTGTGTGTCTGAGTTTAAAAAAAAGCAAAGCCGTATATTTACAAACATATACCTTTCCGTAATGGTGTAGCAATGCTGTTTAGCAAGTTGGGAGGATGGTCCCAGGGCACCGTCCTTCCTGAAGTGGCCGTCGGGGCGCTTTGTGGCATGTGCCCTTCCCTGTGCTTCGTCTCTTTTCTTAATTTTTTCCTCAATCAATGCAACATCTGTGAAGAGCAGTTGTAAATTGCTGGCAGTGACCCTGTCCAGCTTACTTTGTAATATCAGCTAAAACACATCAAGCAATTCATGCTTATTTTGAAGGCAAACCTTGAACATTTTGTAAATGAATTCTGCAGATTTTAAGGGGGAGGCTGCTTCTTTATTCTTTTTTATCGCAGTTCTTCTAAAGTAGTGAAACTATTTTTCAATGCCCTGCATTCAAGCACATTTTAATTTGAAGCTTAATCTTCCATCTAGCATAAGGCTTTATTTAATGCTGCTTGAAAATGCTTTTTTAAAGTTCTCTCTTAAGGAAGGTGTATCGGTATAACAGGCTTACATTTGTGCTTTTTTAGTACAAAACGTCCTTAATTTTTCATCACTAATGCCAGTTGAGGAAGCTGAATATGATTAGCCATGTAACGTAACGCGCGACACGGGGAGTTTATAGCGGCAGATGTGTGTTCTGGGAGCCTGGCTACGGCGGCCTCACTGGGAGTCGGTGTTGTCAGCTGCATATCAGCTCACTGTAAATAGCCCCAGGGCTCGCCTGCTTTATCGGCGGGAGCGCGCTCTCCCCGCGCCAGCTGCCACTCTTTTAAAGTTGCAAATAAAACGGGATACACTGCCAACGCCGCCGCTGCCGCATGCATGCCGCTGTAATCCTCATTTTCATAGAAAAGGTGATCGCATCAGTGCTGACATTGTGCACATTGACTTGCTTCCACTGAGAAACCCTTTTACATTTTTGTACATCTTCTGCAATTTACTTGCGGTTAGCTGGACCTATAGATTATCCAAGCCACTGGGGGGATAACACATGTAATTAACCCTCATGCCCTCGGTATCTTAATTGCTGCAGGTTTTAGACAGATCCAGTCTAAATATCCCCGTTGTCAAACCAAGAATTATTGTGTATCCTTGGGAATTAAAGGCAAATTTAGAGGTACTTTCAGACATGAATTTAATTGTTTGAAGATATATGTAAATAACTTACATGTATATATCATACATAAAGTAGTGAATGATATATATCATATTTCCGCTTTACTGTTGCAGTACAGACTGTGTATATTGATGGTGTTCATTCATCGCCCAGTATAATAGCAATATACAAGTGATGCATGGCAATAGCTTGCAGACCTTAGATTTTCAAGGGGAGAATTTTATGTTGCAGGGAAGTCATTTGGATTATGTATGTTATGTGATGATATGTGCTTGCTTTGTCATTCTCTTTATACCTCTTTGTTCTGGACAGATAGTGGTCAGTGCTTCCCCTGACTTCCTACTCTCTCATCTCTCCGCAGTCTCTGGATGGATTTGTATTTGCACTAAACAAGGAGGGGAGGTTTCTCTACATCTCAGAAACCGTATCCATATACCTGGGCCTTTCGCAGGTGAGTAACACTGAATGCCTCGCATCCTCGCGTCTCCCGGTGCTGCATTGCGCATCAACCAGTTTGTCCTGGGTTACAATTACATTGAGCAGATAGCTTGATGTCTCCAATCCCGAATATTTAAATTTAGTTTTTTTTATTACTTTGCTTGGGTCCTCATCTTTCATAGTCCAGAGCTCAGTGCATGTCAATAACTGTAACAGATTCTTAGGTCGACAGAATTGGGTGGCAGCAATGATTTGTCTGAATACTCTGTCCATGTTTATCTGACTCCTTGGCAGCAGCCTTCTGCGGGTATTTTCATTGGAACAACTGTCTTCTTGAAGCTTTTCAGTTACCTAAGAAAAAGTGAACAAGTGTGGGTGTAGCATATAAATTGCATGAGCAAAAAAATCCAAATCTCTACATTTCTATGGGGATCAAAGGGATTGTTTTTGCAAAATTAGATCTGATAATTCAAACTGAGTAGAATAACCACAGTGAAATTTAAATTAATATTAATTGATTAGTGATTTTTATCAAATAATTGATTAATTGTACAATTTCTCCCCTAAGCTTTGGAGTTATCTTTTCGGGTTTATCTGTGTTTTGAATGGGGTACACTTCTGGTGATAACATATAGCGGCTCTTCTTGTTCTGCAGCTCAAGTTAGCTGTACGTGTATACAGATAATTATATATGACCTTAATTTAAGTGAACAGACTAATAATCAGTTAATATTCCTGGTGACAAAAAAACTGTGTACAGCATAATGCTATTATTAAAGATTACGTTGTTGTACTTAATTAGATCAGGTTTTTTTAAAAGCCTTTCAAATTGACAAGGTTATGAATTTTTTGGTGCCAGACTATCTAAAGCAGATTTATATAAGAGGATTTTCACCCTTTTATTCAAAGTCTGGAAATTCTGCATATCGAATATATTGCTAATAAAGTCATTCGTTGGACTTGCACAGTAATTAAAGTCCCTACCTCCAAAAAAAGTTTGGCAAGTCCTTGCATGAAGAGTTATCTTTCAGCTTTCCATTACTCGTGGTAGGGTAGCGGTTTTAATATAAAGAGAAATGTCAATTTTGATTGAAGCACGTTTCTAAATGGCTGCTAATGACACCAAACAAATTTCACAGACCAGGACAGAAGTCGGCTTATTTACAGACAAATGTTAGTGAAACATTTTTACTCTTTTTTTACTTTTTTTTTCCTCCATGCTGTTACATATACAGTGTGTTTGGTTGAAGAATTAATTTCACTTCAAAATTTGGTGCGAAATTTTAATGTAACGAGGAGTGTGTGAAGATGTGTTAGCCCAGTCACTGAATATTATACTGAAGCATAACAAACTGCTATGCAATGTAATGCGGAATCTAGGTAACGTATTAATACATTTCCCATTAACATTTCTTGTTTAAGCTCCTGTAAGCCTCAGGCTTTGGCACATTTTAATACTTTTAAAACTTTTACCCTCTCAGACCTACTGAACAATCCTCAGCTACAAATGTGATAATATAATATCACACTGAAATCCTTATATTACATATTGTTCTTTGAAGACATGCACAAGAGTCCAAGGAAAATGTTGATTCTTGTACCGTCTTTCCTCATCCAAAGCAAACTCCACCCACATTATCATTTAGTAACAAACAAGCTAAGTAATATGTAGAATACGTCTACAGTATGTCGATTTATTAATTTAAATAACACTTTTTAAATTACAGTAGACGAAGAAGAAATTAAGCAAAACCTATAAATATACTGTTTACATTTGCCTAAATAAAACAAATATTATGAATGTGCCCCTTTATTGACAGTGGCTAAAGACTATATTGTAATATATGTAATATGGCATAACCCTTGTCAGTCCAAATGGTTATCCAAGCAATTCCTCAGCTGTGTTGCTGCACTGGTCCATTGTAGAGAAATATTGTGACCCTGAAAGGTTTTGAGTTGCAATTTTCGATTCTCCATGCATTCAGCCAGAATCAGCACAGGGAAGGAAACAAAGAAGCCGTTCTTATACTCAGATTTACTGCTTCTCCTTTGTAATAATGGCTGCCTGGGGCAAGAGACAGCAAACAGCAGATATACTGTCATGGATGTGTTAGAGGGAATTGACAGCGGTGGTATGACTGAGAGGACAGATCCCCCACAATGCACCTCTGCCGACTACGTCCTGCTGCTCACCATTTACAACGCTACATTGGCAGAACATTTTATTTACATTCATGAGTTACATTTCTTTTTCCCATTTCAATTAATATGGAGCTGTTGTTGCTATTTTTATGAATAATATACACTGAAGACATATCGTTGTTGCCTGATGAAAAACATGTATCACCCAAACTGCATATTTCAGGAGTGTGAAGCTGCTTTACAAAATAAACATAAAACAGCAAGACATTGTCAACAAGATACAAACTAATCTTGCTTTATATTCACAATTAACCATAATGTTAATTAGCTAGCTATCATCATTAAGTTGTTAAAATTTGTGATATAAAGTGATCCTTACAAATAACCATCATGAATTCAGATGTTAAATAGTACAAACCTAAATACTTATGCAATAACACGTTTGCTTGTGCAATGTGGAACATCGAGAGTAAAAAGTCGTCAGAAAGCGGACATATGTGGTCTTCATTGGACAGCAACAACATGGGATTTGATAAGTTCCTTGTTAGGTTGAACATTTTTCCACCAAATATTTATGCAAGCAATTTTACTCTTTTCAC
This sequence comes from Petrocephalus schoutedeni, assembly GCA_026780765.1. Taxonomy (NCBI): domain Eukaryota; kingdom Metazoa; phylum Chordata; class Actinopteri; order Osteoglossiformes; family Mormyridae; genus Petrocephalus; species Petrocephalus schoutedeni. The sequence goes on along the minus strand of JAODKL010000027.1, from coordinate 5,426,943 downwards.
AAAATAATGGCCAACTACTGATAAATTCCATGTAGTACAGCTGCATCTTGGTCATTTTTACACTTGTCACTTGCCATGGGTTTTGCTAAGATTTTACCTGCTATACTATAGGAGTATCCTATAGTTACCCTCAGTGGGCTTAGACACTGCTTGCTGTAAAGCTTCTGCATACCCGAGCGCCATCTGATGTTGTCCTGCTCTGTGGGTGGGAAGCAGTGTGAGCCAAGAAGTGTCCCAGTGACAGTTCCTCACACAGGTGATGCCCCTCCCCCGCACACACACAAAATCTACCTGGGACTGGCTGTGATTAAACAGTAAAAACTATAAATAATCATAGGGAAAAGGAGATCACCCCATGACCTTGACCAGGATAAGCGGGTGGAAGATGGATGGATGAATAAATAGAAGGAAACACCACAGTTCACCATAGAACATTAAATGTCCTTTTCGTTCTTTGTGTAATATTACTGTATGTGAAAAGTCACATGAAAATCTTTGGCCGATATGGTAAGATAGTAGCCCTGCATGTATGTGTGGCAAATAATTTTAAAGATTTTCTGTCAGTTATCAAATCGATAATACCCAACATGTCGAGGTGTTCTTTTGAAGGCATTATTAAAATTAAAGTAGCTTTATTTCCATGTTATAACCTCATGGTGACCCCAGTGCCACCACATAAAGTAAATGTGACAAAAAGTAAACGTGCTTTAGAAAATAAAGGATTACACTGCTCAGAGATGGTAAATTTGACTCAAGAATTAGAGAAGCAAAAGGCACGTGGTAGCATGGAGCTGTGTGTGACGTGTGGCCACCGAGGCATGACGTGCTTGCGTGGGTGACCCGAGGGAATCACATGGGTGCTGGATGGGCTGTTTGAGTCCATGCTGGCCAAAAGATGCTTGCTGGATTTAATATCGGCAGACTAATGATGGTGCTTAACCACCTATGTGCTGGTTATGATTTACAGTACGAAAGAGGCCATTCCCTCAACACTTTGGGCTGTGTACATCTGTGTCTGTCTCTGCATGTCTGTATGGATCCTGGGACTTATGTCTTCTAAGGACCCTGATGATCTGGAGGCGGAGCCTCAGTGTCTTGCTTTTTTGGCGCGTCTGAAGTGAGGGATGACGAGGAGCCTGCCTTGGCTTTAATTGAGATGTGTATGTTTGCTTTGTATAACAGATGGCGCTGTGTGCTTCGGCTGATAGCTAGGAAAATAATAATTGCATTATTCCGGCCAACAGAATATTAGCTTTTGGATTTCGGCCATTTCAGCTGGTGCCCCTGCCAGTGCAGCATATGCACTTGCATGGATCGCGTATCCAAGGAAATTGATGCATCTGGAATAGCACAGCCATCTGAGTTTTCATCTGTTTTCAGAGAAATAGCCTTAACTCATTCCAGGCATTCAATAAAAAGACAGGAAAAAAAGACACCACACATTTAACGTGCACTTGAACCATTCGCTGTTTTGTCTTTAGGTTACTCCCAAACGCTTTTTCACCAGTCTGACTCGGTCCCTCCAAGGTGCCAGAGCAGCGCCCCACTATTCTCCCTTGACTTTAGTGTTTCTTTTTCTTTTTGGATGTGTGAGTTTAGAAATGAGCATAGACATCTGCTAGCCTTCTGCAGCACACACCCAGAGACACACAGAGA
>JAODKL010000027.1:5396442-5416436 GCA_026780765.1 Petrocephalus schoutedeni | reverse complement strand
GACAGGCCTCACGCAACCCTGATCTGGACAGAAGGTATAATTATAACATTTTACTGTTTTCTTTCTTAATTAATCAAACCAACACAGCATATAGCTACATAAACTACATATGGTAGGTCTTTTCCGTGTTTGTATTACCTGTATTGCAATCTGTATTAGTCTGTAATGAATGACAGTGAAAATCATTGGGCCTGTCTGTATTATATGGCACCTGTTTATGCTCTGGGTGTTGCTCTTCAGTACAGTGAACGCAGAAGTCTCTCTTAGGGAAAGTATGCATCACATCCACCATTCTGATGCTGCAGTGTCTTCCTGGGCTTCCAGAGTGTTACTCCAAACATTTTCCAACAAGTGTGTAAAAAGCACATATATGGTGCACTTCATAAATATTATTGCTACAACTATCAGACTTTGTTTACCTTAGCTTAACAAATGGGAGCTAATTACTGTGACATAATGATGCCTCTTAGCACAGCTAGCTCTGTACTGTGACTTTAGGGAGATAGCAGGGGGAAATTTGCTTTGAGGATTTCACAAATGTCACTGCTGCTTTGTGTTCGATAATGATAACTTCATCCATTTTTTTATCATGAGGAACACCTGCAGTTTTGTGTGGGGGACTCCGAAACAGCCCGTGGATAATTAGTAATGAATCAGTAACATAAAGTCCAGGAAGATGGAGGGAGTTATCCTGCTTGAAAGGGCCCACCTGATAAAACATGGGAATGAGCAGCGAGGGACAGTCGGGTGGGGATGAGGAATAGGACTCACTCTCCTTGCTTTGCTTAGAGGGCTGATATCGCGCTCCATCCGCTCAGTCTGTCTGCACATGAATGTATTAAAAAAGAGGGATGCTGGGCTTCCTATCTCGCCCTGAACCAGCAGGACACAAATTCATCCATCAGACCGGCAGTGGGTGGAAGGAAAGAAAGAAACATAATTTGCCTTAATGAGTTCTGCAGAGTTGTTTGGGGTGGTACAGTACAGGAGACGGAAAGAATGATTTAGTTACTTTGTCTTATTACTAATACAAAATTAACTTACTTTTTTGTGCCTGGGGGCAAGTCTCAGACTGCCAAAGAAAATGATGTCTTTTCAGTATATGTGTCTATGTCATAGGTAACAATATAACATAATAACTAGTACTGTATACCATTTTTAAATATTCATCCATCCATTTGTCCATCTATTCATCCATCCATCCATTTATCCATCTGTCTATTTACAACCACTTTTTCAGTCCAGGATTACAGTGAGCCTGGCGCTTATTCCAGGAAATACAGGGCAGGTATATATACAAGGGTTAAATCAGACCTAGAGATTACGGGCAGCCCTCTCAGGCACACAGTAAATTAGTTTATTAATTATCATATGTATTTATGATCACTGGTATGATCATTTTTGGCATGTTGTATTACCACTTTAAATAAATTTTAAAATATGTCATTAAAAAGTTACTTTTATTTAATATGGATATTGTAAATATTGCATAGTTAAACAGTACTTGCATTTTTCTAAAAACAATGAAACTTAAAAACGCATCAGAATGGCTTCATGTAATATTCTTGTGTATTCATTCGTAATGCCCCTGTGAAAATGTAGTAAAATACCAAGTTGTTCACAGATTGCTTGGTACACGTCTCAACTCTAGCTAGAACTCTGAACTCTAGCAAAGTCTAGCTAGTAAATGAAGTTTTGGAGGCAGGACAGAAATCAAGGTGTCATTAAGGAATATCTCATCCACTCGAGAAATGAATGTCTGGCCAGGTCTACTAATGAAAATGTAACATTAAAACTGATGAAAAGTCTTGGTTTAGTGCAAAACCGGGCTTTTATTCAACTGTTTAATTTTCTGTATGTTGGGGCATTAAGAAAGAAGGTTAATGTTGAAGGAGGCGAGGGTGTGCTTCAGTGCAGTGTGATTTGGGCAAAAGGAGGCAGAGCTGGGCTCCGTCTGTATTTAAAGCCTGGGAATATCCCTCGGCAGGATGTCAGGCCACCACTGGGTGCACATACCTGCTCACATTCCAAGGGCTGCGTACCACTTACAGAACAGAATCACATGACTAGGAACAAGAAAAACTAAGTGAGTGTGTCCCACCCCAAAACACATATACACCTCTTACAGTCTTACAGGCTTAGTAACAGCAATCTACAAGCCTCTGAAGGAAACCAGAGCAGCCCATGTGAATCTGAAGAACAGGCAAACTTCACATGTGCAGAGATGGGGGAAGAACCCACAGGCCAGGAGGTACAGCACCACAAAGCAAGGTACTGATAAGCCATGCCAAGCCATTCAAATTAAGGATATAAAACTACTTTACAGTGTTAGTAATATGTATAAAATGGTAAACCTTTAATGACATGCGAGATGAAATACATCAATTAATGTCTCTTAACACGTTAGTCCCTGTCGAGAAACTCACCCGACACCCGCCCACACCAGCACTGTCAGTACACAGCCTCCTCGGGATGGCACCTCGGGAAAGGAGTTGGGCTGTGCCCATAAAAATGCAGCAGGACAGGCCTCCGCTTCTCCTCCCAGTCCATTTTTTAACTCTAACCTTTAGAGACAAGCGTGCCTGCATGATGTATGACACTGCCATTGCTGGCAGGGAGGAGGTGATAGGGATTTGAAAGGCTGCGACCGGCATATCGAGTGCGAGCACGGCGTGCTGGCAGCCCTTCAAAGGATATCTCATTCCATCGCATACGAGGGGGGATAAAGGCCGGCGATCGCAGGGGCTGCACCCACAACGCCGCCGCACTTAAGGCGCTTCATTTAAGTGCAAATGGCTGCCGTTTCGCAGGCACCCAGAAAGCCGCCGCTCCTCTGGGCCTTTCAATTTTGTTTTGATCACTGTTTGATCCCTGTTTTATAGAATGGCCGCTAATCCTGAAACATTCACCTTCTATGTACAATGTGATGCATCTGCTGATTGGTATGAATTTATTAGGCCGCGATGCTTGATGCCTTGTGCTGCCAGCCAGGCGCCCATGAGCCCCTCTGATGGAATTGGCATTATAAACCGAGCGTGTTTAAAACCCATGCGAGGACCCAGACGCCTACCAGCCACTCTGACAGAATCACCACCGCCAACATGTGTTTGATCCACAGAGTCAATACACTGACTTTGTGTAAATATAGCACTTTGATAGTCAGAGTGCTCCTTGAGTACAGCACATTTAAATTCTCATGTTCCCACCAAATCAGCCGAGTGAGCAGGGAGCTCTTCCAGGCTGCCTCTGTCATGTCTGTCATGGTTGGGTTTGTTTTTGTCTTGAGGGGGGACTCTAAGCCATTGATTTTTTTGTGAGGCGGGGGTTTAAAATGGGCAGACGTTTTCAGTGTCACTGTTGACACTTTTGTTCGGTTTCGCAGACTGGTAGCCTGTGATTCTGAGCAAAAAGTTCTGAGTCATCGGATGCAGGTCTACTGGTTGTGGTGCTTAAATCTGGCTTTCAGTTTCTTACTGGAAGATAGGGGTATAGGTAATCTGAACATAACACCCAGATACGATGGCCCATTCTTGTATATATGTACATATATAGCACAATTGAGATATAGTATTCAGAGACAGTATATTGTAGTCCTAGATTTAGTATTTTAAAAGGACTCTGCAGCCTAGATAAATGCTCAGTTTAAGATCCTCTCCTGGGAAATCAGTGCTATGTGAAATGCTGCTGTCTTTGTGGAACATCTCATATGGTCCCAGCTTTACTTACAGAGAGCTCTGACAGAAATGAGGGATCATGCCAGAGGCCTCGTAGGATTTTTCCTGTTATAATTTGGAGAAGTTTGCAGTGTGGAATCAGTTAGAGCATCTCAATTCCCTCCTCCCACTACTGATATTGACAAAGGTCCCTGTTATTTTTACAGTGATATAGATTTATATTATACAACCACAAGCCACCTGAGGTTACATGAGGTTGTATATATGTTGTACTTCCAGCTTAGACCTCTATGGTTTCATTTCTGTGGAAAAAAAATCAATGCCAAGGTGTGGTGCCCAACCTTTGCTTTCAGTGAAAATGAATAGCTGTATTAACACTTCTTATTATCATGGCATTTCAGAGCTGTGAGCAGCATTGGTCTGGATCGATACTCTTTTAATGTAACGCAGAGTGAGATCACAGAAACCTTGAACATGTTTTTCATTTGTTCCCAGCTACAGAGACTCTCGGAGACTGGAAGCCCAATAGAGATGGCAGAATGATTTGCATTTCTCATATGCCCATACAGTGTGCTCCATAATTGAGAATAAATTGAACATCACCTAAAAGCAATGGAAGGCTTTATCTGTGCTGGGAAAACCCATCATTCAATGAAAAAATGTCTTTATTTGTTGGTGTTTTCTTTGAGAGTCGGGTGCAGGCTTTTGAAGCCTTTTTTTATATCATATTGAGCCAGGAGAGAAGCTCTCACGAGCTGAGGGGCAGTCGGCGCTCAGGAGTGATTGTTTTATTTCATTAAATTGTTTTATTTCACTGGAACAAGTTTTTCATTCCGTTCAATCCTGCTTCGCCCCGGCGACAGAGTGGAAGTTGCAAGCTGATATGATGTTTCCCCGCTCTCGGCGTGGCCTAGCCCCACTGCTAACTGTAATTTACTTTTCTGTCTTCATTGCCCCTAGTCTGCCTTCTCTCCAGTTTGTTGAATGATGTGCTAATCCATTATATTCTTCAGACAAGTGTATCGACCAGTATAAACAGACTGCAGGGCACAGACCTAAATGAAAGCCGTAGTTTCCCCCCTGAATCATTTAACCAGATCCTGGAGCAAGTTCAGCACATAACAGCCTTTTCAGCCTGCTGAATATACATTAAGAAGCCATTAAAGTAGGCCTGTAAACCCCGGCTGAGGGGACCATGGAGATTCGTGGGGGCATACCTCCCCAGTCAGGTGACCTTGCCAGCCCTACCACCCCTCTCTTTAAGCATGTCTGTTTTAATGCTGCTGTATTCCCACAGACCCTGAAATACATTGATTCTCTTATTGGATTCCTCATCTGCCAGCGTCTCCTTTATGGTTTTGTTAAACTGAAGCCAGATGCTGAGTTCAGCTCTGCAACTGATTGGGCTCTCCGTAGATGCATGGTGGGGGTCATTGAAAGTGGAGGAAAGTGTGTAAAAAGGTGATTACGTAAAGGCTTACATGGGGTGTGACTGCGACAGTGTGCAATGGGAACCTGCAGTAATTTCACTTGTGTGAGCGTGTGAGAGTCTTCCCTCTTTGGCGTGGGGTGCTTAGATCCTCCAGTAGAGCATCATAGCTGGAGTCCTGCTCAGCATTAGAATGTTTCTCTGTGATGTGAATGCACGTGTCATGTGTGATATCTGTGAGCGATTCACCTGTGAGTGTATCATTGCCCGTGCTTTCTGTATGTGATTTGTGTGTCTGTTTGCTGTTGCTTGAGTGTCTGGGTGCCCACGTGTGTCTGCATGTTATGTATGTGTAAGACGCCATGGAGGCAGCATCCAGACTGCAGACTGTTATCAGTGCACCCTGGCGGCTGTGGCTGGCTCAGCCTCGCTCTCCAGGCCATGCTGTGCACTTTTGGCAAACAGATACGTATCGATGCTGATTAAACTCCGAATCCTGGACCAAATCAGTATTTATTTTCTGCATTAGGGTCTCAGTCCCAACTTGAATCATGTAGACACATAACCAGGGGTAACACTCTAAAACCTGTCACAACATAGCAGTGTGGATGCAAGTTAACAATCTCCCTATGTATTGTGATGTTCCAGCTGCAGCACGGTAACACACGATTCCCCCATATGCAGTGTGCTCTGCTTGAAGCACGCTGAGCAATCTCCCTGCATGCTGACAGCTATCAAATGAGCACTGCCCAGGCCTGTCAGGAATCAATTTGACATGAAATACCCAAAAAAGCGATCCAAGAGCCGTACTGCCCTCTATAATGAATTATTCTGTGCTAGAACCCAAGTTCTGTCTTTGTATATGTGTTTATTTATTCACCTACGCAATTATTTTAATTAGACGCCCAACTCTATAAATGAGACTTGTCAACAGTTCTTCCCATTTTTAATATATTAAAATGATTTATTTATGTCTGGAGTTTCATTTTTGTGTGGATAATTTTATTTGTTACTGTAGTTAGCCAGATATAGATGATTGATGAAATATATGTTTTTAGTATATATGCACATTACTGGAATCTTTTTATCTCTTTTACTTTAATACTGAGTGGTTGAGTCAGTCTGCTAGCAAGGAATGATTTTTCTATAGTTCATATCAGAATGTAAATAAATATAATAAAAAAAAAAAATATATATATATATATATATATATATATTAATAATTAACAATATACAGAATATCAATTTCCATCTTTCGATTTTAGCTGTGTTGTTTCCTAACTAAAGAAATAGCAGAATGTAGTATTTAGCGATTATTTGCATACTAACATCCTCTCTGTTTAGCTTTTTGTAGTGTTAAAAATCTTGTACATGGTTCAAAGCACTGATGTAGATCAGCCTTAATTGTGGATGGAAATTGCTCATGCTGCATCGTTTTTTTTTGTTTTGTTTTCTCAGCAGCTCACCACCGTTTTGCAAGAGTTAATAACATGTGCAGCTCTGGAACCCAGTGATTTGCTTTGACACCACCATTAATTATTTGCTAATTAAGACATGTACACTGATTCATTCGTTAAGTGGCATGAGGCGCTTACAGCCTCGCTGAAGCTCCTCACAGATTCCTTTTTAAGCATTATTACTTAAAAAAAAAATGAATACACTCCCCTCAATCTTTCTGGCTTGGGCGGGGGGGGGGGGGGCTGGGGGTTGTCTCCTCATCTCTTAGGATGGAAATCCGGCTTTCAATTGATTTCTGACCCCTCCAGGACTTTTCACTCCCTCCCATCTGTTCCTTTAACAGTCGGATCAATTGATAAACAAATGAACGGCAGTGGATGGACTGCGTGTGCACATGCTCATATGGGCAAAGTTAAGTACCTCGGGTTTAGCACTAATGTCCATCTGCTGAAAGAACAATATACAATTAAAAATGAACTTGCTGACTGACAAAGGGGCCCCATGCAGTGAGTAGCCCCATCCCACTTGTCTGTGGGTTGGTAGAATTAGCATAGCAGCTTTATTACCATCTCCCCCCCCATACTCTTCCACAAGCCCACAAAGAACCGCGGTCAGGGGAATTGGAATGAATTATTTCACAGTGGGGACTGTTGGCAGATGGGTAATAAAGTTCTCGGCAGAATGGACCGGGTATCCCCAGTGTGCCAGTCCATGCTAAACCTGCTAATCAGTCCCATCAGTCAGGTCCTCTCTGCCGGCCACTCGGCTGGCTGTGAACAAAGCTGCAGTCTTGTACATCAGTCCCAATTTCAGGTTCCTTTCTGAGAAATTGAGCTAGCTTTAAAATCAAGCTGCTGCACTCATCCATACACTCCTTTTCATCCTATATAATACATGCAAGCTTATTATAACTCATTATTCATACAAAATTCATGATTTTTCATGATTCGCCTCCCTAAATCCCGTTTTGCCCTGGACAAATGTATTTATCCTGCAAAAGAAGCAGCTGTATTGAGATTTGCATAAATCGGCAATTCGTTAGAGCATGTTTAACAGTGCATTAACAAATATTGCTGCCTTAATGAGTTGCTAAGTAATTGCATTCCTGTCCCTGAATGCAGGCAGTCCATTACCTACAACTGTATGAATTTAATTCGAAAACATGGACTTGTACTCCCCTGACTGAAGGTTAAAGATGTATTCTACAAAAACAGAAGCGCTTGCATCCTTCTCATCTTAATTCCAACCTTCAAATGAAGCATTTAGCATTAAGGTTTGGCGGAAGCCCTCTCATTTTAGATGTAAACATATGGTGAGGAACATTTAACACTTGTAGTTCAGTGTATGAATGATAGTGGCCATGATCACTTATTGCCATGTTTGTTTTAAGTGTGCTGCTTGTTGTTTAAATAGTCTAAATCTTGGACCTGTGTGTTGGCTGTAGGTGGATGAAAATGCGTAAGCCGATATCTTGATGTATATATTTATCAATAGATCGTTCATCTCTATTTTTACTGAGATATCTAGTTAGCTACCACAGGGGCTTGACCATTGCTGCCATAGCTAGCAAAAAACAACAACAACAAACAACAAAAAAGAGTTTCCTGGAAGCATCGTAGCATGCAGATTATCTTAACTATCAGTAAACAAAACATGGGTGAATTTCTCAAAAGCATTGTAGTGCAAAGCTAATAAGGTAACTCTTGCTTTATGAATATTAATGAACATTCCCCTGCTGTCCTACATTTTGGAAATTGGCGTGCTGGTGCTACTACTTTGCACATCTACCTGCAGCATGTGAATGCAACAGCATGCAACCCGGAAGTAGGAGTTCCTGTAAGCTGGATGCAGTTGATTCGCTGCCTTAATAATCGATTCCTCATGATGCATCTTTACACCCCTAATACCAGCATATTTAACATTTTAAACTCTTGACTTACTGAGCATAGTATCATTCATCAGATTTGCCATTCTTCTTACCAAATTAAGAATAGTGTATAGTGTACAGTGCTTACAAAAAAACCTCAATAAAATATATGCAATAATACTTTAATAATACAACAGAAGAATATTGAATAATTGATAAATATATGCAAAATGCATGGAGTCTGCTGTGTAGAAAATTATAACAATGGATGTGTAAATTGGGATACATCAAAATAGTGTATAAAACTTTACATGAATCTAATTGTATGTGCTTATTATCTAGAAGCTGGAGTATTTTTTCCTGAAAATAAACTAAATTAAAATCTAAATACTGAAGCACCTGCTGAAGCAGGCCTTTTTCAGGCAAAGAAGTAATTTTTTTAAATAATTTAACACTGTAAATTTACTTTGCAGCTATTTGTCTGGACTGTGTAAACATTGCAACATTTACTCCTGGATGTTGTACAGATTGGTTTCTGGGTAGTTTCTATTCATTTGCACATTAACGTTCAAAAAAGAAGCCCTCTTTGTTTTAGCTGATCACACATGGTCAGAACCGCATAGCTTGGAGCTACCCCTGGGCAGGAGAGACCGGGGGTCAGCATTAAATTCAAGGGCATATCAGTCATTGGCACTCACATGTGGACAGTACACTTGAGAGGAGGCTGTATCTACCTTTGAAGGAGGCTCTAGATGGATTCATATGTGATTCTAATAGATGCCGCAGTGGAAATGACTGTGCCACTGATAATATTTCAGCCGTTATCATTCTACATCTGTTTCAGGATAAGCTTTCATTGGAGCAGGCAACGCAGTACAGGCACCAAATGTATCAAAGGCACTGGAGTGGAAAAATATGAGTTTACACAAAAGCAGGCAGAGAAATTAAGGGGGAATTTATTTTCTTATCTAGCCCACAATTCATCGCTTTCTAGTTTAGCACAGAGTACATGTCGTCACTTTAGAAGCTCTCTGTGTCTGCTCAGTAGCAGAGACTGAGGAAGCTTGTCGACATAAATAATCATCTTGTTCTTTTCATAAAGCAATCAGGAAGATATAAAATTGAAAATGATATCAGGTTCTCACCTTATTTTTATTCCATGCATAGATCAGGAGCTTGTTCAAATTGTGCTTTCCTTAGGTTACATCTCAGGTATTTACAGTTATGAATTAATGCAAATGTTTTTAATACTCTCAAATTGCTTTTGTCCATTTGATAACATTTTTTTGTGTGTTATGGAAAGGTCTAAGGCAGCAGTAAAGTGTGTTTGCACCTTGATACGATCACAGCGATGTATAGTAATGTTACAATTCATGAATAACCTACAGCGATTAGAAGCAGAGCAGTCATGATGAATTTGAAAAGTCGGGGGGCTGTAGTAACATCGAAAATCTAGGACACCGCGAATTGGAAGAAAGCAGGCATTGGGGGATTTATTCATCTAAGAGTTCTATTAAATGTATGAATCTTCCATCCAAAGGTATTATTTTCATTGCATATGATTCTTTTTAACCTTTGCTATTTGAGGCATCACAAACTGGGTAACATAAAGTTTTCAGCTTCGGGAACTTGGCAAGGTCATTTTAACCATGCGATGTATAGATCCTAGGGGAGCAGCCGTCCAGTCAGATGTAGCTAGACTAATAATTCGAGAGGGCTGAAACTGTGGTCTAGACTTGCCTAGCTATTAAATTAATTGCCCTAACATCTTCACAAGAACCGCTGGAGTGGGAGAAGATTTACCAAGCCCAGTGTTATGTAGGGAGTGGTTTTCCCTAGTGTCATTTTTATAGTTTTACCATAGTTATTGGAAAAATTGTATTCTATTTTTATATCAAGGCGAAACATATATACATATGAAAGGCACTCATATATGTACCCAAAGGGTCGTGCTTTGGATTCTCAGTTGCAGTGTGGCCATATGAATATTTAACCTTTATTGCCAGAGCTTCAACTTGTCCATGTATCCATAAAGCAGAGTAGATTAGGTTTAATCTTGTTTTGAAACAGCTGCGTTCAAGATGTGCAGTCAGCCGGGGTCAAGCCTGTTTGGCGAATGGCAGAGTAATGTGTATGTGTAAAGCCAGGGCATCCGGGCTCCCGTAGGTGTCAGTGACTGAGAGAGGGCACGTGCCAGCATTTATTACTGCCTCTTCCTGCCATTATTAGCTTTTAGTATGAAGGATTTTCCAAGTCTAACAAAACGTTTCAAACCACTCCTTAAGGCCAGCATTATGGATGCTCTTAGCATTTAGATGATACATTTCTGTTATTTATGCCACGGCTTCCACATTTGTGTAAACATAAAATCTCATGCTTTATCACTTCCCTTTTGCACCCGCTGCCTTGACCCTAGTCATCGTAAATTGAGAAATAGTGGGGAACTAATGGAGACAGATGGGAATATGGCATGCCATTTACTCAAATTGGTGAAGTAATTAACCTCGAGGTGCTTCGGTTTGCAAGAAAAATTGTTGGAATATCTCAGGGAGCCAGATAAACAGACTCCCGGCTTAACCGCTTCTGACAACTGCATCATAAACTAGACTCATTCTGTTCAATTGACCTGTCAACATCTCAAGACCAAATAAAGATTTGTATTACAATGTGCGTGGGGAGAGGAGAGCGGGCCGCTCCAGCCACTGCTTCAGAAAACAACTGACACTGCCTTTTGTCCAGGACTGAAGTGGTGGCCTCAAACGCTGCAGTCTGTTATTGCTTCCCCACATTTACTGATCTTCCGTGTCACATGGTCAGATGAGGAACCTTTGAAGAGTGTGGGCTTTGGTTCATCTAGGCCAGCACTACAGGCACAGTAGGCACTACTCTACCGATAATTAATGTATGTTTATTTAGATGCCATTTTGTTTAGAGTTTTCAGTTTTAAAAAAATGTATTTGAGATGTTTTTAAATACACAAAAGTAAAATAGCTGTTTTTCCAAAGACCTTGCTTAAAAGACCTGATTTAGATCAGCGGTATCATAACCACAAGCGGTATCCATGTGGCATTACAGCAGCAGCTTTTCACTTAGGTCGGCAGACGTGATGTAGTGATTGAGCATCATGTCCTTATTGGCTGCCCACTGCAGCTGACAGGAAGTAAAACACCTCTCAGTTTGCCTGGGGCTCTTTTATTTTGATATGGATTGGTAGCAAAATCCAACATTCTCAATCACATCAACAGTGACAAGGGACACATAATAATGGCCTGAGAAAAGAACACGTATTTTGTCCTCTTTCTTACTTTTGTATAATCTCTTGTATTTTAATGTAAATTCTGATTATATGGGTAGCAGGTATAGTAAATTGGAAAAAAGATTATATTGCTGTTTGTAATGTTTTTTTTTTTTTGTTATCGATGTACGGATGCTCCTCAGTTTACGATGGTTTAATGTTCCGATGAATCCATCATAAGTTGAAAATCAATAACCGAATATGATAAATAAGTAACCATACAATATATTTTTAAATACCATATGAGATGTTTACGCTCGCAGTCGCTACACAGATTGGAAGTGTGGCTGCGTAGATGCTGCCATCACCCAGCATCAGTATATTACAAGTATTGTACAGCATATTGCTTGCCTGGGAACACATCGAAATTCAAAGTGTGGTCTGATGACTACTGAGTGTGCACCATCGTAAAGTCGAAATATCGTAAAGTCGAGAGCACGGAGCATCTTTAGTTGTGTTTCTAACTGTTATCTGATTTTTGACGTTAATGATAATGTTGATAAATAGGTGTAATGAATTTTGCTAGCTACCAGAATTTATGAATGCTGCTGAGTAAACCTAAAAAAGTTATATGATAACACTTTACTTAAGGCCATAGTTTTAGTAGTTTTAATAAGATTCATAAAAAATAATAATGCATTTATAAAGCATTAAAAACATAGCTAAAAGTATTTGTCAAAAGGCATAAAACATTATTGCCATGTGTATTATGCATTATAAATGGGTCATGATGTTCTCATTTATAATGCACTATAGATGCCTTCATAATGCACTATAATAGCCTCAATATGCATTAAGGATGCTTTGCAATGCATTATGAAGGTATCTATAGTGCATTACAGGTGAGAGCGTCATACAATATTCATAATGCATAATACACCTGACTATAATGTATTATGCCTTTTTATAAAGTTTTATTTCTGTAATACTTTGTGAATGTATCAAAATGAATTATAAGAACAGTGATCAGACTTTATGAATGTGGGTTTCATAGAAAGTATATTTTTTAGAGCAGTAATGGGTATTTGTGTATGCAATGATATCATTATTTCTACAGCTAGGCAACCTTGAAACAGTTATTCCTATGGGGGAATACTGGCTTTAGAGTCTTAAGGGTGAAAGCCATAGTGAATGTTAACTCATACATGGACTAACATGTATACAACTTTTCGTTTCTGTTTGAGCTTCGGGCTTTTTAATAACCAAGAACTGTCAAGGAGTTCCCGGTGTTTGAGGAAGTTCATAAATATGAAGGGCACAAGATTATAATGCGATTTCTTTTCCAAATCCGCCTCTAAACCATACTCTGCTTATAATATTAAGCCAGGATGTTCAGCAACAACAATAATATCTTATGCCATTTTTCAATTATGAGGGGTTTAAGAACCAATATTTCATAACTTCTATGCCTATGCTGAACACTTGATAATATCACAACATGAGCCCCATTTTGTGATTAGTTAAACATTTGTTAAAATAATGTTAGAAATTAGCTAGTAGTACGTAGGGGTGTAATGGTACACAAGATACATGGTTCGGTACAAACCTCTGTTTTGGGTTTACGGTTCAGTGCAATTTCAGTGTGGTAGTCGAGAGAATTTTTTTCTTGTATTTATTTTTAAAACTTTTTAAAAACATAATTATGAACAACTGTGAGCCAAAGGCTGTCTGTGTATCATAACCTAAGAGGCACTTATTTGCCCATAAATAAATAAAATAAGTAAAAAAAATCAAAAATAAGACTGCATCATAACAATATTAATGAACTAAATCTCTTGCAGTGCTTGTTTCTGCTTTGCTCTTGGTCATACACACAATAAAGTAATCTCAAATGAGTTTGGGAGCATGTTGGATGTGTTTCCATGTAGGGGTGGGTGATATGTCCCAAATATCATATCACACTGACTCAAAACAAGTACTTTTATAATAATTAACATTTGTCACTTTAGTCAATAGCTATGTATTTCTGAACTCAGTATACGAGAAATACAAACAAATAATGTATAAATAAAAGAAACAGATAAATGTAAGATTTGACTTTGCTTCAGAAGGTCTGTAGGATGTTCCTGATATGCAGTGGGTAGTAGCTACCAAAAGTAGTCCGAAGAAGGCAGGCCGTTGAGTCTGTGACAGGGTCATGGGCACGCAAGGCTCATTAATGGGCATTCGGAACGAAGGCTACCCTGTCTTGTCCAATCCCACCAAAGAGCTACTGTAGCAAAAACTGCTGAAAACCTTAATGCTGGCCATGACACAAACGTGTCAGAACACACAGTGCATCACATCCTGCTTTAACCGCAGACCAGTCAGAGTGTCCATGCTGGCCCCGTCTACCTCCGAAAACACCGACAATGGAATGTGAATATCAGAACTGGACCATGGAGCACTGAAAAGGTGGTCTTCTCTGATGAGCCACATTTTTTGTTATATCATGTGGATGGCCATGAGTGTGTGCATTGTTTACCTGGGGAAGAGATGGCACCAGGATGGGAAAAAGGCATGTCCACAGAGGCAATGTGATGATCTGGGCAATGTTCTGCTGGGAAGCATTCGATTTTGGCATTCATGAGGATGTTACTTTGACGTACTACCTACTTAAACATTGTTGCAGACCAAGTACACCCCTCCATGAAAACGATATTCCCCAAAGGCAGTGGCCTCTTTCAGCAGGATAATGTGCCCTGCTACAGTGAAAAGATTGTTCAGGAATGGTTTGAAGAACATGAAAAAGAGTTCAAGGTGTTTACTTGGCCTCCAAACTCTCCAGATCTCAATCTCCACAAGCATCTGTGTGATGCACTGGGCAAACAAGTCTGCTCCATGGATGCTTCATCTCTCAACTTACAGTTTAAGTATCTACTGCTAACATCTTGGTGCCAGATACCACAAGACACCTTCAGATATCCTGTGGAGTCCATGTCTTGATGGGTCAGAGCTGTTTTGGCAACACAATGGGGTGTACACAATACAAGGCAGGTAGTTACGGATGATCAATGTTAAGGAATAGCCAGACATTTGATGTGTTTTAAGTGGTACTGTACTAGGTTTTTAATAACATTGATTGCCATCTGTTATATAAACAATATCTTTGCAAAATTTGCTAATTACAATAGATTGATCCATGTCAGATTATGCAAATACAAACCATTTCCACACAATCAAAGTCCAACCTTTTATGCAACCAATGCTTCATCATCAGCCAGGCTGCACACAGTTCATTCAACAGCATAGCCAACCCATCTATGGAATCTTGTATTGTTTACCGTGTGACCCAATATCTATAGTAGTCTGATGGTATATAAAGGTTCTTTGTTTGTTTTTTCACACAGTTAACTGTGTAAATTAACTGTTTAGTTTAAGATCTAGCTACTAAATTAAGATCCTCTGAGGCAGATAAGTTACAAAGAAGTAAGATTTACAAACTGAGATGTTATGCAGGCTGAAATTGTTCTGTTTCACCACCGTCTGTTTTTGTTATAGTACTTTTGCAGCCTCCAAACATGTTGGCATCATGTAATAGGTGCTTATCGGTTTGTTCTTACATTAATGACAGTGTTACAATAGTGCACTGGTAAATGGACAGCAATTGGAAGTTCAACTTTGCCGTACTTATGCCGAGTTGACTCAACAACATGTGTGCTTGTAATATGCTGTTTGCCTGACTTGTATGTCGGTTTGGACAAAAGTGTCTGCTCAATAAAAATAAATGTAAATGTAGTGCTGTATCGCGATTCTTACGGTATATTTAAAATGTGTATTGCGGATACAATTGTAACTGGTTAAGATAAAATTGTCCCATATTGCCCTACATTATTCACAGCGATAGATCCAATTTCGGTATAACAGAATCAACAGACTGTCTTGGTCTTGTCAACTACTCTGTCTAGTGTTGATGTATTTTATTGGGAAGCCAAAATGTTCCCAAACTACAGAGTATGACTGAATGTAACCAGCATTAGCCAGAACCAACTCACAGTCACAATCAGCATAATGTTGTCCATACTGAACAATTTATCCCCTCTGAAGAAATGTCATCCATTTCATTGTGCATGCCAATCATGCAGCCACGTAGTAAAATACTGGGTTTAACACCCCCCCCCCCCCCCCCCCTTTATATTTTTGGTCACGAATCAGGCACATAGCCAAGTAACGAAATTATGATTTTGAACCCCCATCATAATTTCCCTCTGCTCCCCATTTGACACATAATCTGCTGGGTTGCCTAATCAGGAGGGTTGCTGGACCCCCCAGGAAATTTGGCCCTGGCTACTGGTCTGGAGCGCACCGGGCCCAATAGCACATGAGAGATACAGGTAGCTTTACAGCCCCCATAGTAACCATGAATCTGACAAGCAACATTTTTTGTGTTTATGTATGTGTAGTAATGGTTTTCTAACTTATGTGTGCCTGTTACATAATCCATTATAGGTGGCTCTTCCATGTTCTTTTGGGGGATGACAGCGTGTGGCTCTCCAGGTTAGGACCCTGGAAGGTTGTCGGTTTGTATCCTGTCACTGGTGGAGTTATGATGCCATTAGGTCCCCGAGCTCAGCCCTTAACCCCAATAGCTCTGGGAGCTACGGCTGACCGTGCTCTCTCGTCCTCACTTGTGCAGCACTCTGGAGAAGAAGTCCCCACTACATAAGTGAAAGTAATTTTCATGCATTGTATTGACAGAAGAGAAAAGAGATAATGAAGGGAAGGTTCCAGGTGAAGGGGGGGAGGCCCGAGAATCAGAGACTTCACGCGTTTTCCTACTTTGACAATTGATTTGACAGTGACAGGTGATTTGGGTTTACATCTAATAAGTGAATTAATCTGACATAAAACATAGCAATCTGTCATGTTCAGGATACCTTAACAGCTGGCTGGCTTGTCCTTTGGTGACAAGCTAGTTTGTCCTGTGCAAATCTTCTGTCACCTAAAAAAAATGGAAGCATGGTGTTGGGGAGAAAATTATATGGTACTGGCTATGCGAGTGAGGAATTCCTTGTCAGACACAGCCAGCTGTGCCAATAATATTATCTTCTGTGGCATTAATCACATTCCTTCCTCCCAGCACCTCTTTGTCCCCAATGGCTCCCACAGGAACCTGTCAAAAATCGCAGGGAATTGCCAACAGCATCCCCACCTGAAGTACAGGCGCACACTTCAAAAAGCCCTGAGTGAGAAACGAGAGACCATCACATACCCGGAGCACTTCTCCAACCATTAGAGGCACAGCTAAATTAAGTAGCTTTGATAGAGAACTGGCAGATTGTCACTATCATAATGGTAGAAAAATGAAAGAAAAAGTGTATTGTTTGTTTTATCTGTATTGTTGGGAATGTGTCTGGTGCTGGAGCTTATCTCTCACCATAGTGGCCCGTCACGAGGGGATTCGGACACAGATAGCATGGTTTTTTTTTTATATTTTTTTACGTAGCTGAGGGCCCCAGAGCCAGGTGGCTTTTTAGCCGTGTGTATGTCCTTACCAGATCCCCTCTCAGCTGCTAATACGGAAGCACATTATTTCAGGACGACGATCACAGCTGGCCTTCCCCTTTGGCCTGATATATATGCCTGTGATGTGACATTATCCTTTGCAATGTGCAGTTTTTACACCGCAGCTAGGACTGCTTGCGTAGGCTGATTCTGGAGGTCCTATGTGTTGTCCGGCACCTAGGCCATTTAGGAAATGTAATCAGATATTCTTAATAGGCTTTCCAAAGGCCAGACTTGAATATTCCAGTTTATCGAATCATTTCTGCCATACGGGGTGAAAATGTGTGGCTGCTGTGTGGAATCTGTATCCAGGGAGAATCAGCACCGCAGACGAAGGTCTGAGGTGAAATCCTCACTCAGCTCTGAACCAATAATGCAGGCAGCTCCTGCACTGGTGCCCCTGTCCTTTACTAACCTTCTGCAGTCCCTGGATCATCATTTCTGTTCTATTCCATTGATCCTTAGTGGAGAAGGCTGAACAGGGCTTTCTAAAGCCATGAAAGCTAGCCGGCATAAATCAAAATGCTCTGAGCTGAAAAACTGAATGCTAAATTAACTGATACTGAGATGGAAGAAAACACTCTTTAATATGTACATGCGCTGATCCAGGCACATGCACACAAATCACTGCCTCAAAGCTTCAGCTTCTATTCCCGTTACCTGGTTGACTATGTGAAATATTGAGTGTCCTTGCAGTGAAAGTTGGATTATTCATTGTCCTGGGAAAGTTTATCTTTCCTTTGAGGGTAATATCAGGGTATTACACTTGAAAGGAGATTGGGCTTCTGACATGTATTCAGGCTTCTGGGGAAGTAAAGGCCTAGAGGCGAATGGCTCACTAGTCAGAATATAAAATAACCTGCACAACACTGCCTAGATATCAATACTGATTTAACAGCTGGCCAGGCAGCATGAGACCTACTGTAGACAAAACAAACCACATGCACAGCAATATAGAACAGACACCAAGAATATGCCGCTCTGAAAAGAGCTGGGAACATAAGCAGGAAGCCATGATGTTCTAGTGTGTAGCCGTATGTCAATCCAGTCATGGGGCCAATAGCCCAGAGTGGTGTCTTGGATTATGGGTTAAAAAGATTTTTATGTAACTGCCGGTTTGTCATAATTGACATTTTAACGAATGCAGGCAGAGGTTCAGGAACAAAGAACTGAAGTCCACAAAACGAGGTCTGTGAAAAACGTGCACCAATGTACAACGTTTCTGCATATTTGTTCCAAACACCTGTAATATATACATCTGTTTAGGATAAATAGTGTTTTATTCAGCTCATGCATTGCAGGCATGAGCTGAACAGAAGAGATACTTATGCATCCATTAGTAATCATTATGCTTGTAGTCCAACTGATGTGGGTGTTAACTTTAACTGTGGCTTATATCAGACGGGGCTGCTATTCTCTTCCATAGTCCAGGTGATGGACCATGGCTGAGACAGCAAGGTCATCCATCTCAAAACGATGATGTTCAGGGGCTTTGCACAGGCTGGGTTCGTGCCATCACAGACAAGCCACCTAAACGTCCCACTGAAAAGTTTTGGTCAAGGAAACCTGATGTCTATTGCTAAAGCACATTATGCTACAGTACTTTGAACAGTGCTCCGGGACCATAATGTCACAGTGAATGGAAGGTAAATGAGCAAAAAAAAACACTCCTGAAGGGCAACTGGACAGAATCAAAAGCAGTACTTAGGAGCTATGATGCATTGGCAGGAGCTGGCAGTGGCTGTGTAGCGGGTGTCCAAATGTATGGTTCAGCAGTAAAAGGTACTTCCTCTTTGTAATGATGTATGTGCATTTTCCTGAAATGGCCCAGATCTTTTCATTCCATTAGATGTAACTTGTGCAGGACACCGGTGGTTAAAATCCAAGGTCGCTGTTTGAAATTTGTGCCAGAGGAGCTCCCAGTCCTGGATTCATTTGTAAGATATGATATCGTATGAATGAGCCTATAGCTTATTTTGGCAGTAGATGGACATGAATATTTTTATAGTGTCTCTAGAGCATGGAATTGTCTGATGTAAGTGTAATACTGTAAATACCGATTTCCCCCACTATCTAAAAAGAGAGCGTTATGAAAACATTCCTAAGCCGAAATGGCGTAATGTGAAGGAGCAATTACCATTACAATTTTTGAGCATTCCCAGACTGAAAAAATAACTACCAATACCAATGACTACCATACCTAACAAGTAACACCAAATAACCCATAAAACATAATTACCATATATAGTAAAAGTAGGAATCATATGACAAATATATGCATAGTGTAGTTTCACTTACCAGAATCAATACAGTCTTGCGTCACTTAACAATAGAGATGCATTCTGGGAAATGCATCATTAGGCAATGTCACCGTTGTGACATTGCCTAATGATGAACATATAAAGAACATCATAGAGTGTACTCACATAAACCTAGATGGCTTACGACACACCTAGGCTATATATTATAGCCTAAATACTGATTAAAATAATAAATAAATACATAATTATTATCATAATCAAGTACCATTATCAATTATGACACTCGTGAGCAATGTGTTGCATTCTGAAGTTATGACAGGTGTGGCGTTGCTAGGTGGTAGGAATGTTTCAGCTCCATTATAATCTTATGGGATCACCTTCATATGTACACATCCTTTTTGACCGAAACGTCGTTTTGCGGCGCGTGATTGTATATCTATAACTGGCTTACTGACAATTTTCACTTTTCTCCTTTTTTCGTAAAAGTGCAAATCCTCTTTGGATTTCTTTTGGTCTGCGTGAACAG
>JAODKL010000027.1:5361201-5376873 GCA_026780765.1 Petrocephalus schoutedeni | reverse complement strand
GCCACGCCCACCACCTCCTCAACCTCCTACTCCACTTTGACCTCCACCTCCTAGTTCAAGATCATTACTTTTCCACTACTAATGGCATGGCTGTGATGGCTTCTAAGGGCACACAGCTTAAAAGCTTGTTGATTAGCTACCCTGCAGCCTTTCAACAAGCTTTATCAAAAACCGGAACACCGAACTCGAACCCTAACTTTGACGGCGAAGTTCGGGTTCGGGTCCGGGTACCAAATACCGTAAAGTTCGGTACGGACCCGAACTTTACAGTCCAGGTTCGCTCAACACTACTCTTAAACATGACAAGACTGTCACACAGTATCTGTCTTTAAATGTTGGAGTGTATGCAGTTTTCGCCTGGATTGTGAGCGGTGTTGCCCTGCGTGGGCTATGTGTATCTCGACGGCTCGTGACCCTGACGCCTCGGCCGTCCTGCAGGTGGAGCTGACTGGCAGCAGCGTCTTCGACTACGTGCACCCCGGCGATCACGTGGAGATGGCAGAGCAGCTGGGCATGAAGCTGCCCCCAGGCAGAGGCCTCCTGTCGCAGGGCACCGCCGAGGATGGTGCCAGCTCCGCCTCGTCGTCCTCCCAGTCGGAGACCCCTGAGCCAGGTGGGTGCCGCCGCCAGCTGTGTCTGCGCGGCCCCCTGCAGGGGCCTCATGCCGCCTCAGCCTCAGCTGATCTCTGCTTCAAGTCCAAAACTCCTTTTAGTCACTTTTGAAGGAAGTACTCAGGGGCCACGGCCCTAACCAGAGACGTACCCTCAGTAAACACCATCCCCGAGGCAGAGAAGTGCTCTCGCACCTCGGCTCATTTGCGCCTCTCTTCCTGCAGGGCAGTGTTGCGTTGCACTAGTAGCAGGCAGTGCTGCTCCCCCAGCAGGTAAAAAACCACAAGCGGGAAGACTGACTGCAGTCCAGCTCAAAGATCTGCCGTGCTCAGACACACGACATTCTCAAATATTGTGTCTTCCCAAATTTAGCGTTAGAGTACCAGGCAGGAGGACACAAAGACGGTTTTATGCATCTACGGCTGGTGTGTACTTTTTTATGAATGAACGTAGGCAGCGATCCCGGCCTCTCTGATGAGTGAGCCGGTGCGCAGGGGGAGGACAGCTTTTCGGGTGGTGCGACATGATACCCCTGAAGTGTGCCTTCAGCCATGCTTCAAATTGTCAGGGGGGTAGAGAAAAAAATAAATAACTGGGGAGGCTGTACTGTAACACAGGCTTACCAAGCTTCTGAATTTAATTAGAGGAATTGAATAGAGGCAATGAAAAGAGGTGACATTCCTCATTGGAATTCCTTTCAGGGCCGTTATAGACTTTGCCTTCCAAATGTTCCCATTTTCATTGTGTTGTACTGATGATAATTTAAGTATTAGGGGAAAATCCATTTATAAATTAAACAAAATGACTTGATATCCATCAGTCCCTTAGTTCATCAAGCTGTTCAAACAGCAGGAAGATTGGCTGTTCGGCCTGGGTCTTCCGAGAGCCTTGGTAATTAGATCTGCGAAGGATTTATTCTTTGCTGATTGGGGCTTTAAATTAATTGAAGTTCCACATTTGTGGCTTTGTCCTTTTTGGGATTTTTTTTTTTTTAGCAAGGAGATATTTCACACTGGCAGTGTGGGAGACTGACAGGCTGCGGGGCTGCTGGTGCCCTGTGCTCATTTCTCCGTCAGGGAGCACAGGAATCTAATGACCGGCCGGCCTTGACATTGAGATTTATTTGTGTACACAGGCACTCATTATGAATCTGCTGTACTATCAGACAAAGGGCGCCCGGCATTTCCCCACCTCAGAGACCTCCCGTTTTGTTCCTTTTCCTTTTTGTTTTTATCCTGGCAGCGGTGGAATGAAAGGCCTTTCGGAAGTGAGCTTTGAGCCGTGTTTTCACCTCCTGTCGCCTTCCCCGCGACGATTTATCCGGTTTATCTTCCTCTCCCCTTTAATGACGCCTGTCAGGCACTGCTCCGTCTGCCCTGCTTTAGAGGAACGTTTTACTCGCAGCGCCCGATTTTAACACGTGTCCCGCAGTTGGTTATGAATCTTCTTCTGTTTTCATTGTATCCCTCAAGGGTTGGTGGTGTTCGTAACAATCCAGGCAAATGTGTCAGCGATTGTGCTGAAGATACCAACTTGCCTTTGATGGAATGTCTTCTTTATGAGCGATTAAACAGATACATAAGTGACCTGTCAATCTGAATTAGAATGGCAGTTCTGCATTGCAACCCAACACTCGATTTGTGGCTAGAAGGACAGATTCTTATTCTTGTTATTCTGCATGTACTTTGTGTAACTTTATGTTATGGGCAGTCTTATATTTACTGGGACCAGGAATAGTCAACCTGTTCAGACACAGACTAATGTGTCTGTGGCAAGACTTGTCTGTGGCAAAATGTTTAGATTGAAAAAAAACTTTAAAAAAAGGGCTGCGGATTAATTAAAAATTAATTTATTCTTCTCAGTTTCCTGTGATTAATCATGCTTAATCGCACCTTACTCATTGAATTCCCAATGAGAATTTTCACAAAGGTATATTTTAATATTTAACTGTACAGATTGATGTACAATATATTTATTTACAACAAAAATATTACTTGTAAGCAAGTACTTGCTGAATTTCAATGCTTTTCAAGGCTAGATGAGCAAACGACAATAAGAAATGACAGATGCAAGCAGGATGTCAAATGATTATTTTTGTTTAATCGCAACTAATTTTAGCTGTAAATTCTGCAACATCACAACCAAAGCTTTTATGTTATTTATAGAAGACATATTATAGGTCGCTGTTAAAAACTCATACTATTCTTCCATTTGGGTATCAAAATAACCCATGTGTTAATACAATTTAAGAAATAATAGTGCATTAAGACTTAAAAATTCACGCTAGGGCATTAATGTTCACAGCGGTTAAAAAAAAGTACATCTTGTCTTGCAGTAGGCTTCATGTTTGTGAGAGGGAGACACTTCTGGGGCTGACCATAGGAGGGCAGTGCGCAAACTGATGTAGCTAGCTATTCTCACGGTTTAACGTTCTGCTCAGGTCAGACAATCAGGTCAAAGAAGACTTCTAGCTACTAGCTTGACTTGTAGCTTGTAATAGTCAGACAATGAAAAAACTGCAATGAAGAAGAGTGATTTCTGAATTTACCATTTTCATTTTATTATATTATATATGTTTTTGAATAACTAATATAATACCTAACAATGTCTGTGGCAAAAAGTGCATTTTGATCAAGGTGTCTGTTACAATGTGATGTGGTGATAGCCCCTGAGTGGGATATAGGATTTATATGTATACATTTCTGATTTATATTACATTTCTAGGTTTCAGGTTTGGGGTACCCAACGCCTTTATTTAACTAGAGCATTTTATGTATTAGACTTCTTAGGTGACTATCTAAACTTTTATGTACATACTGAAATAACTGTTATTAAATGATCATATGGTAGTTTTTTTACTGTACCAAAATAAAAAGCTTTTAGTCCAATAGGCATGCAGTTTTATTTTATTACGTTTCCTTTAAAAATCATTGCATATCGTTCTAATTTTTAAACTCTCTAATACTAATGTGGAATAGCATTTAGTATGTTTACAACTGCTATTTAGTTAGTGTGCATTATTAAACTTGTATGAAATGCACAGATTTTCATAGAAATTGGTTCTTGAAAGATTTGTATTGTTTTTTTGCACTTTTTTGTCTTGTTTTGGACTTTTTTCGTTTGTGGAGTGGTGATTGTTGACTACATGATATTAGCACATCTATTTATCTACATCATGAAAGGAGCCTGGGACCCAGCTTTGCTGAAATAATACTGTAAATAATTAGACATCGCGACGCAGTTTGTACTCAGGTGTAATCCTTACCTCAAAAAGCCAGACACTTCCAGAGAATCTTCTTGACAAATATTTTAAATGAGGGTCTGTGCTGTTCAGTTGCCCTGAGGCAAAATATAGACTATTTGTTTTCTTGTATTTTGCCTAAATTTAGATGGCAATATTATAGGAATATCCCGTCTGTATTGTCGCGTCTGTTGAAAACGTGAAACAGAAACCAAACCTTTGCAATATGGAGTATTTGTTATTGCATATTAAGTAGAGTATATGCCTTCAGGGAAGCATAAATTATACTAAGATTTATTATACAAATATTTTAATTCATTATATAAATTAGTATAGAATTATTTTCCTTTTACCATTCCTTTACAGGTGGTTATGACTATATATTTATAAAGGCATATAAAATTTGAATATAAAAATTAGAATGTAGAATGTCAGTTGAAATTATCTTAAAACATTTTTTAATTCTAATCAGGTTGATTCTGGAATAATTTCAGAATACCTACTTTTACTGCATTATACATAAGTTTTCGACTCTGTATGAAATGCATATTCACGGCAGTAACTGCTAAAGCCGCCTCCACGCTACATTGCTTTTAAAGTCGTCAGATCACTACACTGTGCACACTATATGCCTTGTCAGCTTGTAATACGGACAATTTAAGTTGTTGTGGTAGCACACTACACAACTGATCAGCGACAGAGGGTCGCAGACAAAACTGTCGGGTCTTCAAAATGTGTTTTGTCACAAAAAAACGTGTGAAGGACACCAAGAAATCACAATTCTAGTGTCAATGCACCACAAATTGTTAGAACACTATAATCAAATGACAACACATATGCTCGACATTTACAAACATGTGGCAAAATAACACTCATAAGTGTATAGAACTTTCAGGAATCAGTATCACATATGCTTTATTGCCAAAAGTATTGGGTCACCTGCCTTACGCACACATGAACTTTGGCCCACCCTTTGCAGCTATAACAGCTTCAAGTCTTCTGGGAAAGCTTTCCACAAGGTTTAGGAGTGTGTCGGTTTAGGACTCACAGTCTCCACACTAATTCATCCTAAAGGTTTTCTGTTTGGTTGAGGTCAGGGCTCTGTGCAGGCCAGTCAAGTTCCTCCACACCAAACTCACTTATCCATGGCTTTATAGACCTTTTATAGACCTCCACTTTGTTACAATACTACTAACAGTTGACCATGGAATATTTAGTAGCAAGGAAATTTCATGACTGGACTTATTGCACAGGTTGCATCCTATCACGGTACCAGGCTTGAATTCACTGAGCTCCTGTGAATGACCCATTCTTTCACAAATGTTTGTAGTAGCAGTCTGCATGCATAGGTGCTTGATTGTATACACCTGTGGCCATGGAAGTGGTTGGAACACCTGAATTCAATGATTTGGAGGGGTGTCCCAATACCTTGGATCTTTAGTGACCCAGCTTATATATATACCCGAACACTAAGAACTGTTTCAGTTTCTAAACAAATGGATCCTTTTTAACACCTATTTAAACTCCCCCCTCGAGTCTTACCTCACCCATGTCTTGGGCTTTCATTGGCTGTAGCACATTTAGAGTCACCAACAAAGTCTAGATATGTATCACGCCACCATGATATTTAGACGGATCAACGCCTGTCCGGTCGCGTCGTGAGCTGTTCACACATAGCAATGAAGCGCTGATTTGCCAGTGGGGATCGAACACCGATTTGCCTCTGATCTGGGGATTTTGCTGGCGATCTCCAAAACTGTCGGCGCACGGAAAATCGGGCCTGGAATAGTGTCGCGTGAACTTAACTTAAAGGGGCTTGTGCCTTGAATGTCAGTGAAGACGGAGCCGTGCAGCCAGTGATCCCTCCCTATGCCGGGGCTCTGGCCCGGGCTCCCTAGCTGCGGGCAGCAACCTCTCCTAGCCCCAGGGCTCCAGGAACTGGGCTCTCCCAATAGGTGAGACCTTTGATTTGTGTGGAAGCTGCTGTAGCCTTTCACAGGTGTCTTCAGTGAGTGACATTTGAAATGCAAATACAGCTCTTTTCCTGGACCCCCCCCCCTCCTGTCCAGCTGCTTGTCAGGAGAGAGTACCCCCCCACCCCCACCAGTCAAACATGGGCCAAGTATACAAAGTGACACTTCGCTTCAGCATCAAAGCCAATAACTCATAAGGCAATATTTGGTCACTTCTGGAATTAGCACGCATATCACTATTATGGTTCAAGGCTGTCGTCTATTGCATCATAATCTACAGCGCCATCTTCTCCAGTACCAGCAGGAGCAGCATGTGAAGATGTATTATGTGTTGCACACATTTTTAACAGAGATTCCGTCGAGGTAATTTGAAAAATCAGCTACATATTTGGCACAGTTACGCCTTTGTCTGTTTAGTCAGTCTGCAGTGAACCAACAATTGCTAGAAATGGTTTGACACTTTGCCGCTGTTGCTTTTTGTGGTTAATAACTGTTATTATTATATGTTTTACCATAGCAGCCCATTCAGTATAGCAGCCGTAAACTCTCTACAGTGCAGTTATAAATCAAAACGGAAACCATGAAACTGACATGTTACAAGCAATATAGCATGATGTTATATTTAGTAAAAAAACGGAACTACTGTTGTTCTAACGTAAAATTTCCCATGAACATGTTCATAAGCCCTTGCAGTCCTCACCTCGAAAATGGTGATGGATGGATAGACATGTGCTGTAATAATAAGTACTGTGAATAAGCCGTATTTAGTAGCCTAAGCCAGGGGTAATATGGGGTGGCACAGTCTTGCCTGGGTAGACCTGGTGCCTAGCATCTGGGGCTCCATTCCAGCCCCCAGGCTGTATGTGTGTGCGTGTGCTTGTGCAGGTTTAGCTATACCTGAGAGGACCAAAAGACCTCAAAACTATGGCAAATCCTCAAAAAAGACATGACTAGTGAGCTCATTTTTTTGGTCCTCACTACTTCAGACGGTCCCCACTATGATAGGAATACGTGTGTGTGTGTGTGTTCCTTGTTTTGCTATACTTGTGAGGACCAAAGGATCTCACAAGTAGAGCAAATCTACAAAAAACGTGGCTAGCGAGGTTCAAAGGCAGGTCCTCACTATTCAACACTTTTTATAAAAACCTGTGACTGAAATCAAAAACCTAAAAATGCCACAAGTATTGCAGTTTTTTTGCTTTCTAATGGTTAAGATTAGGGCTGGGTAGTGTGTGTATGAGATTCCTCCTATCAGGTCAGTAGGTGTCTCTGGCTACGGAGTCCCTGCTATGGCCTGGCGTGCAGGGTGTCCCCTGACTCGGGCCGCATGCTCCCTGGATAAGTGGTCTTGGAAGACAGATGGTGACCAGCTAACTCGCTTTATACAGCAACTCGATTGAAATCCCCGAAACTCATCCTGCAAAGTTATTTCATTTTAAGTGGTATAAAAACGACAGTGTAGTCTCAGAATATATTCCACTATACCCCTGTTTACAAAGAGGCAAAATGTACATAAATAAATAATAAAAAAGGGGAATGTTGGCTTCTGTTTCTCGCTGCCAACAATCCGATTGATTCTCATACATTTTTATAGTGTTCTTTATTTCCTCTTTCTCCATACTTGAACGAGCACCGGTGTATGGTTTATGTGGATAGGGGATCACAAGCTCCGTGTGTGTGTGTGTGTGTGTGTGTGTGGGTGTGGAGGGATTGAGAGAGAGAGATAAAGAGAGAGAGTGCAGAGGGCCCGAGAACAGTATCCACCAGTGCCTTTGTGCAAAAAAAAACATTTTAAATCAGTGACATGCTGATAGTTTTCTGCAGCCCAGATGTTGTCATGCATTTGGTTTGAATAACCTGGCTTTCCTCTCTCGTCTTCCTGTGTGGAGACTTTGTCTCTTTTTCCCTGCAGGTGTCCCAGTACATTTTCATAGCACTGGTTTTTGGAAACTCAGCCTTAAGATCTCCGCTTACAAGCAGTCATTCTGCATGTATGGAGATTTGCTGGTCTTTTCTTTCTGTCTTCTTCCTGGGTTCTGATGGGAATCGATGCCCTGTTAGTCGGCACGTTGCTCTTCTGTGTTTTGCTTGTTAAGAACATTAGATTAGGGCAGAATATATGCCCTGGCGGCATAGCAGGACCACTGCAGGACTGAAGTGAATAATTAAGCCCATTTTCTGTGCAATCCTGACAGCTTCCCTGGAGAGTAGCCACTTCATTGCAGTGTTATAAATACCACACTTTTGTATCAAGGATTCACCAGCAACTGTAAGGCTTGTTATTACTTACAATGGTCTTTAGTATTGGCTCTGTAATCTGCAATGGATTCCTTAAGAAGGTCAGGAGATTATCCATTCCTTTCTGTCCTTACAGCGTATTATTGTGAGTTTTATCAGTGCGCCTCCAGAGCTGCATAAGGAAACAAATAGCGAATGCATCACGCGTCAGGCTTGGCGACCTGGGCTGGCTTGTTTGGGCTTCGCATATTAAAGCGAGACACCCGTCTGGTGGGGAGAGGAGACCGGCACCCACTTTGGTGCCACTCACAGAAACACCTGCCTTCATGCTCTTCTCCAGGGGCGGGAATCAGGAAGTCAGCCCAAGCGTCCCCCAGCGCTGCCGTTAATCACAGCCCGAGCTGGCTTTTTATTAAACGTCGCAGTGTCATTCACACATTTATCTGAAATGGAAGGAGACCCGTCTGCAGAAATGCTCATTTTATTTTGTTTTTTGTTTTTATTTCGATTCACTGTCGCTTTATAGTGTCCTAGTCCTACTTCTAGGAATAGTTGCTTTTCTGAGTAATCCATTTATCTTCCATAACCAATTATCCAGTTCAAGGTGGTGGTGAAGTTGCCTGTTGAAAACCTCAGTTTTCAACAGTTTTCATTTATAAGCCACACTGTAGTCTTGGCAGTTGTCTATGTCTGTGGGGGAATGACATTGACATACAGATACAGGAAAGAGGCGTACAGGTGAAGCGTGCAGTGAGAACATCATTATTCTGTAGTAAATAAAATGCATAACATGAAAGTTTTTGTTTGTATGTATGTATTGAAAGCATTATTATACACACAGAGAAACAACAGATGCTTGTTCTGTCAATGTGTTTTGTCATTTCCTGGTGCAGGTCTTTTTCCTTTGTTTATAATGTAGCTACATTTTTATTACAAAAGCATTTGCTATTATATTAGCATGAAATATCATTTAAATTATTACAGCATAATCTAATATAAAGTTTATGGGGAGTAGTGGTAAAAAGCTAACACATTACTGTAATTATACAAAATAAGTATTTAAGTATTGGAACACTTAAAATGATAAAATAATCTGGAGCTTCTTGCAGGCAGCGATAGATGGCTGTGACCTCACTGTCATTCCTCGCTGTGATTCCTCACTGTGATTCCTAGCCCTGTGATGGACTGGCTTCCCATCCAGGGTGTACCCCAGCTCTGTTCCCTGTGATGGACTGGCATCCCATCCGGGGTGTACCCCAGCCCCGTGCCCTGTGATGGACTGGCATCCCATCCGGGGTGTACCCCAGCTCTGTGCCCTGTGATGGACTGGCATCCCATCCGGGGTGTACCCCAGCCCTGTGCCCTGTGATGGACTGGCATCCCATCCGGGGTGTACCCCAGCCCTGTGCCCTGTGACAGACTGGCTTCCCGTGCAGGGTGTGTCCCAGCCCTGTGCCCTGTGCTTCTGACATTCCAGGCCCCCTGACAGAATGTCTCCTTGAAGCCTCCAGATAGTGTCTCCTTTCGCTCCCCTCATCCGCTGTCACAGAGCTCTCTTCATCTCGCTTGTAGCAGGTGTAGCATAGCCTGATATAAAATTAAAAAGACTATTAATATGTCAAACCAAAACGTAAGCCCAAAACAGAGAGAAATTCTGAAAGATAATGAGTTATTGATACATGTAAACATTTGAGGAATGAATGAAAAATTTTCTGCGTTTATAGCACGGTGTCCAAATATTTCAAATTAAAAATGTTTTATTTTTTTCCTTCACTTAAAAATTCCATACAACATTTTCCTAAGACAACATATAAAAAGGTTTCATTTTATTGCTAAAATTAAGCTATGCCGCTGTGCATGGACCACTGTAGGCTATCAGACTGTCATGATCTGTTGTGTTTATCAAGATGAATGAGGACCAAGTCAATGTGGAGGCAGGAGAAGAGGCCAGAGGAGAGCAGGAAGCTGGAAATTGTCTGCAGTCAAGCAATTCCAGTTTGCATTGGGAGATTTTTAACAGATCCACCCGTATGTTAATTGTGCTGCTGTGGCTGTTATCATTTGCATAATTACCTTTGGTAAATCAACCTCTAACGCTGTGCGCGGCACTAGGGCGATTTGTTACACTGCACAGGCATGTTCACGGGCCTTTTGCTCGTCAGCCTTGGTAAATCCAGCTCTCAGCCTCCACTGCCGCTGCTCTGAGAGTCATGCATCTCACGAGGCCTTCCCCTGCATGATCTCTACCTCTGTTCTGTAATCTCATACTGAAAATGCCATAATAGCATTAAGGTCACTTAATATGCATAAAGGCAATTTACATACGAGGCCCCTATCGCTTCTTGGCAGTTAATGCACGCAAATATTGTAGCGCACAATTAGTAAATATTCCTGCATGCATTATTGTGCTCATTAGTCGTTTTACTGGAAGAAACTCCCCTGATCTGAATTTAAATCTTTGCCTTATCATGAAATTTTCTGAATGTCTTGACAGTATACCTGAAAGCACGGAGACTGCAGGCCTGCATGCTTTTTACTAATTAAGGTTAAGGGTGAAAATTGGCTTGTTTCTTAATCATTTCCACTCTAATTAATAAATTAAGCATAACAATGTTTGTCTTTAGCTTCAAATTAAATTTAGAGGAGTATGGAACAGAAAAGAAATATGCTTTAGAATTTACTAGCATTCAACATTTATGCAGCTAGTTCTCAGTGCCAAATGGTGCAAACCTTAGTGTCTCTACTGAGTAAGAAAGGATCCTGCTCTGAAAATCACAGTTGTGTCTCTAATTGAGTAGTAAAGCAGTGAGGTTCTAGCTGCCCTGATTCAGTACCATGTGTTCCCCCACACATCCGTGGGTCCCCTGCGGTTCCCGTGATTACGCCCACGCCGGATGCCATGTGACGGCAGGCTGATTCTGCTGCCCTGCCTGTTGCCGTCACCAATCCCATCAGTGCCGCTGTCCTGTGAGCCTCTGACGCTACACGCTTATTATGACACGGTTATGAACCTGATCCTAGCTAAGCCCCAAGCCCAGCCCTGTGCCCTGTGACAGATGTATGTGTGCGTGTGTTTGTAATTATTACATTGTGGGGACATGTTTTCAGTCCTCACAAGGATAACCCCAATTTTATAAAAATCTGTGAATGGAGAGTCCACACAAAGATGTGCGTGCGCGGGCGTGTGTGTATGTGTGCGTGTGTGTGTGTGAGTTGCCAGTACATTATCTCAAGCGCCGCTCTTGTCTCAGGCAGCAGCAGAAGAAGGGAGAGATGACCTCAGCCTGTTCTTGTGAATTAATGTCAGGCGGGAGGGCATCTCGTCTTGGGCTCCATTCCCAGTTCGCCTGGCCTCCTCCTCACCTCCCTACTGATGACGGCAGAGGAGGGAGGGGGGCGCTGGGGATGAGGGGGCCAAAAGAGCTCTCCTGAGAGACCTGCAGAGCTGTTAATAATGTCACTCGAGCTCTTGGCCTGGGTGGCACTTTTCAGAGAGGGCCCTTGGCTGAAATGGATCCCGGATGATTAGAAGAGGACTTGTGGGTTCGTGAGGCCATTGAAGGGGGTGACGTGCGCTGAGGTCCTGTGCTGGCTGAGGACTGCACCTGCCAGGGAGGCTGGCCACATGCACGCAGTGAGGACCTTCATTAGCCGTAATCTCACTGCTCACAGCACCACACATCCCACATTCTCATGTGAGGCTTATTATCATTTCAAATGGTCAAAGGCAGTCAGCTGGCCTCCTATAGTGAGTATGTTACTTTAAGAGCAAATTGACAGTATCCCCAGTGGAGGCTTCTTGCGTTGAAAGGCCTCAAATTTTAATTATTTTAAGTTGCGCCTTCTTCTGATTAATGGCGGAACCCCTGTTTGTCGCACATCTGTCTTTCTGTCATGTATTGTGCTGCCTTTACGTAAACATCAGTCAGTGCGCTGTGGCGGAGGGTTTCGAAAATGCACCTCTCACAATGTACCTGGTCCCTGAGAAGATGCGATTTATTCATCTGCAATAAATATTAACGGAGTGACAGAAACACAACACTTATGTTACATAAAAAAATATAAATCACTGCATGTAAAAGGCTCGTCATATTGACAGATTTTAGTTAATAACCTATAAATTGTTGTGCTATTTGTAGTATTATTTTACAGGCTTTGGTTTTCTCTTTTACTATGATGCAGGGCCTGATTGAATAGCAGACTTTGATCCAGATATTTAATTTGATTATTGATTTATTATAGCTTCCAGTACAGTGAAACCTCCCTTATCCGGACCTCCAATATACGGGCACCTCCCTCTACCGGGAAGCTCTAAGCACGCGCATGCGCAAATTAATTTTACACAACCAGCAGCTGTTGTTACGAGCCCCAGTCTAAGGTTGGGGCGAAAGAGTGAAAGGGAAAGGGGACGTGGAGTAAGGGAAGGATAGAGTGTGATGGACAAGGGAACACACATGGACAAATGGGTATTTTTTTAAATATATTTTTCTGTTTTTATTGTCACGCCACGGACACAGAACAAATAAACCCGGTACTAAAGGATTCAGGAATGACTATAGCGAAAACAAAACTCAGCTTCCGAACGCAACCCAACGCTAACTTACTTTTCCTAAGTGCAGAGAAAACAAAACCCAACAACAAATTCTACACCTTATTCCCTATCCAAACAACAGCATACAGCATAAGCTCGCAGAACAAAAATTGCAATCCCTGTGCACCTGACACACAGATCCAAGCGTCCGAGGGGTGCGCGAAGACGGAGCGAGAGTTCGAAACCAAAGTGAAAGTACAAACCGGGGCGAAGCGAAAATCGGCTAATAAAACGGGGTGATTCGCTAGCTCATACTGAAATAACATCCTATTATAAGCCTTGCACCTCATAAATATCATGTAGTTTGTATGTGTACGCATGTACGCTGTACTGTACTGTTCATGTTCAAGTTACGGGCATTTGGCCCTATTCTGCCCGGATAAGGGAGGTTTGACTGTGAATACCTTACTGAGTAGTATATGCCAGGAATATGTCACCGAGTAAATTCTCGGCTGCGGTGTCTTTTGTGACTTGTTTTGACCTAATTGGTGTGGCAGTGCAGAGCGCCTGTGCTGTTCGGCTGTGCTGATCTGCTGCTGAAAGAGCTGTGTCGCATGAGGTAATCAGGGCAAGCCGCCAGGCAAGAACTGCGCTTTAGCTAAGGAGCAGGATCCCGTTTGAATTCGCCACTTTTAAAAGACATTTACGCTGCAGCTTTGAGCTTGGCGGTTGGAGGAAATCCTTTTATAGTAGAGTTATATTTAAAAATCAACGTAATTTATATTCACATTAATGTTGAGTGGGTTGGCTTTATTATTTAACAGCAGCAGTAAAATTAATTGAAGTGTTTCCAGATCTGATGCTGTTTGTTAAAAGCCGTCGGATTCCAACGCAGACTTAAAAACACCGTTCAAGGTCAAAGGCTGTAATCTGAATTTATCCGAAGGTGGCCCTTTTGAAGTTTAATAATTCAGCCTTCATAATTATTGGCGTGAGAGAAAAGTCATATTCCAGGATAATTTTATTCTTGGGGGAAACAAAATCATAAATTACTCTGCAATTATTAAAGTACCTATCAGTCGGCTAGATAGATATTCTGTCAAGGCATCAGCAAGACTTCTGATAAAGCTGCTTCCATAAATAAGCGACTCCCCAGCTTGCTAAGACAAATGTTTTTTAATCTTGTAATGTGTTCATTTATCCCAAGTCCTAACCTTATCCCTAAATTAAACCCGCAAATACATAACTTAATTTAAAGTAATCCATCAGTCACTTCTCGCTATAGAAGATGGGCCTGCAATCAGAAAATCCCATTTAGCTGTTTTTTTTTTTCTTGTTTGTCCTTTAAAACCACTGGACATGTGGTACAAGGTCAACGTTTTCTGTAGCATTTTCTGGGCTGGTTACTTAAATTATCTTGAAGTGCTCCCATGTAAATATTTTATTCGAGAAAATTAACTCATTTGATTTATTTGCATGGAAGTTTAGTATGAAACTGTCCAGTTTGCACCTTCATTCCAATAATATGCCTTAGTCTTTGTTTTCTATACAACTCTCACGAGTCATTTTCAAGTCTTTCCTGCTTATGAAGCTTTGTGCTTGTCTGGTTAACAGTGGATGGCCTTGAATTACGTTTAGAGTTCTATGTTTGCTAAAAAACAGTGATGGGCAGCAAAGCAATTATTTAAACTGCTGACATTTACACTAGCTTCAGATCATAATAACACTGATGCATCCTGTTACCCAGCCACGCTCTCGAATGTTTTGGTGGGTCTCTCACCCTGGGCCGAGCATGACTGCACACAGAGACAGCGGCTCCCCGGTAAACTGCAAGGAGTCATCACATCTCATCTCCAGGACTTGTAAAAAGGACTTACCCAGCTTTTGAAATCTCTAAGCATTCCAGTTATTCTCAGGCTCAGCGCACCGATATCAAACCGCACTTCAGCGTACTCAAAATAGGCCTTGAAAAGGAACAAAGAAAATAACGACAGCTTAACTGGCCTTAAAGATTGAAAAATCTGTCATGAGAAAAGCACGAGATCACTAAAGGAGGAAGGCATGGGAGCTTTGAAAGACAAAGGCGGGATCAGGCCGTCTCCAGGCTATTAGAAGGCAGTTTTATTTAAGCTTATTTAGCTGATAAGGTTGTCAGAAAGAGGCTTTTTATCAGGCTGGAGTAGTCGGCACAAGGCATTACCACTCTGTTCCCATACAGTATGAGTGCTGAGGATGCTTTGTGGGAAAAATCCAGCCTTTTGATGAAACTGCCACATGTTCTCACACAGGAAAAGCCCATTTGGAGTTCAGCTCTTGGACACTGCTAAATGGCTGAGAATGTCAAAGGGAAGTCTACTGTTTACACTGAGTGTTTGAGGTCGCTTTTTATTGGCAGGGCTGTCTGTTTTTTTTTTTTTTTTTTTTGAAGGCTGGGCTATTTTCTGCTCTAGTTCACCACATAGCTGCTCTCTCCATTCGTCTTTTCTCACTTTTGCACGGCAGGTTTGTCTTCTGATGCTCTCTTCGTATCATGTTTGGGATCTTTTTAAGAAAGCAAATGCATTCAAATGAGCGAGAGACTTTAATTTCAGTTCTATGGGAATGCCCCCGCAAAATATGCTCAAAATGTCAGTTTCATTACATATTAATGCCAGATACTAATAAATCAGGTACATAGGGGATGCACGGAGCTGTCCTCACTGGACCAGATTGTGGAGTTGGTGTGTGTGAGATGTTAAATCCTGGGCTGAGGTGTTGTCCTGAATGTGACAGAAGGGTGGCTACTGTAAACACATCCTCACCATCATGGTGCATTGAGTAAGCATTGAGTAAGCACAGATTAATGTCGACATTTCCGTATCGTATTGTTCCAAATATCACATATAAACGTATATATTTAACTAGCTTCTTATAATACAGAGGAGATTAAAACGCACGGTGAAACGGTCTGCTTCCAATAAACAGGGAAATTATCGCTTTTGCTTTTTCGCGTGACACGATTTGTCAAACCTGCTGATAGGAAACAAATTCTATTCATAAAGCCCTAGCATAGGGAAAAAGCTTAGTTAACTTTGCCA
>JAODKL010000027.1:5340000-5361190 GCA_026780765.1 Petrocephalus schoutedeni | reverse complement strand
GGGATTCCGTTGCAATTCAATTATAGTTTTCTGAGATAGTGAGCCCAGGGAGAGAATCCAGGATGACAGGAAATATGACAGGACAGTTACAGAGTGTTTATGCAATTAAACTTTCGCTGACAATACCTCCGGAATGATGAATCCCCGAGCTGAGGCGCGTACGCAGCGGCATCGGCGGCGACACGGCAGCCGCGACGCGCATTTTTCATTATTATACGGGGAGCCGGGGAAGTAGGTGCGACTTTGAGGAAGACTGGAGACGGCTGCAGAGTGAGACAGAGTGCGGCCAGCAGCGGGCTTTACAGGAGCAACGAGCGAGGGGGGAGAGCAGCTATACAGCAGTCCCCGAAAAACTCAGGATGATAATCTCATGCTGCTTTTTTAGCTATTTTGTTTTTCGTTTAAACCACAGCAATTGGTTTAC
Organism: Petrocephalus schoutedeni; assembly: GCA_026780765.1. Classification (NCBI taxonomy): domain Eukaryota; kingdom Metazoa; phylum Chordata; class Actinopteri; order Osteoglossiformes; family Mormyridae; genus Petrocephalus; species Petrocephalus schoutedeni. The sequence continues at coordinate 5,360,766 of JAODKL010000027.1, read as the reverse complement.
AGGCGGATAAATAATTCAGCCCTACTGACAGCTGTGGAAGGCGATGATTAAGGGTGACTCTGGAGCACACCGAGTTATCTGTAATCAGCATAGTCTCAGCATGGCAGTGTACACTCGTCCTCAGGCATTATCCCAAAGGCGAAGAATTTGCAGGAATTACAGAAGTGTTTTATTTGTTGCTGCTCTTTTTCTGTCACTTTTTTTTGTTGATACTCTACTGTGACATCCTGTCTTTGGTGTGAAAGGCAGTGTTGAATAATTAATGTCCTCCTCATTTAGTGTTGCTGCCCTGGTGTGGCGCACCTCACACTGAGTTCACTGTTTCAAGGCCTTTATAGATCAGTGGCTTAACTGCGACGCACACTTATTTAGGAGCTGGAAGGTAGAGTTTAGAGAATTTGTTAAATAATTGAACATAACAAAACATATTTGCCCAGTGGTTAAATAAACACCATTTTATTTTCGCTTTGTATCTATTTTGTGTATTAAAAATCAATCGCAGTTGCGTGTGACTTTTGCATATGACCTCAGTGTTTTGTCAGACCAGATATCTGTAATCTCTATGTGCTGCAATACATGCCTGCCTTTTGATAACAGTCGCCATGCATAACAAGCTCTTATTGCCCGTGGAAAACAAACAGCACTTTTAATTACATACTTTATAGGTTAGGTTGATTTTACTTTGTTGAAACAATATCCTTGCAACTTTAATGCTGTGTCCGTCATGGCATATTCAGGACATTTTCTCCCAAATAAAGATTGATATTGTTGTGATATGTACAGAGAACAATCAGATGTGCATCTACAGCTCACCTTGGCAAACTGTAGGCATCACGTTGCTGTGGTCCGCCATGTTTTGTTATAGATTCTGATATCCCTTTAAGCATATAGCCCTGTCTGAGGAGTCTGTACCTTTGTGGCCCTCTCTGACTCCAGTTGGCTAGATTAAACATATAATTTCAGTGTTCTGTTTTTGTACATTTGCTATATGGTAGTTTGTAGGATTGTATGCTTATCTTAAATAAATGGTATATATAGGTATATAGGGCATTAATCAAATTTAATAAATGAATAGCCCTGGTATATATTGCCAAGTAAAGGCTGTTACCTATCAACACTTTTCCTCTTTCAAAGCAGTTACATTATGGTGTAATAACATATGACCAATGATCGGCAGCTGTTATGATAGACTGATGTGAATTATGGAACCACAGTTCAGAGAAAATTGTGGCCAAGACTATATTTGGGCAACAAAAGTTTTAATATAAGCTACAGTTTCTGGAAGGTGCACATTTTTAGACTAAAAAGTTTAACACTGTACACTGGAAAAAAAATCCTCTGGGTGTACATTTAAATATCTGCCTTTCTCACTATTTGTTATAATTCCTATTCTCAGGCCTATATAGTCACATTTTGTGTGGGTGCATCGCTTTGGGAATGATATTCGTTACTCATACTTGTTCTTCCTTTAAAACGACTCCCTTTTCATGTGGGCTGCTGCAGATTTCTACACGGAGTGTCTATTTTAATAATTACATGACAGCGTGTGATGCACGGTCCCGGAGGAGCCATGTAATGATGCAAAGGACACTGGCTCTTTAATAAAATATGCGTCAGGATCACACTGCTGATATGTGCCCTTCAGTATTCGGGCCCCTCATGTTCCTTCTGCTGCCTTGATGGGCAGAGTCTTCAAAAGCTTATTAACCAGGGCCAGGAGTGCTGCCATGAAATTTGGAACATCTCACGTATCCAAACATGAATATTATAGAATGGAGAAGAAAGTAAATCCACAGTCTGTGGCAAGTGAATTTCCTGTAGTGCACAGCTTTGCTTTCTAGATAGTAGGTATATAATAATAAATGCATTTTGTGGGAGTAGATTGCATACATAATTTCTGCATCCTCATGTATTAAATCAATTTAACGTTTTGAAGGAATAATTCTGCACCCTTTTTTCAGGAACCTACTGCACTGATATTGGAAAAGCAGGATTGAATTGCACAGGGTCGTTTGTTCATGCGTGTGTGCCAAGAGCTTCATCAACCATTAACTGTCACGTGCCATGAATGGTGGTATGTTGAACCCATATTGTAATGCAGACGGTCTTCTAAGGATTTCATGCAGTACATGTCATCACGGGCAACAGTCAGTGCTAGGTGAGTTGTTCTTTTTAATTAGCTGTTTGTCCTTTAAAGTGTAAAGGTTTTCTCCTCAGTACATGCCCATGGATAATTAGGTCCCATCGTTGGGGATATTCCGCTGGAAGACCACTTGTACCAGCTCCTTTCTTTTGTATGGGTAATCTTCGTCTTGTAAGATCTGCTTTCCCCAGAGACGTTCCTCTGAAGAATGAGAAATGTTTATTCCCCACCCCAACCTCCACCCCCCCACCAATTCATACCCATGGAAAGATATCAGTGTGCGCACATGCATGATTTTTAGTTAGCTGGAGAAATGACAGAGGTGTATATGGTTCTGAGACAGAAAACTAATCCTATTAATTCAAAGTGAATAACAAAGAGTACTTGGACTTTTCCCAAGTTGTCCCATTTATTCAACCTGCTCGTGTTTTGTTCCTCCATCATAATTATTTCCAAGTCAGATCCACGCTGATTTCCTGGTGGACTTGTGTACCTCAGACTAAGTTAAAGAACAACGGAGCCCGTATAATTCGCACTATTCCTCTGGGGTCCTGTTCTCTGTTTTTTTCAAGGACATTTTTATTACAAAGCTGATGAAATTTGCATATTAATTCATTTCTTTCAATTTTTAAGATTAAATGTTGTCAACATGTATCAGTGCGAGGCTTTGACAGAGCTGATGAAATGGGTCAGTCAAGCTTGAACATTTTGGAGTAAAGCAGCCATCTGCAACCTCTGGGTCCCAGTGCTGAGGGCTGTCTCTGCTCTAGCTTGATTAAAGCAGGGAACTTTGACTGGAGATTGGCACAGGTGGGGAGCACCTCAAACCTGGAAAGATATTCTCAACCCTGTCGACTTTTTTATTATTACCTCTGTTTGAATGCAGTTGAAATTACACATGCACATTTCAGTTTTATTAGATATTTATTCTAGAGAAATGTAATTTAATTCAATCTGTTTAAACCACTGACCTTGACATGACCTCGATATGACCTTCAAAAAGAGTAAAGCCTTTTATAGGGTATTTAGGTTTGCGGCCACATAGGACATTTACCTTGTAAAAACTCATATTCATATTTTCATATTTTTAAAGATAAACCATTTCAGTATTTATAAGTCTTTATAAGTGTTCCAATTAGCCTGACTGGATATAGGTTTCTTTGTTTTATTGAACTGGTTATGCAGTATATGCCTTATGTCTTAAAAACATAATGAAAGATTTATTTGCCTTCAAAAACAAATCAAAAATGTATTTTTTATGTTAGAATTCTATGTCCTTATACCTTAGTTATTACTACCATTGTTATCATAATCATCATGATAGTCAACATAATATTAAAACATTAAGATAGTCGTTTCACTCACTTTTCATACATATTCACATTTTTCATATATATTAGGAGAGAATTTACTGAAATTATATTTGTATTTAGTGTACTATGCATGCTTATGCTGCGCAACATCCTTTTAAATTTCCTATAACCATTAGCAGGTATACCGGAATCTTTAATTTTTTTAATTATACAAAAAGAAAAAAAAAACATTTACAAAATATTTGCTGGAAGTTGATTCGCCAGTTAGATTTTCAGCTGATTTTTTTTACCACCAGTATAAGAGAATAAATATACAGACGTTTATTTTAAAAACTTGACAAATGAGAGGAGGTATGTATTTTCAGTGCAGTCTGCAGTAACAGATGATATCCTTAAGTGCCCTGTGTATCTTTGAGGGCTTTCAATGGCCGCTGAAGCGAGAGCCCCTGGTCCAGCCCCGATAGGGGCTGCTTCTTCTTTGCCTGTCCGCCTTCCCTGCCGCTGTGTCAGCATTTATCTCCCGCGGGCGGCCCCATTATTAGTCAACTGCGGTGCCCCCCCCGACACGTTCATGTACACCTGTTCCGGCTGATTCCTAATAATGATCCTGGGCTCGCAGCTCGGGATGCCGGGCCCCAGTTCTCCTGACAGGAGGCTCCTGCCTGACGTCCCACACTGCTGCCGTGTCACGGTTACTGTGGCAGCCGCCCATGTGGCAGCGGCTTGCAGGGAAACAAAGCCCCCCGCATTGGCTGCCATTTGTTATGCAAAAGTAAAAAACAAAAAGAAGGGCCGCCTCGATGTGTGCAGTTTGACATCTCCGCTGTTGTTTTTTTTTAAGTGTAACGAAATCATAGGGAAAAATGGCCTTTATCTTGTCATGGCATCTGTGGCATGGCCAGGGTGACGGTGGCTCTGCCGCGACATGGGTCCAGAGCGACCTCAGACTGATAAAGAGTGGCCACCTTGTCACGGCCTCACCCCCATTACCATATTAATAATGGATGGGGGCCGTCGGGCCCTCGCTCCCGCTGCTGATGGCAGATTGAAGATTCCCAGGGGCCAGGGGTTATCTGGCCATTAGTTATGCCTTGGGAGGATTTATCAAAAATAAGCTACTGAGCCAACGTTGACAGGGCAGTCACCTCTAATCTCCCAGGGCAATGTCAGACGCGATTCCATTCCTCACGATTTGGTGCCGGATGGGGGTGGGATGTGGGGGGGGGGCGTATCAGGTGTCATGCTGGCCAATCAGAGCACTGTTCCGGGAATGGCATCAGGGTTATCAGATCCATGTAAAGATAGAGATTCACCTTTCACCCTCAACCCTTACCCCCGGTTTCCATCCTCTGGCGATGGGACATTCTCGCAGTAGTAGAAGCCAGTTGCGTCTAACCAAAAAGGTGCCTAAATCCCCTTTTATAGTACGTTTTTCTCAGATTGCTATTTTAGAATTAAGTCTTATGTGAACGAGCTTCTAGTAAGTACACAGGTGAGTAAGTGAACTGATGAATCAAAAAACTCATTATTAAACGGTATTTTATCGCAATTAGCTCACAAACAATTACCGTACAGCGCCCCGTTCATTTGGTTTGGTTTGAGGAAGCTCCTTTGTGTAGGCAATGGTCTCCTGGAAGCGATATCTGTTCAAAACTCAGCGTTGACAAGAATCCCGTATCTAATGTCACTGTCGGTGTCCACGCTGCAGAGGATGATGCTCATTTCAATTGACTGAATGTTCAGTCTACCAGCTCAAGCAGGAGGGGAAAACCCCACCACTCAGGACGCGGCATCTGTCTGCATGCCGCTGCAAACCCTGAGCCCTTCTCTGATTTCATGGCGTCTACAGCATTCCCAGCCTGGCTGTGATATGACTTTGCCAAGCATGACTCCTTCTCGATTCTCCCCTTGAAACTCCTTCTTGGATCCTTTAGAGGACCTCCACTGTAGCGGCCTGGATCAGCCCATACTGCCCCCAACGGCCCAGGTGGGAGGCGGGAGGTGACAGGGGGCCTAAGCATAATTGAATTGATCTGAGTTGTGTGATATTTTTCAGGGGCCCCGAATGTAGCGGTGCCCACCCCCCTTGCCCGCATTGTTCTCGCCTCAGCCGTTAGTGACGAGCAGGCAGAGGATCACGGAAAGCAGGCGGCTGCAGCCTGCTCTACACCCGTATTGATTTAATGACCTACCGTGGGAGTTTAGGCTGTGCACTAGATATCCGTGTTCACATCATTCAGTGGAAATTTGTCCTTGAGCAGATAGCAGGGAACATATTTCAGCTGACAGCTGAATTAAACCCACTGACACAACATTTTCGTTCTCACACCAAACCGGCGCTCCTGTTAAGGCGGGCCGAGCTAGCACCCTGGCGTCTTTGCAGTGCAGTCCATCCGTCTTCCCTTGTGCATCCAGGACAGGGTACCACTGATCCTGGAGCCCTTTCTACGGGGCTCATTCCAATTAAAACCCCTTTATGTATAGGTCTTTATGTCACTGTTGGTTCCCTTTCAGAGATATTTATATTTTGAAATTGGTGCCTTATTAAATGTATTTATTGGAAATGTTTAATCCCCTTGTTCTGTTCTCAATGTGTTGGTGTGAATCTGTAATTATGCCTTTGCTTGCTGACACTGAGCATACTTTACATGGCGTGATATTTATTACCTTTCAGAAGGAGGCTTCATTTGTAGAATGTTTCAGTTGAAAGTATTAGGTACAGATTTTTTTTCCCCAAGGACAAGGAAAGGTGAGCCAGCACCCTTTTTTGGACCGGCTGCTGAAAACATATCAAGAGGTCCTTCTTTATGGCGGCTAGTCATTTAAGTAATGGCAGTGGCCTGCGGGCAGCCAGGCCGTCTGCCGCATATGTGATTGCAGTTTGAGTCGTGCTCGGCGCAGGACATGCGCGGGCTTTCAGCGCGGCGGTGAATCTTACTCAGCTGCCTCCTGACCGGCTGTCTGTTTCATCTCAGTCACACACGACGTAGGTGACACTCCAGGGTTACAATGCGGAGGTGACACTAAGAAACTAAGGTAATACGGTGGAACTGGAGGAGAAGCTGCTGTCATTTATAAGCTTCTCTCTACATGGAAACACCATGTTTATGAGGGAGGTCAGAGGAGAGCAGCCAGACTCGTTAAAGCTAACCAGAAAGATACCAGCGCCAGTAACAGTAACAGCTCAGTACAACAGTGACATGCAGAAAGGCTTCTCTGAACATGCAGCTCACCCATCCGTGGAGTCGAGGCAACACTAGCCAATATTATCTAGGTGTACCTAATGAAGTAGCCACCGAGTGGTTATACTGAGATCCCAGTGTACGTTAGATATGTAAGATCCCTGCAATGTCCTGCCCTGTATTCCTGCTCTCACTTAGCCATAACAAAGTCATAAGATGTTACGCAGTTAGAACTCCACTCGGTAATGCTGTGGCATGGAGTCAGCCAACAGCAGCTCCCAATTAGTGAGGAGGCTGGTGCGTTATATATCATTACTAATGTACACAGCGACGCTCCATTCATCAAAGAGGGAAGACCTACAGCAGCCTGGAATAACACAGAGCTTGAAATGCCCAGTCGCAGTGCAGACACTTTATCTTGATTTATGTGCGCTTGGCGGTTGACGTTTTCAATTGCCGCTAATATTTATATAAATGTAAATTGAGAAATATTAGCGGCCCTGTAGGCAAGTGAATGCAAGACTGGGCAATGCTGACTGAGGTATACAAATCATGTAGCTGGGAAAAAGGGAACTCATAGTGAGCCCAGGCTGTGTGGGGGGAGAGGCCTCACGTCTGGCTTACGACGGACTGTTCTCATCACCGGGAAGAGTGATCTCACAGTGCCGTCTTTTAAATGCGGGCAGTGGCACTGGAAAGCTTCCAAATTCATTTCATGTCTTTAATCTATGAACGTTTTGTTCTCCACTTGATACGATAGCTTGGAAAAAAAATTTCAGGACAAAGTCAAGTCACCGTCACGTGACGTGAGCTTATATGTCCAAGGGGCATGTTCAGAGACATTACAGCTTTCTGAATACACTTTGTGGCTTTACATTGTTTATATTAGCAATAAGGTTATTTTTCCATTTGCATCTATGTGTGATTTCCCAGCACCTGATGTGCCACCTGCCTTATGCTCTGCTTTTTCTGGATGAGGCTCTGATGAGGTACAGAGTACTGCTACACAGCTGGCTACTGGATGGATGGATGGATGGATGGATCTAATTTTAATTGAAGTTACTGTTTATTGAATTTTAAAAATTATTACTGCTCCTTATATTACCATTTCTGAAATATAGAAAATAGAACACAAAGTACTTAACGAAAGACAAAAATGACTACGGGGGGCATTTTTTTTGTATGATTTGCACATCTACAGATCATCCAGGTTGTCTATGTATAACAGGACTTTTTGCTTAATGTAGCTTATTCGTTTGGCTGTTGGTAGTGGTTCACATCTGGTAATAATAAAACAATCTCTGCCCTGAAGGCATCCACTACAGCCGGAGATGTGTAGATGTGGCCAAACACACAAGAGTGAAACTTCTTAATTGTGGGAAATGTGTGAATGAGAAGCATGTGCGCATTGTGGAGATATTCAGCCGTCCAGCAGAGACTAACTTGTAGAGCGATATTTCAAGGTCAATGCTCACCACCCAGTGGTGGTAGGAAATAAAGTGTCCCAAGGTCGCAGTCACTCGCCGTCTCTGTGTATAGGTGTGCATGTATAATATGTATAGCGGTCATTGAGGAATGTGCGTGTTTTTCATATTATTTTTCAAAAGCAGTGTGATCTTTTCAGATGCTTAAAATCATCGAAGATAACTGTCCTTTAGGGTTAGTTTGAGTAGATTAAAAAAATGCCAAAATATTGGAAGACTTTTCAGAGGGACCTGCAGCAAACTAATGAGAAACATAGAATTTAGGTTCACCACGAGAAAGGCGTGTGTGTGCGTGCGTGCGTGTGCGTGCGCGGGCAGAGGAAATGGGAAGGAGTGCCCTCCTGCGCGATTACACGCGCAGGCTCAGGTCAGCACGCCGCAAATGCCAATCGCCGCACTGAATGCAGCAGACAAAATGTTACGCCGAAGGTCACAGGAAATACCCTTAAGGAATGCATCTGTTACTGAGAATAATACAGGCAGCCAACTGGCAGGAGTGTGCTAGAGAATACCTGTGGGTCCAGCCGAGAGCCACCAGGGCACTCTCTGATAATCCTCTAGCAGCATACACTGGCCACGCAGAAACCAAGGAGCGGGAAGAAAGTCCTTAGGTTTAAAATGTCACACCATCCGGAAGCTAAATTAGTTACTGGAATGTTTTTAATGTGTTTTGTTTGTGTGTAGTTTGACTTATAGGACAAAAACACAGATGCTGTATTCCTAAGATTTTCCCTTTTTTATGAATAAAGGCCAAATTTCCAGCACAGAAGAGTGGGCAGGGACAAGATCAATATGGCCGGTTCAGGGGTCAGCAGATTCTCACCAGCTGACCCTGTTAATCCGTTGTGCTTTTGGCACCTTTTTGGCACCGGAGTGTGTGTCCAAGCCGCCCCTCGGCCCTTTCTGGCATATAGAAAACTCAGGTCAAGCTCAGAACAAAGCCGCTAGCTGTTGACACTGCGGGCACTCAGACTGATAGCGGGTTTTACATGGGGGGGGCAAACATTTACATTCCAGATGCTGTCAGAGTTGGCCAGATCATCACAGAATAAGTGGTAGCTTGCCAGCCATCCCTTAATGTCAGGATGCAGGGTTGCCAACTCTCACGCATCTGGCCTGACTCTCACACTCATGCAAGGAATCTTATGGCAAATCTATATTCATTATAAACCTAAAATTAGCTACATCCAAAGTGTTGGGGATGTGCGCAATTGCTACTACTATTTACAAGACAATAAAATGTACATGCATGTCAATGAGCGCTCAGACTTTGTCTCGAATTGGAAATCTCATGCCAGCCAGCTGACCAAAGTTAGCAACCCTGAGGATGACTTCTTGTGCATTTCTGCTGTTGATGAAAGAGCCAAAAATTCACCAGGTGCCCAGTGCTCTCCAGCAAAATGTCTGGCCCCGCACTTGTGCTTGAACTCGTTCCCATGACACAGCCTCGGATACATGGGAAAAAATAATTAAATGCGGAAAGATCAGAAACTTTATGAATTCCTGCAATCCTTGCAAATGTGACAGATTTGACTAAATTCCCAGAGAAATACATTTTAATGGTGGTTTAAAAATTACATGTTCTTCCCTAATGGCATGATAGTAGAATCAGTTCTGGTACTATATATTTAAGCTGTAAATTAATTATCATTAATTTACTATATAGTAAATCAGTTTTATTTTTTTTTAAGTTTAATCACGTAAATTTATATCTGAAATAAGAACAATTGATCCAAAAAAGCTTTAGAGTACACATATAGGTATTTGTTTCCTGAATTTGCATTGTGAAATAAGCATATATAATTGCATGCCTGCTCAAAGTGTGTTTTTTGCTTATTACCTGTATGTCAGGGGTATAGCACACTGGTTGAGTGTCTGACTGCTTTTTCCTGTTACCTGCCATCTTGGCATGAATGCGATGGGGCATCCTCATGCTTGCTCCAGCTTCGGCAGTATGTCCGGGGAGGGGAACAGACTTCTCTGCTAGCTACAGTGCAGTGCCCACCGAGTGCAGTTAGAGTAGCTAAACCACCCGGCCGCCGATTCAGGCTGTCCTCCTCCACACCACTGCCACCCACGAAAGGCAGCCCCAGCGCTGAGCACCGCTTGACGGAATAAAATGTAATGCTGTGTCTTTAAGCTGATCTCACCCCTCATAAAAACACTCAGTTCAGAGGGGCTCTGATCTTGTGTTTTAGTAAAATAGAACTCTACGGCTGACTGACAGCTCTGATCTAAAGCATTTAAGTGTAAGTTTTGATCTCTCTGCCTTTGATTAAAACTAATGAGCTCATTTAATTCAAAATGGGAATCTCTGATAAGAGAAATAAGGTTGATGTGATTGGATTAGAGGGGCGAATTAAACTCTTAGAGCTGAAGTTTGCGCTTATATAGTGTATTAAAAAGCTGTTGGCGTATTCTGCTGTATTAGATGATGAGAAAAATTTCATAGTAATTCATATTTAATCAGAAGAAATGAAATGACTAAATATAACATAGGTCTGCTTTTCCCCAGAGTGATAAAGGACTAGTTAGATTTTAAATGACATTTAATTCATGTCCTCAGAAACAAAGGCTGGGAGTCTCCGTCACAAGGCCGCAGTGGGCTGCGCACGCAGCCGGGATGCACGGCGTCTGCTTAGCAAATAAAGGCACTGCTGCTTTGTTAAATGCAGAACAGCATAAAACGGGATTTTCCAGGTGTCTTGTTGGTAATCCCGTTTGCAGAGTAATCCCCGCGTCTCCATTCCTTTGGTGCTCCGTGCTGGAAGCGCTCTCAAAGACACACCTCCCTGCGAAAAGGCCCGGTGTTGTGGGCCGAATTAACTTGTCGCCTTTGTAAACTGGCGGAGTCCTTTTGGAACTGCCTTATGGGAGAATGGCTGCAGGTATTTTACTGATTGCCCCCTCGCGTCACGTTTTTTTCCGGCGCGTCGTTTGATAAAATGCTGGAAAGCGTTGTGCATTTCCAGGCTTCGATTTATGTGGTGTTTCAAGTGTTTGAATTTTGCTGGGAATTTTGATGGGGTTTTAATTCAATAAAGTCTAAATGAATGGGATAAGTGAAGAGCGGATAGGAGCAGAATAAACCACGTATTATACAGAAAAATCTGGAATCACTGATCTTATCAATCAAGTCAAACCACTTTATAGGAGTCAGCAAATATATAAAGTCAGAAGAAGTAGGCTGTTATTGATTACGATGTTGTCCAACTTTCATTGGCATTATGTTCTCGTTTTATAATTGAGTTGCACTTTTCTCTCAGACGATTAGCCTGAGATGATAGAAACTCAATGAGGAGTTATTGCAGCCCTCTCTGTAGCCGTCTTTTTAATATGCCCTGATCTCCGGGGCTCTGCCTGCGGATGCGGGGAGCTGCTGTGAAGTAACTGTCTGCGTGTGTCTGTGTCTGCGTGTGTGTGCGTGTGTCTGCGCATGCGTCTGCCCCTGCAGTGGAGTCGAGCAGCCCCAGCCTCCTGGCCCCCGAAAACTCCCTGGAACGCTCCTTCTTCATCCGCATGAAGTCCACGCTCACCAAGAGGGGTGTCCACATCAAGTCCTCCGGCTACAAGGTGACGCAGCCCCCCCCCCCGGCCCGACGCCCTCCTTCACTCCCATCCTCCGCTTCCAGTATCCATTTACTCCTCTTTCACTCCTGTCTGTTCTCTAGCGGAGACCCGCTCACGCTGCCTGATCTTCATTTGCTGGTAGTTTCGGCGTGCCGACCCGGAGCCTGCACTGTGTGTGAAATGCGTGCTGTGTCTTTCCGTGAGCGGGACAGCATGGTGGCCCAGTGGTGCTGCGGCTTGGGGCTTTGCGGCCCGCCGACACGCTCTCCGCGTGTGTGCTTGTGCGCAGCGCGGTGTCGCGTCTCGCCCGTGCGGCTCGGAGGCGTGCAAACTGCTGAGCTGTTTGTGAGTGTGTGTGAGCCCTGCGAGGAACTGGCTAACTGTCCAGGTTATTCCTTAAGCCCCCCGCAGGTCTGTACTAGATGTGGGAATAAAGAGAAGCATAGGCCCAGGGCTGCATGAATATATACATCTCAGGATTATAGTTCAAGTGTCTAAACCTGGATGCTAACAGACAGATTTAAATTTAGTATATAATAAATGATAGTGTAAAGAGATGCTGAATTCATTTAAATTAATTTAAATGAAAATCACTTCTGAGAAATTATTTTAATATTTCCATGATAACATAGCATGTCGTCAAAGTATAGTGTGAACATCTGCAGTCCAGCATGCAGACACCTATATGAAGCATTGCAATTATGTCAAACTCTGTGTCTGTGTGTCTGGGTCATGTATATATTACACTGTGACTGCAATTAAAAAAGTAAAAATGTCTTGTATTTTGTTTGGCTGCTTATGGTTAAGATTAGGGGTTAAGGTGGCCATTGCTGGGGTTGGGGTGTGCGTGTGTGTGTGTGTGCGTGCGAGTGTGTATGCATGCCCGTATGTGCAGACGGTCAGGTTAGGCAGAAGGAGGCGAGGAGAGGCTGCCTGCAGCCTAATCATGGTGTGCAGTAGAGTGTGGCGATCGACGGGCATCTCCTTAACGCGCTGCCATCACACATTCACAGGAAGGCCCTTTACACGCAGGCCATCACAGCCTTATTGCTCAGGCTGTCTGGGAAACAATCTAGAAGGGGGAGGCTGAGTGACATCCCGCTCTCCCTGCAGGTGATACCCTGTGAGGATGATCTTCACCCTGCAATAAACATGATTCTCATTTGTAGGTTAAGGACTCTAAAGGTACAGAAGTGGTGGAAGTTTTTACCACAGAGAGAATATATAGTATATATATAGTATATTTCTTCTTCTACTAGAGTTGCAGAATGTGAATTGTTCTTCATCCCAGGTGTACTGTATTTACTGTATTTCATTTAGCATTAATGAATCAGTTTTTAATCAGGGGTGTATTTAAAATGTTGATTTTTCTGAAGGCCAATGGAGCCTCTGTATTTCAGTAAATCTCAGTATTTTCTGTATTGCAGTTGAAGAAAATGGTTTCTGACTTATCAATAAAATAATAATGTGCACTCCTACAAATCAGAAGAATTTACCTCCGAGATTTTATCTACGTCTACCTGCCTATAAAGACGGTATTCTTTGTCCGGGTGAAGGAGCAACATGCAACTTAAAATATGAATTTAATTACTGGCACTTCTCTCACGTTGTTTGCACTGTGATGTCTCACTGTGTTTGTGCTCTGTCTCGGTGGCTTGCCGTGGTCCTACTTATCTAAATGAATTGAATGTCTAAATTTGCTGAACTGTTCAGGAGACAGCTCACACATTGCGGTAACACATTATCAACTGTATCTACTCTTAAACACACGTACTATGGAATGAAATAATTCACTGAACAGCAGGAGCTAAATTTCAAGCTCCTGTATTAATAATGTCCAGATCCTTTTAGCTCCTTCAGTTTGTTGACCTTGAAGGCACGGTGTCATTTGGGATTAATTCCATGACATTTATGGCTTGTAGGTGGACAAAAATATCTTTGCCGTGGCGAGTCTGTTTGCTGCCAGGCCTCTTTAATCTCAGAAAATAATTTAATGTGGGAAAGCTGATAAAGTGTAACCCTGGCATTAGGAGTGAGCTGCGTCTTCGATTGTTCCGTCTTGCCTGGTCTCTGCCACTGCAGCCTTTTTGTGGCGCACGCTCACGGACACATAGCTCACGCGAGTCAATGGGATCCCAGCAATGCCTGGTATAAATATTCACACACACATGCCACATGCATTACCAGGCAGACAAGGACACATCTCATCGCGTTTATTCTGAACAGAGGCGGCATTTCTGTTGTTACGTAACAGAGCCGTGTAAATAGTGCGCTCCGTGTGGCAGCTTCAGGCGCTGCGGTCAGGGACTGGAACCTCTGTGCATCATGGCTGCTTACATTTCCTCTCCATTCCGGAGGTCAAAGCAAAGAGAATTAAATATAGGCTTAAATATAAATCCATCTTTTTTAAAACTAATCCTGGACCCATCTCATTTAATTCACTCATGCAAAGGTCCTCTGTCCTTATTTGTGTTGTATCACATTTGGAAAGCACTCCGGAGAGCCCCAGCGAGCTGATGAATCTGATTCCATATGTATATGTCCTCTATATTCACTGGCGGGGTGGGGGCATTGTGCGCCGAACCATGAATTATAGGAATTGATCCTTTTGTTATGTTGTATTAAATTGAGATGTGCTGTTTGTGTGCCTCACGCTGCCTCCGTGCCTCGCCCTGGCCCCCGCCGCCTCGCCCTGGCCCCCGCCGCCACCGCGTCACTTTGCATTTGGCCGGCTGAGCACATTAACGTCTCGCCCAGAGTTTATGATGTTCTTGCCAAGAGGGCTCCTGCAGCATTCCGGCCGGCTGCCTCGCTCTTTGTGGCAATTACTTCAAAAAGTACCTTTATTTATTTAATTCCTTTTCTTTCTTTTTTTTTAACCAAACTTTTGATGCCCTTTGCTTGAGGGTTCAGAGGGGTAATTTACATCTTGTGTGTTTTAAAATATATTCCAGGGTTTATTTATTTACTGAGGGCCTTTATTTTCATTGGAGGGCGTCGAGGCCAGATAGGCGCGCGGCGCTGAGCCCGGTACTGATGCAGTATTTACAAGGTGCTTGTGCCGCTGGCCGCACTACTTAGACGTCTTCTTCGCCCCTCAATGCACTGTGATGTCTTATTGAAGCGCCGACTGGCAGTGCTCTTGTCAGGCATGTCTCTGCCTGTCACTCGTCTATCAGAGCGTGATGGACAGTTTGCTGTAAGTCTTTGCCGAGCACGCGGGAGAGCCAGCCCCTCTCCTCACCGGCTGGACCGCTGCTTCAGAACCCCTCTTCTGGGGATCCACGGTGTAGTCCCATTTTGTTCCGAGCGCCTTGTAATTAATTAAACTCAATTGAGCTGTTAACAGAATCTCATTAGGATTTCTCATACCGTGATAGTCAGCTGCCAAAAAGAACCTAATGTCAAAAAGGTTGTTGTAAGTGTATTTATTGTATTGGCAAGAAAAACATTCTAGTTGATGTCTCTGCATAGCAATGCAGCTTCATACATGAACTTATGGCAGTTTATGTTAAAGAGCATGCGATCTAATTATACATTCTTTCGAGATTACAACGCTTAGTTTTTTAACAAAGAACTGGTCAGATAAACAAAACATCACAGAGAGATTTTATTAATAAAGATATATTTTTAATTGATCAGTTTGCGAAATATACACATGAATAACATTAGATGCTGAAAAATCCAATTGCTCTGTGAGACATGCCCTGCTCCTGCATGGTAGAGGAGCATTAAGTCTTTAGGATTAGAGTGAGGCGTATAATAACCATTCAGCATGGAGGCAATGGCTGAGAGTCACTATGATACAGAAATGGGAGGCTTTGAATTGAAAGGAAGACATTATGCAATCTGCTGGATAGGAAAACCATTTTCTGCTAAGGCTTCACTTTGACAGAGCCATTGTACTGTGTCGAGGTTGTGTTAAATTTCACAGCTCCTGGATCTGGTTTTAATTCTCCACTGCTGCTTGCTAACTAACGTTCAGAGCCAAAAGGGGATTTAGTTCCACAACACGGGGATGCCTTTCCTTAGTGGTGGAGGAGAGCCATAGAGAAATGCCTGATGGCCCACAGAGAGCGCGGCCCATCTCTGTAAATGATATTAATAGCATCTTGCCACTCGCCGGCACATGCTATTGAGGGGCCTGTGTCTGTAGATGAGAAGGAAGTAAAGTTTGCTTTCAGAGGGCTGCACATGGGAATTCCCAGTGGGTTTTTAAGAGTGATTAAAATGGATGGATCTAAAAGTACAGTTTGCATATCAAGTCAATTCCTGCTCCAGGCGAAATGGAGCTACAAAGACTTTAAAGCTTTGCAAAACTTTAAAGCTAGAAATAGCCAATTATGTCCTTCATGACTGTATTTCTCTGGTGAGGTAAATAGTTTCCTAACGTCTTCTTCATCAGTGTATCATAAAATTTGTTTTTAACATTATTTTTTCATTCATAATTGATTTTTATATATCATTAATATCTTTCTGACATTTGCGATATTTCATATGATGTTTTCGTTTAATGATGCCTCTTCACCTCACAGCAGCTGTTTGGTTAAATCGGCTGGTGTCGTGTGCGCTGACACTCACCTCCCCCTCTCTGCAAGGTTATCCATATAACGGGCCGGCTTCGCATCCGTATGGCGCTGACCCACAATAGGTCGGTGCCCAACCAGATCATGGGCATGGTGGTGGTAGCCCATGCCCTCCCTCCTCCCACCATCAACGAGGTCCGCATCGACTGCCAGATGTTCGTGACTCGAGTCAACATGGACCTTAACATTGTCTACTGTGAGAATAGGTAAGTACATACTGTGCCCATCTCAGGCAGACCGTTTTTTTATCATAATTATTATTATACAGTAAAAGAGCTGTTAAAAGATAGATTTGACACAGATTAAGGGTCATATTCTAACATAAACACATGATTCACATGTCAAAACTGAATTACTATGTCCTACAAACTACCAAGTCCTAGAAAAATTATGGAAAAATGAAATCCTTGCATGTATCTCTGAGAGGCTTCTGAACCTTGAAGGGGATTAGATAAAACATTTTGTGTAGCATATTTTGCCAAATGTATTGTTCAGCTATGCCAAAAATTCAAGCAGACAGATCCCAGCTACAGATTGTCCATGTGTGAAGGTTAGTGTGCATTCACATGCCCGTAACACACTTAATGTGCATATGATATGTGTGTATTTCGACATAAATATGGTAAATAGCCAGCTAGCTCCCCAGATGAACAGTGATGCAGGAAAGTTAACATATGTAACCTTGAAAAGAAATACTTTATTTGTTTTATTTATAACCCTGGGGTTCATATCAACCTGATGTCTTACTGAAAGTGGTACTGTGCTCACATTATTTATGATGAGGCTGTAAGTGGCCCTGTTAAGCTGAAAGCACGAGCCACTGCCCTGTGCTTTGCTCAGCCTCTAGTTCAGAGCAGACATCCCATGTATTGTCATTAAACTCTTTCAGTTAGCCATTGAAGTTAAAGTAAAAGCACAGCAGTTCACCTCGTCACTGCTTATCACATATATCTGTTTGTCCCAGAATTAGCGACTACATGGACCTAACCCCGGTCGACATAGTGGGGAAGCGATGTTACCAGTTCATCCACGCAGAAGATGTGGAAGGCATTCGACACAGCCATTTGGACCGTAAGTGTATCGCCAGACCGGGCCGGGACACCCGTACTGACCTGCAGCTTTTACTTTGAAAACTTACCCACCTTTATACCAGCTTATTAGGGTGCTAAGCTTTCACACATTAGTCCATATGCAAAATCAGGATTTTCTGGGTTTGAGTTATTTGCAGGCCTGAGTAGTGACCCAGAGCTCAGGAGCTATGGTTTAGATTATAGAGCATACATATTCATTTTTATCCGTGATTATTTTGTTCTTGAATTATCATTAACTAGTTGGGCAAGTTACTAAAATAGCCCGCAATTCAAATTCATTATCATCTCCTGATAGGCCTCTTTAGTACAACTATTTATCCCGATAGGCAGCATGCTGGGTAAATAACCCGAATGAATTCACATGAGCAGAGGTATGGCGCCGATGTGTGTGTGTGTCATGCCCGAGCTGGGATCCTCACTTTAGCGCAGGAAAGACAGCGACTCGTAGCAGCCCGAGCACCATCTTCTGCAGCTGGGAAATATCGGTGACAGGTAACTGAAGCGTGGTTGGCCTAAAAAGCATCGATCTGGATAAATGCACTCAAGCAGCACTTTGTGCTGAGCTGTTTGGACAACGTAGTCATTTCACACAGCCCAGCGGTAAATCTCAAGCTTTATCAATCTCCAGTGATACTTTGCTCCATCCTCCATCATTTACTTAAATGGTCGCCTTTCCGATGAGCATTTTCTAGCTTTGCAGTGATGTCAGCAACAGCTCCTACATGCCTGCAATTTCATTGTTTATTCTGTATTGTTTGTTGGTCACATGGGTAATTTAAATGAAATTGAATACCTCAGTGGCAAGTAAACTGTGAGTTTCAAAATGATGTTGAAAAGAATGACATTGAGTGGCAGAGTGAATTTTTGCTCTTAATTCTCCCAGCCTTGAAGCTCAAGAAGGCAAAATAGAGAGAAAAGCATTGAACTTAATAAAGAGTATAATACTGTATTTTTTTTCTCTGAGTTTCTCTGATTAGCATTTACATGCAAAACTGGCAACATTTTAAATGAACAAATGGCACATTGCTAAAGCTAATGATGCCTTTTTAAGTACTTTGTAGAGGATTTGGTGACATGGCTGCACCATGCAATAGTGTTTGGAAACGGGGCACACGCTGAGCATTGTGGGCCGTGTGCTCTAGCAGCAGGGTGCAGGGGTATAAATTTCCCTGCTTTATTAGGTGTTTCTGGAGGAGGATGAGTGTCCTTGGGCCTGCTGGAGAATTTTGTGCTATCTGATTAGATATTGGGGGTCCAGCTGAATTACAGAGCAATTACCAGCACACCACACTGTCCCTTCTCCTTAAACAGGCTCCAGATTGGGTCCATTAGGCCCTGATTTGAAAGCCAGCATAGGGAGAGCAATGGAGCAGGCTGACATTGAATAGGGACAGGAAGGCGACAGCAAACTCCAAATGCTACTTTGTAATATATTGCGTGTCGACCGCTGCGTCCGTCTGATTTATCGCATGCTGCACCGATAGGCTGCTTTAAAGGGAGTGTGTTGACACAGGAATTATTTAAAGAATGCTCTGAGCATTTTTGAGTTATTTACAGCCATGCAACAAATGTCGCATTTGAAAATGTAGGCGGTACAAACCAGAGGTGGAGGCTCGGATGAATGACTCGCAACTCGACTTGGACAAAACAAAGTTGATAACTGGAAACTGGTGGAAAGACTTGGGTTCAACTTGGACTTGACTTTTACTCGAGGGGAAATTACTCAAGACTTGGACCTGACTTAGACCCTGTGACTCGAGAAGACTTGAGCTTATAGTGCCTCCTCCGGATACCATAACATTCATTTTTCATTTGACCGAATGCAAGATCTCCTGAGACGCCTCACTTCCTGTACGTACACGGACGTGAGAACTGTGTGAGGACAGTCATAACAGAGTGGAAACACTCTCCTCAACCAGTCTCTGCCTATGCAGTTTGTGGGAAATTCCATTAGGCAGTGAGTAATGGCAGACAGAAAATATTCCTCTAATATACCTCTAGTCCAAAGGCCTCCAGCACACTATAATAGCTGGTCTCGAAAGACCAGTTCAGATTTGTTTAAATTAACACCTCATCTGACTCATTATTCTACTTAAACTTCCATCCAATGATATGCTAATTAAAACTGTTCATTATAACTTCTGAGGAGGAGTAAATCAGATTTTCAGTAAATAGTACTTGTTCAGATGAATTATAAGAATTATTAAATCATTTAGTGGCATATTGAGATTTTGTTTCTGTGTACTTGTGTACACCATATATGTGATGTCAAATTTAAAGAATATGTTACCTAAGGCCATGCAGCAAATCTACGTCAGCTTACTTCTGTACAACACGCTTTCCTCCCAAAACAGGATTTCCCACTAGGGCTAGCATTTTCGGCTCAACAGTGTCTCAAAACTAACCCAAAGCCCACCCAAAGCTCTCAAAACACAAGGCAAGAAATGCTGCAAAGCCTTTAGTAGAAAGCGACTGGTAGCTACACTTGTCCACTCCAAGCCTCTTCCTGTAAAAGCAAAAAAATGCGTAAATGCATGTGCAGTATGTTGCATGCGTTGTGCTTTTTCGTTCATGTAGTGATTTGGTGCCTCATATTGTATTGTAATGCTAAAAAATCGGATGGCATCATTCACTCTTTCCTGTTTCGAACTCAAAGAGGCAGCTTTTAGACTGGCATGAGGACACTTAGAAGTTAAGAAACAGACCCTGACGTATTATGAAAGGAGTCCCTTTCTGGTGTTCTAATTACTAAAACCATGGACAGTGGCATATCCCAAACAGTTTTGCGGGAGCTGGGTCTTTCCCGGGAAGAATTGACACGGTGCACATAAGGAGGGAAGTGGATTGGGCAGACTAAACCACATGACATGGGGAGAACAGGAAAACTCCACAGACAATTGGCAGAGGTTAGATTTAAACCCCCAGCGCAAGAGAGGTGAAACGAGTGCTTCTCACTGAGCCGCCATGCTGGCACCCACGCTCCTTTTGAAATTATATGACAAACATTTGCACAGAGAACAAAGCTCTGACTCAATACAATTAATACAAAAATTCTTAGTGTTAGTGTTACGAGTTAATGTTACTCAGCAATAAGCATCAAAAACCTTTCCATTATTTGCCAGTTTAATGCTAATCTATATAAGATTTGTCAATTTATTAATCAAAAGGGAAATTGAATTGCAAAAAGTGATAACCAGGCATAGGGGGAAAGGGTACATACAGAATACAGAGAAAACACTCATGAGCTGTACTAATAATGGCGGTAAATACATTGAAGAAATGCAAGCATGTGCCGTAATGCAGCCCAAGAGCGAGGCACCGGCACAGTGCACCGAGGCCGAACTCCATCCAGGGCCCAGGGAGACCAAGAGACAAACTTCTCTCTTCTCCTCCGCTC
>JAODKL010000027.1:5245351-5264178 GCA_026780765.1 Petrocephalus schoutedeni | reverse complement strand
AATACATAATTCGTATACGTATTTTATATACGTTATACCCAATAAACCATGTCGCTTTCAAGCTAAATATACGGTTCAACAAGATATGTCGCTACTAACCATGAATAATCTCATAAAAAGTGTCGGTTATAATGGATAAAACACAGACCGGTATTGCTGCTGAGCTAAATATACATTGTCTAATGAAACATGTCGATTGTGCCATCAAGCTAAATGTAAATGATTTCTTAATCAATAAAAACACACTTCTGAATATTTTTAATTGAGGAACGATTTCATAATCATACGTAATGGAAACATTTAAAAACAGTTATGAACGTCTTTAATTGAGGTACAATTTCTAAATGATAATTAATAAAAAGACACTTTTTAAACGTATTTTATTGATGTAAACTCTTGCTGCAGCCGTAAGGATAAAGTTGAAAGCGTGGAGCAGTGTTTTACTCCAATACCGCTCACACTGCGTATCTGAGGCATGCCCAAATCAGAACGAGCATGGAGTGAATTTTAATGGAGCGCACAGCGGTATTGAGCGGAGAAGCAGGCAGAGCCGACAGCCTCGTTGACGAGGAACGCAAATTCTCACCGCTCCGCTCACATGCTCTGATCATCAACAACCACTACCTGGGTAGGTCGCTATAATCAAAATCTCTCCCGTTGGCCAAATTTATACCAAATACCATTTATACCGCACACCCCATAAAAAAGCGCTAATTTCCTCCATAATATTACCAAAACAGTAGCATGCAGCGTGCTCAGCCACTCAACCAAAAGACCCTGCAGTGTGTTTGTCGGGCGTGGCCCTTCTAACTACCATATGACTGGCTGGAATTGCTTTTCGTTTCTGTGATGTGATTGGTGGTACATATTAGCCTATGTTCCTTATTGAAAGTTTGAGGCTTCTCATTTTCTTGAAATTTTATACAATACGTCGATATATCGTTTAAAATAAGCCAACCCTACTACATAATTTTTTAGTCCAAACATTCTGCCACGGACACAGATGTGTCTCGCTGCGTCCGGACAGGCTGGGGAGCCCTGATCCCCACACCTTCATTTCAAGTTAAGCTTGGTTATTCTCATGTGTGACATTGTGATCCTTGCGAGTTTCTCAATAAACTATGGCTGCACAATATATCTTTTCAGCATTATCATCCTGATTGTGTGCAAGTGCAATAATCACATCACATTTGTCGGCACTGCATTGTATCTGCTTGCAGCAACACCACCAACTTATTTGACAGACTCTATTGGTAGATCTATTTGGCTACAGATTATAAGCAATGTGATATTGTGCAGCCCCAATTCAAATTAACATTAACTACATCTCCGATTTCCTGGGACGCATTAATCTAGTAAGTAGGGGGTTAACTTTATTACGCAAAGGGTTTCCTAGCTTGTGGATAAGAGAAACCGATACACCAGACGCATTTCAGTCACATGTAAAGACAAATAGCCGCATACTTGCACAAATCTGTAGAGTCCTGTGTCCCTAACGTATAGAGCGTGGATGCAATTCTGTTGACATCATCTGCACAACCTATAACAGAGTCACATGATCAAACACCAACCAGATAGCAGCAGGGATGACTTATCTGGCAAACAACTAATTATAGGACACAATAACATCAAAATGATGTATTAACACGGCTTTTTTCTTAAAATATACAGTATCATGTTTTAATTGTGGAAATGGAGTATTATAGTCATTGATTAGTATACCCTTTTCATCATGGCTTATTCAGGGCCAGGCAAGTATTTTACAATGACTACTACTTTTGGCAAACCTTGAAAACGTTGCTCCTGACCTCTATAGGTGCCACAACTACAGAGCAGTACAGGTGAGAAGCTTCATACAACTGAAATATACCTATCCACTTACTTCCTTCGCAGTTCAATCCATAGTTGCACTACCCCAGTTTACACCTACATCAATAAGCCTTTTTCCTCATTTTAACTGCCAGCTTCCCAAAGGGCCTACTCATGCATCTCAGACAAGCTAAACACAGACTTACCCATTTCCACATTTGCCAGCAAAACAATACAAAAAAAAAAAAAACACATAAAAAACACACACATCCCACAGACAAGACAATTTTACACAAACTAAAACATGATACCATATATTTTAGTATTATTCCCTGTAAAAACCAGTCAAATATAAATAAGCAGGCGACTTACTTTTGTGGGACCTGATCATTTTATCAGATTTGGCAGAGGCATCTTTGACGCGGTTATGGTACTCTAAAAGGAATGTCTTCTCATGCTCAAAGAAATCATCTACGTCCTTTAAAGAAAAAAAAAAGCTTTAATGAATTTTCTCTAAACTGAATTTGAAATACGTCATATGACTGAAAGAAGCAATGTAATGAAGATGAGCCTATAAAACAATTGCGTCATATAAACTTAAAGTCTTGTAGTGTCCATCCATATCCATATCCATCCCTAAAAAACAAACACTCCTACAATGCTCTTGAAGCTAATTTACATTTTATTTAATTGCTTTGAAACAAAAAAAAACACCATCATATTCTCACAACCTTCCGCAGAGTGATTCCTTTTTGTATCTTTTAAAAACAAGACCTCTTAATGATTTAACGCTTTCCCATTAATTAAGGTTTCTCATTAATTCTTTTGCTGCAATAAGATAAGTAGTATTCTGTATTCATGGTCCTCAGACTAGGGCTGGAAGAACCGTTGTGGGATAATGGAATACTGATTATGTAAACAACAAGTTTTCATAATTTTTTTAAATCATTCTCTCACAATTATTTCAGATGAATAAACTTAATATTTAAGAAAACAATATATTACATTTAAGTGCCAAAAATACTCACAGCAATTACCAGTTATTCACTTCACATAATTATATGAAATGCAAGACGAGTTCCCGAGTTCACTAGAGAACCGCTTCTTTAGAGGGGACCTTGCATTCTCTGACCCAAATCAGTAAGAATGGCACAATGCTCTCAAAATCGGAAGTTTGTACACCCCCACATGCTACGCTACACTATGGCGCCCACCCCCGGAACGGTCCTCACCTTCACTCCTGCCACCAACACACCATCTGCAGACTTCACCACGTTCTTGAAGAAGTCCTCCAATTTCTCCTTCTTGTTTTTACCTCGCACGCTCAGCTGTGAACAACGACAGACATGCTGTGAGGGCCAACACACTGCGGAGCTGCGGGTGGATGCAGAGCAGAATCAACGCAGATTCTACTGCAGACAAAGTGCATATAAGGAGTATCTGCATTTTGTATTTAACCCTTTTCCCGTGATAATTTCCCCATGTGAAATTTGCCTACTGTTTAATGATGCTCTGGGGTCAGACTGACCCCAAACGCGGGATAGGGGTTAAACATAACTTTCCTTCTTTTGCAATGTGCAAATCAATACTGAAGGTTTTTCTTGAACTCGCAAACGACATGCTTCAATTGCAAATATCTAGATAGATGTTTTACAGATTGAGACAGATCCAACACAGCAAAAACATTTACAGTATTTAGCAGACACCCTCAGCCAGAGCGACTTACATAAGTGCTTACAAGGCTCAGTGAATCAGTGAATACATTCTGATAGTGGTTCAATCAAACCAAAACAATCAACGTAAACAACACACACGCATACACTACACTTACGTCTTGGTTGTACTCTAGAAACACGTGAAAATTGAGGTCCTTTCGTAGAACTGGATGCGCCGCCACACGACATAAGAATACCTCATGCATCGCCACTGTCTTCTTGAAGATAGCCAGGTACTCACTGCAAGAAAGAAAAAAGAAAAAAAAGAAAAGAAAAAAAACCACAACTTCAGCAATCAATAAGAAGTGAAAGCTAGCCCACCGGGCTCTTGTGAAGCGAGACTTTCTACAGTTGGGTGGCTGTAACTCACGCCTCTAGTTCCTGTTTCATTTTGGTGAATTCCTCCTTGGTCATGGAGCCTTCACCCTCCCCAAGCTTCTGTAGCTTCTCTCTAGATGCATCAAAGTCTGGTCTTGGGGGTGCTGGGGGGATCTGAAAATCAGCACTATGGTCACACAGGGTCTCACACACAAAAGCCGCCATTTATTTCTGATTTATTCACAAAATTCCCATTATGGGACACCATTTGTTGGCAGACGTACAGCAATGCACTTAACCGTCACTTTCTTTCAATTAATTTTTAACACCAATTGTTACCCGTCACCAAACCATTATGCACCAACATGCAGAAAACAAAACATACACTAAAGGCCAAAAAACAATGGTTTACAACTATTTCAAAATCAGTAATGTATTTTGAACATTCAGTAACCATGTATAGTAGCTACATAGATCGTAATTAGTAACAAACATGGTAAATATTTAGACTAGGACAAAATAATAAGCCCGTTGCAGCTGCGACCAAAAATACTTTTCAGATTTTATTCAGTGCGTCATTTCAAATATCGTTTACAAGCATAAGGAAACTACATGAGCCGAGGAAAAGGAAAGTAACAGAGTTAGGTTGTAATTGGATAAAAACAGGAAGACAAGCAACTCATCAGCCCTTCTAGGACAAAAGCTGGTTTGTCTTACATTAATGCTGCACAACATAATGAAGAGAGATATTTGAAAACAGCACGTCATCATAAATGTCAGTATCCCTAGCAAACACTCTTTAAGGTTACAGGCTTTTCATTACGCTTTGCGTTTGAGATACGTACTGTACTCAGTTAAGGGAATGTTTACCCAGTGACCAAATAGCGAGTTAAAGCTGACCACCACAGAAACTACAGGGGAAAAAGTATTAAAAGTCAACACTTTCATAGCGTGACCAAACTGTCTTTTTCAGCCCTATACGCGACAACTGGTATGCAGTGGACATCTACCGAGCCAATCACCATTCAGACACCACCTCTCCCCTTTGCGGTTTCAGTTCATACAGCCGATCTCTCCAAGAACCACCCGAGATGGACCATATTTTAATGAAATACATTTAAAATATGTAATTACTTTTACATATTTTGTAATTTGCATTTTGCTTGATGGGGAAAAAAAATGATGTAATTTGTAGCAACATACTTTGAAAGATTGTATTTTACGTATTGAAAATATTTAGTATACTTCATAAGAATGTTATTTAACCTTGTGTATTTTTTAAAACCTTTGTCACCAGGCTTACAGACTTTTAAATATAGCCTATCACATGACACATCCTGCTGGACCCAGCTTGCTTGTTGTGAACTTAGCTTCCCCAAGATTAGTAATCCAAGGAAAGAAGCTGCTTTGCTGCTTGGTGCAAATTGCCATAAGGTAAAGTATGTACCAAGATATACTATCAAATATTCCTCACTGAGTGTCATTATAGGGCAGTAAAATGGTGCTCTAGAACTTGTGGTCTTTTAGTTAATTTCAACAGGCATGCTCAGGCAGTGGCTTCTTGTGGTTTGTCATATATGGAAGATTTCATAAGTGATAAATCAGGCTAGCTACTTTTGTTCCTAAGGACAAAATTAATTTCTCAGCTAAATATAGACATGTTTCTAGCCACTGAGCTTGTCTGAAATAGAGAACTGATTGGTGAACTCGATGTCGCATATTATATGCGGCACAGCTGCTGGTTCCGCTCATTTTTGAGCGCATATATGTTGCGCATATTTAGCACCCTACTGTAATATAAAGAGGTTATTCACGCATTATGCTAATTTAAGAAAGGGGCATTGTGTCTCACTGTGCCTGAACACACACCAGCACACTGAAACCGAGACCACGATACAAGTTCACGATCTCGTATCGCAGCTCCAGAACACAAAATCGCGATATCTCCCACCCCAACCAACCTCAACCTGCTGCTGCAGCCTCTAGAGCTCTCATTATGTTACAAGTCATTTTTTATTTCACAATTAGCACTATAGCACATATCAATAACTAATTCTTATTCTATTTAAAGTTCGGGCAAGCTGTATATTTTGTAAACATTATGGCGGTAATGGTATACGTTTTTGTCACGTACCGTTACCATTTTACATGTTTTTTTTTTGCATTTTCAAATTACAAATCATTTGCATTTTAATGAAAATACAAAATAATGGTGTGGGAAAATGTATCTTATTTTGTTAAATTTGAAGAGCAATTATGGGTAATTTGTCACAAGATACTTTTTGATGCATTTGTGCCCAACTCTCTGCACCATCACCTTAAACTCCTAACCCCCCCATGTCAGATCCCTCTGGGAGACTCACTGGCTCCCGGACGGCTCAACAAACCACATTCACCGAGATTGTCGACAACGATGATGCCAACCGCTTCACTGTGAACATAACACTTGGTACAATTAATTACAATTATGAATCTGACTAGGAGAAGCAGCTAGAGGATGGATGGATGTTTGCACCTGAATCTGCCTGCAAAGTCTGTAAACTGTACTGAATTAAAATTAACAGAATTTTTATTTTTCCACTTTCAAAATGACAGATGGGATTTGGACTTTCCCTTCTAGGCAATCTTCAAAAGTAATTTGTTTGCTTAAAAATAGGAAAGTACATCTTTTTGCAACAATATGTATTGCCAGTGTACAAGTTTCTCTGTGCTCAGAACAAGAATACAGTGTCCTTTATGCACATTAAATTCTTTGGCAAAATGAAATGTTTTTTGGATAAGTAAGCAGTTTTCACTCTGCCACTAACACCGCAAACATTCGGCTAAAAATAAGCTGCTACTCATGAACTGAACCAGTGATATGATAAGGAGGCCATTTCCTCAGATACTTTCACACCATTAATGTTAGTATTTGACAGCAATCATCAATTAGCTGCTCTGTTACTTTGACCTGTGGGTCATATGGAATTGAAAAGCACAACAAGCAGCAAGCCCCCTTATTCATACCAGTCGGACAAAACTAAAATTTTGTCAATGAAAATGTAGGTTTATTTTCCGATTTAAAAAGCTACTAACCTTATTTTCTCCACCCATTTTGTGTTTAGAACAGAGTCTGACCTTTAAGTCATCACCTGTTTACATTATATCAGACATTGCTCAAGCAATGGTACCTCATGTCAAAAACAGATTTCTTTAGACAGGGGAAAGATGTCATGGGATATCCAAGTTCATTGAAGAAATCCCATCCATTTGCATTAAGTACTCGGTGGCATTCATGCAGTCCCCTATAAGTCACGTCGCCTCAGCTCACTGCCAATCCTTGTCAAGTCCTCTGGTTTATGGTGCCACTTGAACTAATGAAAAGCACGGCTTTGCAAGTGTGAACCAACACTCCCACCTTTTGGGTTTTTTTAACTAACATTTTAAAAGACACAAGCTATGAATTGCAACAAAGCCTAGATGCCGATAAGCCTGCAAATTCTGCCTTTCAATAAGCATTCTTCTGATTTGTTCTGAAGGCAGCCAGCCCCACCCGTTCCCTCCTCTCATGTATTATTCATCGCTGCCGAGACGCAGAACCCTATTGGAGCATGTGGCATCATCTCTGGCTCACCAAACCAAACGTCAAACGCAGAGGACTCGCGAGTTTTAAAAGACCAGCTCATTGTCCATTTGTAAGACACACAAGGTGAAAGTCGACACCCCGTCATACTAGGCGTGCTAGACACCTGTGTTATCTGCTATCTTTACGAGAACACATTTCAAAGGAGACTGGTTTTGATAGATAATTACTCCAAATTCACCCATCGTAAAACTACTTATTCAGCCCCAAAGCCTTTCAAAAAGGAAAAGTAGTTATTTAACAACAATGTTTTTTTTACCAGCACTGGAGAGAAAATAAAATCCTCATTGCCAATTTTTGTCTGTCTGATCAGACTGCATTCCCATGAAGTACTTAACAAATGGCAGCGGGTCTCTGAGTCTTTACACACAGCGCATAATCCTGTTGAGCAGGCCTAGACCTGAGTTGCACTTGCCAGACACTGGGCCTAGCAGCCTCACGTGCAGGACCCCACAACAGAGGCGAGCGAGACGGGATCGGCGCCACAACTCACAATGTATCCTGCATATTCGTCATTCTCCACGAAGGAGTCGTGCAGCCAGATGAACTCCTCGTGCTGCCGCACCACAGAGAACTCGTTCTGCTTGAAGCTGGGAAGGGTGCTCTAAGGAGAGGGGATGCACAGGCATGGGATCAGGGGGGCGGGAGATCCGGAAAGGGGCCCGGGGAGTGGCGTGGGAGAAGATCCGAGGGCGGCCTTGAGCCCGGAACAAGACGCGACGGCAGGAGACACTTGTAGATTACAGAATGTGGCGTGTCAGCAGGTTGGAGAACAAAGCCAGAACAAAGTGACTAACCTTGGTGTGGACAGTGAACTTGACCTTATCCCTTTCGCTCAAGGCATCTGAGATGTCCACCTGCAATGTAGCATCAGTCTGTAGGTCCACATTGACCGCCCTTGGCTGAGAAAGACCAAAGGAGATGGATTTAGAGCACAATCCAAGAGAAACATTCATACGGGGTAGCCTTTTCTAAGATCAACATATACATTCAATGACTAATCACTCACCATGATGATTAAGCAGTTTAATAATTACTTTATTATTAAATGCATTTGTTAGTATTTGTGCTACGAACATAAACATTTTTCAAACTGCAATCATATCTTGAGCACTAGAAGAGGACAAAGGAAACAAAGTACATTCTGTTTCACTCATGCAAATCTCACTGCAAACTCGATTATGAGGTGGGCAGGCGTTTGTTCAAACCTTTCTGGTCGCACAACGTCTCGCGTTAAGCAGGAACGAAGTGACCATACCTATGCTTTTGTATTGCATAAGTTTAACATAACGAACTTGTGTAAGATGTGCCCCCCGCCCCAATCTAGTCCAGCGCTTGATAAAAATAACTAAGCAATGCATCCGTGTATTCCAGGCGATCAAAAACGACATGACTTTGAGACCGGCCAACTTGGGTAACCGAGTCTGTGCATGCGGGTTATAAGAGACCGGGTCCCCGTTAAGCACTGTGGCCTGTGCTTTCCAATTAACGGAGATATGGATTTGGGGGGAAAATGCAGAAATTGAATTGGGTGGAAAGAAAGCACGGTACACGACCGGGCCCGATGCGTTTAAAACAGGTGAGGAAAATATACAGTCATCATAAAGCATAAAGCGGCAGATTTGGCTCGATGGACGTGCAGCCGCAATGCATGCCAGGTTAAATATGAGAGAAAGCTGCCGGGGACGGGGCAGAAAAAAGGAATGTAGGAAGTCAACTGGCTGACAAGCTATAAAACGTAGCTGGCCGACATCTATCGCTAGGCATGCCGAGCAGTTAGTGTATGGCGGCGAGCCTTAACTGCGCAACGGGAAAGGCGAGCGGAGCCGGAGCCGCTGCGCCCCGCAAATAGCCAGAAGTCAAATAAGTGGCGGATAAAGACAGGGGAGGGGGGAGAAAAAACTTACACCTCTGTCCTCCTCAGAGAGGAAATCGGGACCATCGTCCAGCCCTTCTTGCTGAGCAATAAAAAAAAATAACGCAGGGAAAAAGAAAAAAAAAGCAAATGCAGGTCAGAACGGATGATCGGCACAGTATTGCGCGTATTAGACTAACAATTA
This sequence comes from Petrocephalus schoutedeni, assembly GCA_026780765.1. NCBI lineage: Eukaryota > Metazoa > Chordata > Actinopteri > Osteoglossiformes > Mormyridae > Petrocephalus > Petrocephalus schoutedeni. The sequence goes on along the minus strand of JAODKL010000027.1, from coordinate 5,254,654 downwards.
GCGGCGATCGCGGAAAAAGGATGGGAAAGGCGAGGCGGCACGGTCGCGGATAACACCTACCATCATGGCTGCTCCGGGGGTAGTGGCGCTGGGTCGGGGCGGCGTGACGTCTAGCGCAGGGATCCGGGAAGGTGGCGCTGCCGACGACGGCGAGCGCCGCGATCTCTTCTTCGGCTACGGCTGCTGGTGTGGCGGGGAGGGGCGGCGCGGCCGAGTACCGCCATCTGCCGAGCTTCCGTGCGCCGTGGCGCCGATGCAGGATAAGCAGAGACGGGGGGCTTCAGTAATTACAGGCATTAATGCTACAAAGGCAGTACGTTCATTTAACGCTGCGGAAAAGCACGCCGCGCATTTCTGTCTAGAGGGCCCTCTTATCTAAGAAGTGCAACTTAAATTTAAGAGCTCCCACGTTATTGCTTTTCAAGCACGTGGCTTGGTAAATCATTTAATATTTGTAATTTTATTGACTGCATTATGGCTCCTAATTAAACACCGATCACGCCTACTCTGACTAAAATCTGCACATATTAACCCATATTCCGTATGGGTTAAGGTGGCACCAGCTTTGCAGACCCTTGCTGAAACTACCACGAAGTGTTCTTTACCTTATGCCTTGATTGTATGCTCTCCTATGGCTGTTTATGTGTAAAATGCAGTTTTATCTGCTGGCCAGCAGGTAGCATAATGATCAAGGGCACGCAAAGTACATGTATCGCACTTTCATAAATAAATATTTATCATAAAACAACATTTTTCAGCTTTACCTAAAAATGTTCAGGTAATAATGTTTCCGTGCTAACGTAGAGAGAACCTGTGTTAAAATGTAAAACATGGAAATAACGTCCCAGTAACATCACAATAAGTAATCTGCCAGCTTTGAGGAGACCTTTAAATGGCCTTACAGCTCTCAGGACAGTGGATTTGTGTCATGCCCCAAATCTGTCTGTGATTGTCTCTCCACGTTCCTCCCTTTGACTTGTGGAATGGTGCTGCAGAGTGTCCTTGGGGAGGGCATGTGCGTGAGAGTTGTGTGCTGGCACTCTCCCTGGCCGTCCTGCAGCTTACATACATCTTTGCACCTAATGCGGTAAATGCTCAGTCCTTTTGAATCCCTTTGCACGGTTCGTTATTTGAAAGGCATATATGCAAACAAAGCGTTCCTAGCATGTCATCTTAACAATCTGTAGTGGAAATAAAGAAACATTAATTAACTAATTATGCTACTCCTACTAATAATAAATAAACCTTTAAACATCCTAACTGGATACTGCTGTAAATAAAAGTAACAGCATAAACATTTTACGCGAATAGAATCCAATCAGTATCGTACAGTAATTACTTCTTAATAGTCTTATCAAAATTGATATTATTATTATTAAAATAATTATTTTTGTCTGGCTTATTCAACTGGCTCAGTGTGTCTTGACGGACTATTCTTTTTAAATCTCATTAAACCATTTATAGAAATGAATGTGCAGAATTTTTGTACAGCCGCTCGGTAATAATATGCAGAATTAGATATACAAAAAAATAAATAAATAATACAAGCAAAATTCATCCAAGCATACACTTATATGATTATTTTCACTTGACCTGAGGGGAGGTTTTTATAGGATTAGCACAAATGCTGACTTAAAGCAAGCTTGACATTTATGCAGATTAAGTATCAAATCATGTGATGGAAGCGTTTTCCCATAAATTTTATTCTTGTTCCGACACTAAGTCATGTTCGTTATGTATGTGTGCATGTTTATTAAAGTGTAATGACTGAACATGTTTTTACGTTGTTGACATTGGTAAGTTTGGCATAAGGAAAAATGTGTTCAGACTGTTTTACTGTTCTGCTATACACCTAAAGTTTGCCCTTGATTGAATTAAAAGTCACTTCCAAAATGCCATGTAAGTAATGGTTGATTTTATAGACTGAGGCAAACCTTGATCTGATTGTTAATGGTTATTATTAACCTCAAAACATATACAACAAAAAAACTCTCCATCAAAGTAAGTCCCTGGTAATTATGTAAATGGTACACAAGTGCAGCTGTAACCCACACATGCTGACCCTTTTGATTTATACATAACACTGTAGATGGTTAATATTTTTCTATGTGGGAAAATATGTATCATCGATTAGACTGCATTGCAATGTGCTTTAGGGAGTCCAGACATATTTACTTTGTAGCGGACATTAATAACACAATTTGTTACATGTATAGTTCAGGCATAATTCACCATAGTTGAGCTCAGGGTGGTTATGCATTACTAACCTGTTGTGCGCTGGGTGACTGTTCACTTTAAGTGCGTAGGGGTTTTTTCACGCGCTCTCTCTCTGTAGAAAACAATTAAAGATGGCGGATGCGTTCTTGCTTGCCCAATAACTGTCCCTTTTTTCTTCGCGACCTCAACAACTTATTAGTTCAATAATTTCCTTCCTTCATTCCTTCCTTCCTTTCTTTCTTTCTTTCTTTCTTTCTTTCTGTCTGTCTTTAAATTATAACATGTTGATGTTTTCCCCTCAGTAATTACTTATGCTGATTTTAAAGGATAACTACGGTGGCCCTGAAGGTTAAAACACACCCACATTTCACACCCACCGTAGATAATAGCAGTATTTAGAAGCAATACTTTGACTAATTACATTATACTATATCACATACATACTGAATGTTTATAAAATTAGTTATTTTTTATTAAATTGCAAGCTAAATGTAAATGACCCAATTGGAATTCAAAACATGGGAGATCACATGTGAGCTAATGTGATAGTGTTTCTAATGTCATTAATCTGTATTAAAATGTATAGAACTGATAAAAATGCATATATTTTGGCTGTATAAAATATTTTGAGGAAGTTCTTACTGCGATTTGGGTTGTAGGTGTTAATGTACTAAGTCAAGTTAATCGATATTTAATCAGGATATTGAATAAAATGGTTAATACAATGCAATATCTGATTTTTCACACTGCTCCCAATGATCTTCTAGTATGCTGCCATAATCTGACAGGAATCAGACTGAGTGTTTGGGGTGGGAAATCAGGTTGTTACAACAGCTCCTTTCTAGACCACTAGATGCTACCACCACATTCAGTGAAAGCCACCTGGTCCTAATAGGTCTGACTGAATCTTCATGGATAAGCCCATCTGTTTGAACTCAGAAAGGCTTGGAGGAAGCATTCCAGCTAGCAGCGAATGTTCCAGAAACTTTAGCCAGTGATGTGTGAAGGTCCTCTCAAAGTCGGCAGAGAACGTTCTTATTGTAACATTAATTTCCATGTTTTACATTTTAACAAAGGTTCTGTCATTGTCAGCAGGATAATATTGCAGCACAAACATCCTCTTAACTTAATTCATGTTGAAAAATTAAAATTGTTTTATAATAAAATATTATTTTATAAAAGTGTTTATGTGCATACAATGAACCCACCATCCAGCCTTGGACCCAAAACCTTTGAAGTGTTACCCACGGCTCTACCATGTCCTTTGCTTGTGTTTATTTTACTAGTCTTAATTTTAGCAGTAGTTGTAAGAGTGGGATAGGGAACATCAGGAATGTAGGACACTGAACCTTAATCATGACATTTGGTGAACGTTACTAGACTGAAAAATTGTTAGAGATGATACAGGAAGGTTGTGGTTGCCTGACAGCAGGGAACAGGCCAAATCTACTTTGTATGTCCTTGTAATTTTCAGTAGTATTTTCTTGCATGATAACCACTCTACTTTCTATTTGGTATTTTTATTGGCTATTTTATTCACATTGTCAACTATTCTGTCTAACCCAGCTTCTGGGTACTATATACGTGCTGACATCATACACTGACATCATGCACTGACATCATGCCACCATTGTTAGGTCACAACAGTAGTTAAGCAGATTTCATATTTAAATTATGGTGTTCTTGTTAGATATAATTTATGCTAGTGGTTTTGGGCAACCATGTTACATGGGATTGGCAATGTATGTAAATAAATTAGATAAATTATTTCCCTAAAAGGCCCATGCTATGTAATTAATTAAATTATACAACAGTAAAAATACAGGAGGATGTGTTGATTTTTTAAATATGGGTTTAAATTCTTTTCATCCTTTGGCCCAGGTTTGCACAGATTGCTGCCACTCTGCTACAGTTTGAGGAAAACCTTAGTTGTAGCGGAGTAGGCAGCAATCTGTTACTGTTATTTATTATATTAATTTTGGCACTGCACTGTAATTAAAATCTACCATCTAAGTTGGTAGTAATGCAGTGGAGTAATTTAGGGAAAAGTCGTTAATGATGGCCATAATGTTCATGTGACAGGGAGTATATCTGAAGGCCTCATGCAGGGTATTAACAGAATGTATAAGAGAGGCATTAAGATAACCTGAGTGTGACACATGATATGAGATATGCTCTGATTTACATAAATGTCCATCCAGTCTCCATAAGCTCTTGCCCAGTGCAGGGTTGTGCTGAGTTCTGAACCTATTCTGGGAAGTTCAAGGCAGATTTAGGATGCACCAAGGGGTCTGAGTGTCGCCCTGTCACAGGCAATTTCGAGACACGAATTCACCGCGAAATGCATGTTCTTAAAGTAAAGTGAAATATATCCAGCACAGGGAGATCACGCAAACTCCCCCGCACCGAAACAGTACAGTATGACAGGGATGGGCCACTGCATCCGCCATCACACTAGCATATAAAAGTTACCCAGCATCCAATATAAATAATGTGACAGTCTTTGTCAAGATGCAGAACATACTATACCTCTATATTAATAGATATCCACATCAAACAATAGACTTAGTGGTCGATATTGTTTTTCCAGATTTTTTGAGATTGGGCTATAATATTGAAAGAATTATTTATACAGTATGAATTTTTAATTATTTATACAGTAGTCATGCTATACATCTGTGAATCTGAGATAAACCCCACCCTTTCATTGTCATGTGATTATGAGGATTGCAGTTTATATGTTAAATCTTGCGTCATTTGCCTGACTGTGCTGTTTTGAAATGGATACTTGAGACTGATGCTTTCACAGCTATGGACTATGTGCATGTGTTAACAGGCAGAGAACTAACCTTGAGGGATTATTACACTACCAACTTAGAACCTGGCAAAGAAACACTGCCACTGGATTTTAGCTACGGTATCTGCTAATTAGACAGTAGTTACAGTAGTTATTAATGAGTTAGTGACTAGGCTGAAACCTGGCAGATGAAATTTAATGTAGACAAACGTAAAGTAATCCATGCAGGGAGCAAAAATAGAAAGTACAGATATTTTATGGGTTCCACTGAAATAAAGGAAGCTGACTGTGAGAGAGACCTTGGTGTGTATGTTGATGCTTCCATGTCCCATTCTGGCCAGTGTGGCTAAGCAATTAAAAAGGCCAATAGGATGTTAGGTGCATGCAGTTTTAGTCAGGGGAGGTGGTGCTAAGTTTGTACCATTCCTTGGTAAGACCCCACCTAGAATATTGTGTGCATTTCTGGTCACCTTATCTTAGAAAGGCCATTGCTGCCTTAGAAAGGGTTCAGCGTAGGGTTAAAAAAATGATTCCTGGTCTTAGAGAAATATCTTATGAGGAAAGGTTAGCTGAGCTGAATCTGATCAGCCTCAAGCAAAGTCTAAGGGGGGACATGATCCAGGTATATATGATTATAACAGGTCTGGATGCTGTTTTAGCTACTTTAAGGTTTTAGATTTTAGCTACTTTCCCCTATCAAGCTTGATGTAAACTTATTATATTTTATGTTCTTATGTTCTTATTAAGCTCACTTAAATGTAAAATCTTAAATTTAATATTTTAGCTATTACAATTAAACCTGAAATTACAGGGCAAAAATGTTTAAAGTAAGTGTATAATTGGTCATATAGAAATGAACAGTAATATAAAAAAGTAACAAGAATTTCCTCTATTCTAAAATAAAGTACTGAGACCTTTACTGGATAGCTAGAACAGCCATTCCATGTATTCATGTACATTTCACCACCAGCTCAATTAATTAATTTACTTAATTAGCTAATTAACTTCATGGGGTTGATTAGCCAAACAAGCTGTGCTAGTGGTCAAGGTTAAGAAATATGTGGGTAACAGCAAATACTAGGGTGACTTCAGGACCATTTGCGAAATAGCAAAGCTGACACTTTACTGACACCCAGCTGAGGCTAAAGACTTTCAAAGCCAATATTTCATAACCCCCACACATGTCATGTTACCTTACATTTCCTGGGTGAAGTGAGTCAGGGTGTCTACTCCAGTTCTATAAGGGGTAATGTCAGCTTTGAGACAGATAAAATAGTGATACTTTATTGATCCCTGTGGGGAAATTGTCTTTTTGCCTGTCTCATCTTACTCTCCATGAGACACATAGACAGGTGAGAGCGAGCTTTGGGGTGTTGTGACAAATGGAGGTGGCAGGACCATGTTGTGGAGGTGTTTAGCTGGTCAAGGGCCTGGTGCACAAGAAATACGTGGCATCGTGTGGAAGGAGGAATATCTACAGATCAGCAGCACCTCCGTACATCAGCTAGAAAGCTGAAAACTGCTCTCAAGTCCATCTTCCAGTAGCACTATGATGCTATGTATCTTAAAATTGTAGCTAAGCGGAAATATTGGGATGGGCACCGGAAAGCCCTGACCTGAATACCATTGCACATCTGTGGGCTGAACTGAAAAAAAATGCCTGACTAACATCATGAGTCATACCAACGTCATATAAGAAGCTTGCTGAAGGCAACCTTAAGCACATGATTCAGCAACTAGAAGGCAAATAAAAATAAAGTGCATGCAAATGTTTATGCTATTATTCTGATATTAGCCTTTATGTAAATAAAGTAGATGCCATGATTAACTTCACACAGGAAATGTATAGTAACACGACATGTGGAGTCGTGTAACATTCAGTTTGAAAGTCCTTAGCCCAGGTGTACAGTATGTAAACTTTTGGCCTCAACTGTATAATCATGATTATGCACCATCATAAAAAACCACCATTTAAATTTAAATCTGCAAATAATTAAAAGTCAATGACTGGATAATTATTACTGCTCAGCAATGTTATGTAGCAATAAAATGAGTACCTGTGTCTACTGAATGGCCAAGTTATCCCATCAGAGGATTTTTCCCTAATGGCATGGGTATATTCCAGGATGAGAATGCCAAGATTCATGGGGCTCAAATTGTGAAAGAGTGGTTCAAGAGCGTGAGGAATCATTTTCACACATTATTTGAACACCACAGGGTCTTTTGAACACCCCATTAAAAGTCTTTGGGGTGTGCTGAAGACGACTTTACGGAGTGGTTCAACTCACTCACCATCAATGCAAGATCTCAGGGGGAAATGAATGCAAATCAAGATGAAAATAAATGTTCAGATGTTACATGAGCATGTGGGAACAACTGTATGACGAACGTGTGGCATTATCAAGGCTAAAGGTGGTCCAATGAAATATTAAAGTGTGTGACTTTTTTTTTGGGCCGGCCAGTGTATACATACCCCCCCTTTTTTTTGGCAGTTCAAGATACAATACAATACTGCATATTTATGGAAAAAGTTTATCTAGACAAATTGTTATATCATTGTTTCACATGAAAATGCTGATTTTATATGCTACTTTCTGCTGTTTTTTTTTGGAGTATTAAAACATCATAATATAATATGATATTCACCCTTGTCATATTTTGAAAATGTATATTTCAGCCTTTAAAAAATACTAAACTGATGTGGTAAATGAACAAGCATGACAAAAGGTTGACACACAGTCAGATCAGCGCTGCCATGTGTCCTAAGACACCTCGTCATGTGGCCTTGCCCTCGCTAAGAATAGCCTGTCAATTAGACTCAATCACCATACTTTAGCTGCAACATGACATATTTCAGTGGATCTCAACTCTGCCCCTGGTTAAGCATGATGGTGCTTCATTAATGATGAATAAACCTGAGACCAGTATTTCACTTGTGTTATTCATTATTTCATCCTACAGTGCTTCCTTCAGTGGTTCCTTTACAGAATTAACAGACATATTAATAAATGTAGTACTTGCTTGAGACAAAAGATGTGTGACAATGCATTAATGACAGACAAACATGACATCTGTAACTAACACTTAGTTTGTGGTTAATTAATACATAAATAATAGCATAATACTACATTATTTGTATCCACTCAAATAAAGTGTTAAAAATTGTGCAATGTATTTGTTTAATAACTTATTTGATCAAAACTGCTGGAACAAGAATAAGGGTGGGATCTGGACCCCTGATATATTTCAGTAAAACCATTTCTTATTTATTTCTTATTTTTCTCATAGAATACCCTCAATTTGGGCATGTCATATAATTCCTTCATTTTCTGCCCGACAATTTAATTGTAAGGCCTGACTAAATTAATATTTTAGGGTAACAGATGTTACAAATCTATACAATCACAACAATAAAACGCTATTGATTAGCATTTGGCAGCCTCTGCATGGGCCACGCCTGTGATGAGTGACCCAATCTGCCCCTAGAGCTAGGCCTGGATGTTACATATAGTAAAATTAAAAAGGCACTTTATTCTGCAGAGCATTTCTAGACTTCAAAATTATTTGATCTTCCTAATACTTTATAGATACAAATATGTGAATTACAGTATGTCCTCTAGGGCCACTCAAACGCCATGTGGGACCCTAGGCTATATTGAATTTACAGACTGTAAAATCTTTTTTTTGATGGTATTGCTGATTGATTGTATATGTGATTGATGAGCGAGATGTGCTGGCACCATAGTTGACTATCTGCCTGCCTGCCTGCATAACTGACTACCTGCCTGCGTAGCTGACTACCTGCCTCCCTGCCTTCCTGCCTGTGTAGTTGACAACCTGACTACCTACATAGCTGACTACCTGCCTTCCTGCCTGTGTAGCTGACTACCTGCCTGCCTGCCTGCCTGTGTAGCTGACTACCTGCCTGCCTGCCTGTGTAGCTGACTACCTGCCTGCCTGCCTGCCTGTGTAGCTGACTACCTGCCTGCCTGCCTGCCTGTGTAGCTGACTACCTGCCTGCCTGCCTGTGTAGTTGACTACCTGCCTTCCTGCCTGTGTAGCTGACTACCTGCCTTCCTGCCTGTGTAGCTGACTACCTGCCTTCCTGCCTGGGTAGCTGATTACCTGACTACCTACGTAGCTGACTACCTGCCTTCCTGCCTGGGTAGCTGAGTACCTGACTACCTACGTAGCTGACTACCTGCCTTCCTACCTGTGTAGCTGACTACCTGCCTTCCTGCCTGGGTAGCTGATTACCTGACTACCTACGTAGCTGACTACCTGCCTTC
>JAODKL010000027.1:5215289-5236405 GCA_026780765.1 Petrocephalus schoutedeni | reverse complement strand
CACAGTGATGTACAGAAAAACATATTGTACAGGCAGTGTACTAGGTGGTTGGATGGATAGATTTTGGGCAGGTGTATTCCTTTTTTATGCAAAATGTCTGTTGCACATAATGCTGGTCCAAACAACATAACTTCACTGAAATCCTGCAGCACTGATTTGGGAGCCTGGTTGTAATCTGTGTACAAGACCTGTTGAGTCACACTTGTGAATGTTCTCTTCCCTATAAACATTCTGGTAAGCCAGAAGACTGTTTGTGCCTGGTGTCTGGTGTGCATCTTGTGACTGGTTATAAGTGTGGCACCTGCAGAAGCGCACACACACAGAAAATTCATTGATATTTTCCCCATGAAGCCTGTCATGGAAAACTTATGAGTGTTTTTTTGTATTAGCAAATATTGGCTCATGTAAGAAAACAATTCAACTGATATTTAACACAAGACAAATTTCAGCACCCATACTCTTGGTGTTTACACATTAATTCATATTAAATAGATGGGTCTACTATACTCAGTCATGTGACCTGAATCAGTACCAAAATACTGCATAGTTACAATATTCAAAAAATGAAGCATTATAAATTTAGATAAGGCAGTCTGTCCCTAACAGAGTAAGAATTGAGTAAGGCAGAAGATTGCATCATGTGTTTCCTTGCTGTTTACGACACACGCTGCATGAAGCAATCTGCACTAATATGGGGCAGGAATATAAACACCAGGTAATGTTTCCTGTCTGTTTTTTTAATCCTCTACTCCCTCCTACTACTGCCTAAGGACACCAGTCTACCTGATTTCTTCTGTCTATGCTATTCCTTCAGCAAAACTGACCTGGGGGGGAGCACCTTATGAGGAGGTGTGTGGTTATTTTTGCCATATTTGTAACAAAAAAAAAGTGTACATTTAAAAAGATAAAATTGGGAATCCACTATGGACAATTTAGTTCATTACGATCGTTCCACAAAATAATTGCACCATTTTGAATTTTGTATCACATTTATTTATTTATTTATTTACTTAGCACAATCGTGGTAGCAGGTGGAAAGGCATTTCACTGCACAGATGTAGTGTATGTTTGTGCGTATGACAAAACTGAAAACTAAGCAACTAAGTGATCCTTTACCTGTGAGGTACACACAGTACTGTGCTAATGTCTTAGGCAGCCAAAAATGATGTTTAATGATCTTTATATTGCTTCAAAACTATGCTATTATGATTGGCAAAGTGTGTTAGCTTAGCCATTTCAAAATCATTTCAATATCATCCCATTATTTGCAGCAACCATACAATACACCCATGTAATTTTTGACTCAACCACTAGCACAGCTCATACACTTTATCACTCTCTCATTGACTTTTTTAACTAATTAAGTTTATTAATTAAGTGAACTGGTGGTGAAATTTCATAAATACATGGAATGGCCAGGGAGCCCCTGAGCAGAGATTTGGCACTGGAGTGGTGTTCATCTAGCCCTCCAGCAAGATATCAGTAACTTTTTGAAAACCGGAAGGAATTTTTGCTAGTTTTTATTATGTTGCTCTTAATTTCTCATATATTCTAATGTTAAATTGTGTTCTTTTCTCTGAGCAAATGAGCACAATACCCAGATAAGTAGCTTTAAACATTTCTTTTGACTGCCTTTTTATAGTGTTGCTAAGTTTTTTTTTAGGTAAATCAATCAACATGCAATAAAAGAACAGTAGCCATAATGTACGCAATGAAAAACCAATTATCCCCTCACACCTCTGACTACACGAGAAAGAATTAAGTAAAAGCTGGTTGGGTCTTCTACTGAAATCTGCTACTGAAGTTACAGACTAGGGCAATAATTTAGTCTGGGCTTTCAGCCCTTTAATAGAAAATCTCAGAAAACACACCATTCATCTAAAACATAAATCACACTCTGTAACAGCGTTTTAGAATTATTGTCACGAGCATTGATTTAATGTGCTTTCTCATGCACAGAGGCTTTGTTGAACATGACATTTGTGCATTTTCCTATCCCCTGCTCTGCTCTCTGCAAAACACTCTTTGTACTGGCTGCTCGACGGGGCTTCCCTTCAGCAGAGCTCTGGAATCGCGTCCAGTTTTGCCATTTGTAGACAACGATGACAAGACACAAAAGCATGTGTTGGCCATAAATAGCTCTGACCGGCAAAGGGCTGCTCGTCGACAGCAGATCAGATTCTCCGCAAGGAAAAGCAGCCCCTGGCTCCTGTCCAAGCTCCTAGCTCCACTGCAAGGCACAATGCGTTCATAGAAACTTTTGGCTACCTACACAACTGAATGTAATTTGCTATTCAATTGTTCATTTTTACATCTTTTGGAAAGGTTTTTATCAAAAAGTCATTATCACTAGATAAGAACTCCGAGGAGGCAGTTCACAATCCAGCAAACGTCCATGACTACTATAACCACTACACTATTACTATTAACAGCCTTAGTTTAATCAAATCTTTTGTGCAATAAAACAAAGCATTGCGCCTATAATGATTAAAGCATTTCTGGTCAGATTAGAATATATATATATATATATATATATATATATACACACACACACACACATGCGTTGTATGCTAAATCCAACTGAAATGTGTTGCTAACCCTTATGAAGAATTATACATATGTTATACATATAAAGAATTATATACAAAGATAAAAGTAACGCACAAAACTCTAAGGAAGGGGAACAAAAGACATGTCACCAATATCAGCCACAAGCTTTTATTGCAAAGTGCAAACTTTGCTGATTAAAAAAAAAACGTACTATTTAAGGCTCCAATCACACTGATAATGCCGTCTTGACTGATTGCGTAGATTTCATTTTTAGTGTTGCAGATCTACAAATGTCACCGAGTCTTTTTATTCTGCAATTGTACTGTACATTCGGATAAACACAAGAAGGCCACAGAGCAGCGATACACTTCTTTTCATTTTCATGTGCATAACAGGAATGAAAACTGAGGTATTGTCAATTTATAAATGACACAAATACAGAAATTCAGTAGGCATTCCATTCTCTATTCCTTCTTGAACTTGAAGCGTCTAAAAAAATACAATTACAAAAAGTGCTTTTGAATGCATAGTGTAAAACATACGTTTCCCTGTCAAAATCCCCAGTCAACAAGACTAAACAGTTACACATAAGCCTCATGGAAAAATTCAGCGAAGTGCAAACTGTTTATATTGGATATTGGCTAACACCAGAACAGTGCACACAGTTGTCAAGGCATCTGAAAGAAACCTACTCAGTTCTAAGTTACACAAATTTATATTAATGGCAATGGTTGTGAGTGACGCATTTTTATGTTGGGATATCAGCATTTTTCTTTGATTGTGGCTTATTTTTTGTCTGGCAATACACAAGAAATGAAAATATTCCTTGACTTCTGAGTCAAGTTCTTTTAAGAAAGCTACCAGAAAACTTGAAAAAGGCAACTAGCGGTAGACAAAAACCAGTCTTTTATATAAGTTAGTGATACCTCCATCATTTGGGGTGGAAATACTATAAGTGTTCCGAAAGGACCATAGGATACTGAGAGAGCTGCTAAGATGGACGTGTCAGGGATGTAAATGGCACATGTCTTTCAGTTTACAAGGGCCTGCCTTCCAATGATACCACCATACTGCCACCCAACTTGTCTGCCAGCGTGGAGCGGTCTTGAATGTCATCTAAACCATTGACTTGCCATTCGTGTTTGATACCTACGAAAGACACACAAATAAAATAACTGAAAACTGAAACAAGCATTTAGCACCTCCAGCTGGAAAAATGATTGGTATCAGGAATCTGCACATCACTGCTTCATAGAGAAGATTATTTGAAATAGGCCAGGTATGCTGGGACGCCATGATAAGGGTCAGAACAAACAGTAGAGCTCTCTTTGCTGGTTTCAACTGAAAATCTTTGCACCTGTTTGAGATGAACAGCTATACATAAATATATCATCAAAAACATCAGTAAGGGCCTGTAATGTCTTTTACACAGGACTAATTTTCCCATGCTAAGATGTATACGAATTCCACAACTACACTCACCTTACAGCTACTGATTTTTAAAACATTTTACACAAATGTCACAAACGACATTTCCTCTTTCAGATAAAGAGGGACCATAAAACATTTACAATGCAAGACACTCACCCGTGAACTTCTTTTTGATGGCATCTTTAGAGCTGGCATATATCATTTTACTTTTTAGAGGGGCTCCTTCTGGTGCCCTGTTAAATTGAAGAAAGAACAGTAAACACATTGCTGATTATGCCATTCCTTCAATTTATGTCATAATAGGCAAGGAGGTGCACAGTTAGTCAAGTCAAGTCAAATCGAGCTTTATTGTCATCGCAGCCATCTACATTAGAGCAGATAGTGAAATGAAATGACATCCTCCAGGACTAAGGGTGCAACGTACAGCACAGCAAGACAGCAACACAAGCCATCCTAACTCTTGGGTTGGACAAAAACTTTATAAACAGATGAACAACATACCAAAATATAAATACCAAGTCTTCTTTCTTGGATTCCTTTGTTTCATATGTGGCATCGTACAGGCCATACCGGCAGTCATTCAGAGGTAGGAGTTTTACAAAACCGGCGTAAGGGTCATCAACGGACTCGCCAATATCCCCGACCAGGATCTGCTTGCCCTCTTCCACCACGATCTTCTTTTTGTCCTCACTGAGACAGAAGAGAACTGCCTTCTTACGCTTCTTGATTTCGTCAGAGGAAGACGACTTCCGCACTTTCATGTCATTGAAGACCTTGATGACTTCATCATTGACTGTGACGCCAGAAGCCTGCCACAAAATTAGGGAGCACTTTAGTCTACGCAAAAGACTTGTGTGTATTTTCAAATCGGCCTGTAGCTATCAAAAGTACTCGTCTACTTTTTAGGGATTTACTGTTCAAAGCACCACACAACTACATGACAGAAATAACTCATAACAGGTGATATGACAGCTCCAGTGAGCGTAATAATGTGCCGGACACTTTGTGCATGTATGTGCATAATGAAGTAATTGTGATAACCACGCACAGTTAGAAATCTATCGATAACAGACGGATCCCGTTTCAACTGCAACTATTCATTATAAAACTATAGAGAACTAAATAAATACACATTTAATAATAATAAAAAATTAAAGTTAATGAAGAATGTAGAGAACAGACAAAAACCTGGTAACCAAGTTCCACCAAATCCTCGTTTGAGTCAACTAACAGGAGTATTCATTCAGGATTATTATATTAAGTTATATTAAAATCTGTTGCGGAAGGACTGCGGTTAAAATTAAAAGTTTTAACAGCGACTAAGGCACAAATGACGATATGGGAAACCGTTGTCAGCATTAGAATGCACCGTCAGGTCACTTTTAATAAGGCGCACTAAAGTTTGCACTTTTAGTGGGATCGCCAGGGCCATGCCTGGCTAGCGTTACACCTGATATATAAAGCAGCGAGCGGCCACCGGGGATTTCCTTCACACAGTAATCTCGGTCACTTCTTTTGGGTTTATTCGGTTATTCATTTATTTTAACCACAAATCATCTCTGACTGAGTTCACCCAAAATCAGAGAGGAAAAGAAAAGTCCCTTAATGTTAGCTGACCAACTCCGCAGCCAACGGTCACTGCGGCTAAAATTAGGTTAAAATGGCCGCCTATAACTGTACTACTGTACCATTATAAAGAGAAAGCCCGTCAGTGCCGAGCCGAGCCGGGAAATCGCCCTTCGGATCCGGCGGGCCGCACTGCGCCGGCGGGTAAGGAGTTAAAGCGGCAGCCGACCGCTTCCTGAGGGGCGCCCGGCTTCACTCACCATGTTGTCCGGTGGTCGCGCCGACGGCGTATGCGGTTCGCTACACGGCTCGCACGGGCTTGGCGGTGCGGGGACTGTGGGCGACCGGGAGGAGGGTGCTGTGGGGGCCGGGAGGAGGGTGCTGTGGGGGCTGGGAGGGACTGGAGGGATGCGGGCAGGGAGGGAGCGAGCGGGCGCGGGAGGGGGCAGAGAAAACGCGAGAGGGTCAAACACGCGGCGGCCGCTGAGGCGGGAGCAGCTGCCCGATTGGCGGGGGGTAGCCCGTATGCGCGATCCGAGCCCGGCTCCCCAAGGACACGCGGCGCCGAGGCTCCCCGGGGAGTCACCACGCCGCTCGGCCGACGCTCGTATGCGCTTCACTCAAACGGCACTCAGTGGAAAGAAGTTTACTGCATTGTAATGTAACGCGCTGGACATAACGTGCGTGGATTAACAGATGTCGGCCTCTAAAGTATTGATGAGGGGATCTGGCTGAAGGGTCAGAGGCACAAGAAAGCGCATGGCGAGAGGCGTCAGCGGGCCGGCATCTTACAGCGCGGCCGGCCTTGGTATGGCGCTCACGCATAACCCAATAACGACTGCAGGAGACCGAATATTTAAAACAAGGTCAATTTATTTTTACATGTAGAAAAAAAACAACTTTACAGGACAGAGTGAAACGAAAAAACACCACCATAACCAATTCATTGAACTGCTTTAATAGAGTTTACTAATGGGGGGTATTCTTTACAAAACCAAGCGAGACGAACATTCTATAGTAACATTTTTATAAATACGATTGGGTCCTTAAACTCAATTTCAAAACTAAATAAATATCTACCCGGTTTAAGAAAATGTCACACAGGAATAAATGATTTTGGTTCCTCTGTAGTGTTGCACAGAAAGGTGGGAACCTGAATATTAAGTTAATTGTTTCACTATCAGGTCAGCTCTATGAAACACCTAAAGTTCCTTCAGGATTCAATATTTAATTTATTAAAACAGCAGAAAAATCAAAGCAGAAAAATGTACAAAAAGTAGTCGCGTTTAGAAATCAGCCAATATACAAAATAAATGCGCTAGTAATAAAAAAAATTGATACCACAATTCTTTTTGTCCTGAGTCATTTTTTTAAGTGGAAAGAACTAGCTGAAGGTTTACAGTGCAGATCACAGTAATTAGGGTCCAGGGCATCTTAGAAGGCCATAATTCTTCTCCCTATGACTTTAGGGGCTTAAATGTCTGTCGGTCAAAGCAGTCTCCTGGGGCCATTCTATTTTGTAATTTTTTTAAACAAAAGAATGGTGTTGCAGGTTATATTTTGGGGCGTTTCAGGGGTGGCCCAGCCTGGTTACTTTCTGGAGGAGAGAGGCCAAGCCTCTGTGCCTCCAAGTGGAAGAACGCCTGAAGCCTTACTCCAGCCTTGGCCTCGTTGGTGTTGCGGGGGTTGTACTCTAAGCAATTGGTGAACATGAGCTCCACATCCTCAATATATTCAGCTGGAAAAGAATGTTCATGGGAAAAAGGTGAAAACTGGACAAGAAATATACAGACAAGCAATATGCAAGATACACTGTATATTGTTTTATATTATGCACATAGAATTAACTACTTACAGGCTGTTTTGTATTGACAGTTGTTGACTTTTTCCCTGATTATACTCAAAGCAATGGGCTTTTTAATGATATCATAGTAGTCTGGCACCTGTGTCAAGAGAATTCAGACAATGAGCATCAATTTTTGTGATTTTTTTATGGGTTGTGTAGTGACTCTTGCTCACAACTTCAAATGAATTTTCCATTACACTCAAGACCATATTAAGTGGGTTACAAGGCTGTCACTTTATTACTTCCAAGAGGTAAAAGTATAAATTGTTCTTGCTCTGAACTGCAGGGCTGTATAATGGCAGCGATTAACCAGTCAAGAATCATCATAACAGGCCGACGAGTTGAAGGCAGTCTCTCGGTCCTGATGATTGCAGGTAGAACCTGGCTGACAGTCACAAACTAATTTTTCTACATTTTGCAGTACATCCTGTTTGTGTTACCTGAGTCTTGGACACCAACTTCATGAAGGGCCAGCTATCCTCATGTCTGACCAGCTCCACAGTCAGCTGTTCACAGGCAGACAGCTCGTGGACACCGTGGTTTCGTCCTGAACTGCGCCGGTTAGAGGTGGACGTGGATGGCGCCAGGACAACCTTTGCCTTGGGAGATGCCTCTGTGAGTGTAAAGCAAAAGGTCATTATTAAGACTCACTACTTTATAGGAAATTAACTAGGCTTGGCTTCCTATATGATCCTGCATTTTGGATGAATTGGTAGGGTGATTAGAAAAATAAGTTCAACATGAAAAAGAACAAAACTACAATTTTTTTTCGTACTGTGCTTTACAAAAGAAAAATAAAACATGTTTTAAAACCTCTCACTGGTAACTTTAAAGTTGCAGCAAAACTGGGCCTTGTTAAAACTACAAAACTACATTCAAATGAGACCAGCTTTGAAATTGTCTAGTATCAATTTGTTTACTTTTAAAACTCTTGACACTACATTATAGGAGAAAAATCAAACCTATATGCTACATTCTCAGTTATTCCAAGCTACTTCATGCAATCATGACATTTGGTCTATAGCAGGACCCATTAAAACTGTCATGCTACTCTCTGAATGATTTCTCTACTGCTGTCAATGGATAAGAGTCCTGATAGAAGACTCCCTGGCTGGCTATTGGACAGTTTGTGAAGGCATATACATACCCATGATGATCCGTTTGCGGGCATCGCCCTGCCTGTCTTGGGTGGAGCTGCTCGAGGAAGGGCTACCCTGCTGGCCCGCTGGCTTGGAGGCGGTAGAGGCACTGCCTGACGTGGTCTCCTGGCTAAGGCGGGCACTGCTCCGGCTCCCCGCTCGAGGAGGAGGCCTGCTGCCTGAGCCTGCGGCTCCCTTCTTCCCCGAGGACTTTGAGGCCCCCTTTGCAGCCGCAGGAGACTGTTTTGGTGTTGCCTGCTGGCTACGGGGGGTGGAGCGTCCGGAATCGGTCTGCCGGGGGGCAGCCTTGCCACTTGCCCGCCCTCCCTTGGTGGTCAGGGGCAGCTTCACTGTAGCTCGTCCTTTCTTAGGATAACTGGAGTAACAGGGCATTAGAGACAGTACACAATAACAAGGCCTGCTCATCTCCCTGTTACTACTTACACTGCAGCTTATGACTTATGAATTACCTCTGATAATTACATCACTAGTCATTTAAACAGAATGCTTGATCTTTTTCGTCCTTTTAATCTACCTCTCTTCCTCAGATTCTTCTTCCTCTGACTCTTCCTGTTCTTCAGACTCATCCTCCTCTTCTTCCTCTTCTCCTTCCTCATCCGACTCCAGCTCTTCGGAGTCGATAGAGGAACGCTGGCGAGAAGGGAGGCGGTGGGAGCGTTGTTTCGGACGGCACTCCGGACAGAACCAGTCCTCAGCAGGGATAGCCTAGGATGAAGCAGTTACATCTTCAGTTAACATGTACTGCCTTTCTTAGCTGTACACTGATTCAATAATGTACATGTGACTACAGCAGACTAGAGGGTGATATGGGAGTGGATTTTTCTGTCCCGTCCCAAGCCTGCAATAGGTTTAGGTGTACAATGATTCAGCTTACCAAAGTGTGGGTTTAAGGCAATGTCCATATAGTACTGAAAAGCCAGTCTAAAGGCCAGCTGATTATTGCACAGTTAAATCGAAATGCGAGATCATGCAGTCCAAATTACAAACTCAGATATTCTTTTGACAAAAGATTCCCACTCCCGCTGACTTCTATGGGCTGATATTTGTGCCACTAGAGACTGAATCTGAATAGGGTATATTTGAATCTGAATTGCACAAACAATCTGAATCGTGTATATTTGAATCTGAATTTCCCAATTTGAATCTGAATTGCACAATTTGAATAATACAACACGTTATATATATCTATATATATGAACTGCAGTATTTTTCAGAAGTATGATACAGGCAAGATTATAATTGACAGTAAAGACACGGCTACATCTACCTTTGAGAACAGTGACAATATGTTATATCATCTTGCAGTTCCAGAATAATAGCATGATGGAAAATACAGATTGATGTATTGGCATCCTACGGAAGGATGTATTGGGGCTTGGGAGTGCATTGGGTGCTGACAGTTCGAGCATTTTCTCCCAGACAAAGTTCCACTTAACCGCGACCGGCAGAGCAGTCTTAAACGTGAAAATTAGTTCTGTGGTCGATTACTTTTCCTGAAAGACCCAGATTGCACGTCTCAATAATTTGAAATTTAATTGTGAGAGTTGAAATTGAATTGGGAGAAATGAATTTGCAAGTATAGAGTGTTGTATTATTCAAATTGTGCAATTTAAGTTCAAACTGGGAAATTCAGTGTGAAACCAGCTACAGAAGTGTGAAACCAGCAGTGCTTCCAGTGAGTACTGGAGAAACTGCAGCTGAGAAACTGCAGCAGAGACACGCTCAGCGCAGACGACCGCGTGTACCTTCAGTTTGGGTCGCACGCAGTAGATGTGGTGGCCTCGCTCGCAGGCGTCACACAGCAGCATGTTCTCAGCATCGCCCTTCTTGCGGCACACCTTACAGCGGGCGTTCAGGATGGACTTGGCCCAGGCGACGCTGCGCTCCAAGGTGGAGAGGTGCAGGAAGACCTGTGACAGGCTGGAGCAGCCCAGCAGGGACTCCCGCCAACGGTCCTGCACCGTCTTACAGGTGCGGCCACTGTCGCTGCCATCTGGGGGAGAAGATGCCAGGTCAGTCCTGCAGGTAGGCCCTGGCCAATCAGCAGCTGGAGCATGATGCCTCCATGCAGGAAGGCCTGACATCTGCCGCTCAACACCATCAGTCACAACATGAAATCACACAAGAGACTTCAATTCATTTACAAATGGAGCAGAGCTGAGAAATACCGTCTTTTTCACTGGATTGGTCATCTTCCTTCTTTTTTTCTTTTTTCTTGGTTTTCTGGTCTTTTTTCGCGTCATCATCCCCTGTTTTAAGATTAAAACATGGACAAAAGTGCTATATTTTAGAAAGTTAATTTGGTAATCTGGACAAAAACAAATCAGAAACTTCAGTATCATCTCCACCTACTGGTGGGTTCAACAAAAAGCATGGCTTAGACTTAGACCCATCTTACACCCCAAGTTAAAAAACGTACAGGCAATAAACAGCCATGTACCACAAGAGAAACCTGCCAGAATGAACTAGGATAAATATTATCCAACTAACCTGGATCAGTTCCGCAGTGCCAGGTATAAAAGTGTGATTATATACATATTCAGACGCCCCCAGCAAATGCCCGACCCCTTCCAAGTTTATGAAGAAACTTGGGATCCCAATGGGAAATGAGAAAGCAAGTTCTACAGCAGTACCTAGTGGTGGTTTGAGGAACTTGCGCTCAATGCCCTGCTCGATCTGGGCCAGCGCCCGGGCCAGGTAGTGCACACAGTTATTCACTGGCTGGGGGGTGCTGGAGCTGGTGGATGGTGCACTTAGACACTCGCCCTTCAGCTCCTGTAACCTGGAGACAGTAAGGCAGCAAAGATGGGCATTCTGTGATCAGTGACATCCTCAGCAGTAACACCAGTATCTGATGAGGCCAATAGGGCCATGATCAATGCATGACAGGATAATCATTGCTCCATTTTCTTTGATCATTCTTGAGTTTATTGCATATTAAACATGCTACAGCATTTCAGTTCTAGGTCTAATCCAATTTTCACTGAGCAAAACTAAAGTTCAAAATTTCCCTACTAATATTCCCAAATCAAAACAAGCAAACCAGAATTACACATTCTACAAACAGTTGCAACATTCAACCAGCAATGAGCAGTTGTCAACTGCAAAAATGCAAGTGTTTCATGATCAAGGATAATTCTCTGGACCCCCCCCCCCCACATCTAATCCTTGCTATCACCACAATCTCCAGCCTTTGCAATCTCTAGCCTCCTTACACACTCTCCCCACCTCTCAAAAATCTTTACTAAAAGCCCAACTATGAGTGATTTGTCTCCATATAAGTAGGTTCACTAGATCTGCATCTCTGGCCCTCCATTCATGCACATCTAAGTGACACTGCCTCAAATTGTGGTGCAATGTGTCTCAAAATTACATAAGCCCCAGATCGTCACCTATATGACAGTTATTGAAAACCCGGAAAGAGAGCCATTGTCTATTTTTTGAGTTATTCTGTTTACAGTATCAAGTATCTTCCGCAGCACCCTTTCCTGCCACCGAACACTGCCCCTTCAATTTTGGGGCAGTTTGTCTTAATAAAATGAGACATAGATCATCCATGTAATGTTTTTTGAAGTGGTGATCAGATCCATCAAACTGAGTTATCACGTTCACGGTAATCAAGTGTCTTCTGCAGTCACCTTTCAGTTTCCTGCCAATAAGTGGTGTTGCTTCAATTTTGGGGTGATTTATCTCATTTGTCTCTCCAGTTCCAGATATTCACCCATGCAAAGTTTGAAGAAGTTCCATCAAATACTCTGAGTTACTGCCCTAATGGGATCAAGTGTCTAAGCTGGCCTTCTCTTTGCTAACGATATGTGGCACCGTTTCAATTTTGAGATCGGTCTCAACATTTGATGGGTTCCCAGTGGGTGTCAAGTGGGAACATTAGGTGCAGTCGGAGCCTTACCGGTCTCTCCCCACCAGCCTGACGTGGCCGTCGTCCACCTCCATGGGGGCCACATCTCCGTGCTCGGGCTTTGCCGGACCATTCTCTCGGAGGTCAGGACTCAGCAACTCATAGTGACCGTTCTCCAGTGCAGCTCTCCAGGCATTTCGCTCCATCACCTATCCAGCCAGAGCATGGGCAGAGTCAAATGGTGGTGGTGGAGAAAAGGGCACCCTTCCTGTATGTGTGGTACCTTGCGGGTTGGGGAATTAAACCAGTAACCTTTCGATCACAAGTGCGCTTCCCTACGCACTAGGCCACCACTGCCCCAAAAAATGTCTGGCTATTACAGATTCAAGTGTCGAGCACTTTATAGTCATTGGGTTACACAATAAATTTACCTTTATGACAACCCCAAAAGGGCATTAATAAATACAAAATAGAACCTAAAAATAATCATACAAATACATATAAATGACCCTTCAAATACATTTAAATGACCCTTTGATTTTTAAATGTATACTAGATAATCTTGAAAAGGAGCAATCATCAGTTAAAAGTTTGTTGCTGCTTTTTCACGAACATTGCTTTGAATGTACTTTCCGAGCCAATCAATCATTTTCATCCTTGCTGTTTAAATCACTATTAGACGGATTTGCTGGAAACTGGAATTATTTTGAACTCCTTTTTTGCTTCACAAATATCCCCCAAAATTTATTGCAACAGGGTCACGTTGCGATATTTTAAAAATTTCCAATAGTGCCACCTAATAACAAATGCTTTATTTCTTGTCATGTATACAGATCTTGGTGAATCTTTTCTTCTGACCAGATCACAATTAAAGCATTGGTCTTTTCAAACCGTCCTGTGCATGCATCACTCGTTTTCATCATTCTTACCTATGCTTTTTCCACATAGCGGTCTTATTTTATGTTTCAGATGCATAACCAATGGAAAATGAAAAGCCCCAAGGTAAATGACAATTAGAAAAATTGTTTCACACGCATAGAAAAGGTCATTGCAGAAAGTAGCTGATAAGATCAATAATGTCAGTAAGATGTTAAATGCAATATCCAAGTTTAGTACAAGGTGCTAAACAAACTACAGCTAGAGAGGTGTTTATCGCTACAGGTATGCGACCATACTCAGTAATATAGAACAAGAGAACACGGGATGCAGTCTTATTTTTAGGTCTTATTCAATTTTTTTTATTTTACATATTTATTTTTACGAAATACAAATATGCATCTCATAGGTTCTGTTACTCGGACGCCTTGACAGACACATTGCCTTTGGTTTGGTTTATAATGGTTTCTAATTGTCATTTTAATAATAAAAAAAAAAAAAATTGCAGAAAACTGAACTGGAAACGATGGTGTATGAGTTCTGTGCATGCTCCGTCACCCTGCCCGGCCTCTTCACTGGCTTTAGAGAGGCTGTCCCGCCCACCCTACCTTGAGGGCTCCCAGAGTGCCCTGGAAGATGCGATCCTCAATGTCGAGCAGCAGGTCTTTCAGCCGGTTCTCCATGTGCCGCTCCGCAGTGGGCGAGCCGTCCGCTACGCTTCTCACTTTCACTGTGCCAGCTTTGCCCTCTTCTATGGATTTTTCTATGTACAGGCACATAATTGCAGGTTTTCACAAATTACCACATTTTGGAAAACAATGGGATTTTGAAAGCTTGCATATGAAGTCAGCAAAAGTTTATGAAAGAAACCTACACTAATCCATTATATAACAAATTCTTATTCACCAAGTATTCAGGGGTATTCCGTTTGCAGTGCTTTGGATTATTTCTGTATACATCCAGTCCACGTTTAATGATTACCTCAATGAGCATTTGGAAATACAACAGTAATAAAAAAAATATTCCAACCAAAATTTCATATGCACGATAACACATCAGTGTGAGCAAGATCATTGAAGTAGAAAGTACAAAATGTTAAAAATGCCCACTTCATGAAGCAGGATTCTTGCACCATTTTAAAGTCAAATTCAAGGCTTTTTAAACACTCAAGAAATGAGCAGTGGTCAATAAGACTACCCCTGGAGATTGACCACCCTGCAGAACTATATCAATCCTCCACACTATGTTTTGCTGATCTCAATTGACCAGCATTATCCATTAGTCATCTCACAATCCATCTCGAAACATGCCAGGTTGGGCATCCCTGGTTTAATACCAAGTTAAATCACACTATTAGAATGTTTTATGGTAGGCCACTGTGCGTGACAATTTTCCCCATCATCCTTAAACTCTCTTCTGCAAATTTAATACCTATAGCGAATAAGACTATTTATGACTAATTACCCTGATTTTATTTTAAAGTTGTTTAAGATTTAAAGAAGCAGTGGGAACCCCGCGAAGGATAAAAACTTGACCATGGAAGGTTGAAGTAGAGTCAGAAGCACAATTGCAGTCACAGCTTGGCAACTTAGTGACTACTTTGCTTAATGGCCTTAACAACCTGGTCCTAGTAATGGAACTAGGTTGCTAAAGGAGTGGTTGTATAGCTTTTAGAATACGCATGTGTTCGCTCACACACACGGAGTAATTTCACAACATCAGTTTAACGCTATCATACCTGGGTGGTGGAACCTCTCAGCAGAGCAGCTGCCCAGGATCTGTGAGATGCGTTCCTTCTCTTGCAAGAGCACCTCCTTGAGGTTACTCTCGCGGTGGCCACGCGCATTCAGGGCCTCGATCAGCTGCTCAACTTGCTGAAGGGTGCTGTAGAAGGCCCATAGGTTGGGCCGGATCACTGGAGGCCCAGAGCTCTGAAGCGGAGCGGAGACCATTGTGATATCGGCAGGCTCCCCGGCATTCTTTGGCATGGTTAGTAGCTCATCTTTGTGCTCCGAAGGAGGCCTCGGTAGCAGCATGTCCTCGGTGAGACCTGAGAAGTCCTCCTCCACAAACAAACCCGGGGTAGAGGGAAAGATCCAATAGCGGCGATAGTGCCGGTCGCGGCCCAGAGGCAGGATGTATGTGCAGGCGGCAGCTTTCTGGATGCGCTCCTGAAGGTCCTTCTCCTTCTGTTGCTGCTCCTCTGCACTTAGAGCATCCTTGGGTTCAGCTGGCTTCTTTTCTGGGCTGTTCTTAACTTAGGTGGAAAGATGATTCTCAGTTACGGCACTTATATAGTCAGGCACAGATTACTTCAATGGAATATCTGCCAAACAAATTTCTACATTATTTATGTAGTAGCCCTCCCATATCCATGAGTGATACATTCCAATACCTACCATAGATTACCAAAACCATGGATAATGGCAAACCATCTGCAGACCCCATGTATATATATGGTAAAGTTTAATTGTTATAACACAAACATTTTTATAACACAATAAGGCGGCAACGGATGTGATCAGCAAGAACGCTAGAGGCTGACTGGATAAGAGTTCTGTAAAGAAGCATCGGTATGGGGCTAAGGTGTACAAGGCGTGACTGGGCTGGCAGATTTCGTCGACTGCACAGTTTGAAACTTATGAACCATTTATTTATGGAATTTTCCATTTTTTGATTTTTTTTTTGGACCGTGGTGAGCCATGCATAAACTGTGGATATGGGGGTCCAATACTGTATTGTAATCCGTCATGGGTATTATTTATTGTATCTGCATTTATGTGTAGCACTATAGGGGGCCCAAGGGAAATATTTCAATGCACAGTGTACCTGTACATAGACATATTGGTGATAAAGAACTCTTGAGACGAGTCAAAAATGTCAAGTGACATTCATTATCAGGACATGAATTTCAAGGTGGAATTGCAGGTACTGCGCATAATTTCATAGATTCCCTCAAATCTAGCACTTATGATGCAGGATATTCCTGTACACATTTACAGCGATATCAAATGGCTCTTTTCCACTGCCATCAAGAACAAGCCGTACAAGGAACTGATGGTTTTTCATTGTAAAGTATGTGATGCCAGCTTTGACCTGGGCCAAAAGTGTAAGCAAACCGAGCTGGTTGCGTCGCAACTGGTTGAGATGCAAGGTACACCTGTGTTCTTGGGGATGGACTTTCTGAAGGACAAAGGGTATATTCTATATATTATTCATTTTTAGTATTTATGCATTCCCGATAACTTGTCATAAGCATTTATAAAGGTTTGTTCCAACTTTTGTGGCTGTCATAAATACTGACATAGGGTGTCTCCTACGTCCCTACTTTTTGGATTCTTTGAGTTGTCTATTTAATAAAAGTTTGCCGCAACACTTGCCCTTGTATCTGCGTGTGTGTACTGGTCATGTCGGGTACCCCAGTCACAATGAGCTGATCGTATAGGTTCCTGAAGGCTATTTTGAAAAATGCATTTCCAGCCCTGATTATTCGTTCTTTCACTCACACTTACTACCAACTAATTGCGGCCACTACAATTAGGTTGCCATTACCAATGCAAACAGTCATTCAGCATTAATGCTACCAGCTAATGCATTCTTACATGCACACATCTACCATTCCACTTCTGACACTACATTGCTTGTCTACCATCTCAATATCGTCTTGTATTTCAATGTTTGATGATGTCCCTTAATTCCCCATTGTACACTGAAGGACTAACTTGGTTTTTAACTAAATTTCACAATTTCTGCCAGTTTCAGCAGAATCAAGTTAGTTGAGAGTTTATGCAATAAAAGCAACAACTACTTCCCGTCACATAAAGGACTGTGTCAGCCTGCCAGTACCTGGCAGCAAGCTCAGAATGAGAAAGCCAATTAAAGAGGGTCTTGGGTAGGGCTGCATGGTATTACATTGTGACTTGTGAAATATCCTCAAGGAACACTATGCTATGTTTATAAAACAAAAAAAGAAATGAAATTACACAAAACAACAAGTTCCATTTGGCTATAGTTTATCATCTGCGATGCAACAGAATCTGTCAAATAAGTTGGTGGTGTTGCAATGAGTTGTGTTAGCAGACACAGAGCAGTGCCCACAAATGTGAAACGATTATTGCACAAGCATGCAATATATCGTGCAGCCCTGAAATGATTAATCCTGCAGCCCTAATCCTGGGAAAAACCACTAACCCTCAAAATGCATTAATCTATTTACATGTATATTAGGTGATGAATAAACAGGCATGAGCATGAACTCTGTACCATTATTAGATCTGTATGGTGTATCTGTTGCTTGTTTGGTACTATTGTGCCACAAACATTTTTATATATATATAAAACTCTGTACCATTATTAGATCTGTATGGTGTATCTGTTGCTTGTTTGGTACTATTGTGCCACAAACATTTTTATATATATATAAAACTCTGTACCATTATTAGATCTGTATGGTGTATCTGTTGCTTGTTTGGTACTATTGTGCCACAAACATTTTTTCTCCATTGTGTGTTGGGTAAGGAGTGCCATGTTAAACTTATACCTCAAGTGCTGTGGTTAATGGGATTTGACAGTTTTGGGCATTATCCAGGTGTGTGTGTATATATATATATATATACACACACACACACTTGCTATCTTTCACCCCATTCTCATCACCCAGTTCCAATATTTCTCTACACTTCCTCCCTCCCTTTGTTAGATCAAATCAAAAGTGGCTCAGGTACAGGTCGGCGGGTGCTCACTTTTCTTAGCTTTGCTGGGAGATATTTGGTCGTCTTCATCCTCTGTAGGGTGGTCCTTGACTCCGGTGTGACTCTCCGTGCTGGTGTCCATATCTACTGGAGCATTATCCCTACATGAGGAAAACTCAGTTTACCAGCACTCTGACAGAATGCAGTCAACCAGTAAAGTGTTAGAATACTTCTGCTCCACGAGACATCACGCACTCTGGCACATGGGAGCCATTCCGCTCTTCATCCTTGAGCCTTTCGTGTTTCTCTTTGAGTTTGAGCTCCTGCTCTTTCAGTTTCTCCTCCTTTCTTTTCCGAACCCTTAAAAGAAAAAAAAACAGGAAACGGAGAGCATTACCGACTGAAAGAGACAAGGGTCCTTACTCACTGCACCTCCTTCAGGCATGACTCACATCACAACGTCTGAAACTTAGCACTAAAAAGGTGAACCCTACTCATGCCTTTAAGGAATCCTGTGTACAGTGAACAGACCAGGATTCTTAGTACTTATAATCTGCTTAAAACTAAACCATAGTGAGCGAGCGCACACGCGCGTGTATGAGTAAGCGGCTGACCTGTCGGCAGCCTCCTCTCGCTCCCGCCGGTGCTGCTCGGCCTTCAGCTCACGCAGCTCCTGCTTGGCCTGCCGCTGCTCGTCGGCACAGTCCTCGATGAAGTCGCGCGTGGACACCAGTGTCAGCAGCTTGCCGCACAGCGCGTGCAGGATCTTCAGCTTGTCCCCTGGGACCGGCACAGTGCAGGTTAACCTCACCGCCCCCGCCCTCCCTCACACGCTCACTTCCTGTGAATTTCACTTCAACCCGACGGAAATTCACTTCAGATTTCCCTTCCAGTAAGCCAGATGGTGAGAGGGAACCCAGCCCAAAGTCTACCTCATGCGCGGGCAATTCCCAGGGCAGGCCAGATGGTGGCGCTCATTCAAACTTAGCTAGGGGACTAAGCGTCAAAGAGCCATTCTCAAAAGCATATTAACACCATGGGGAGACAAAGATATGAAGCTTAAATTTGATCTGAAAAAATTGAATGTTTTGAATGAGTTTTAACGTCTTAAAATGGTAAACTTCAAAATGCTTATTTAGTTAAAGAATTTGCATTTGTATCATTAAGCTCCACAACAAAAGCAGATGAACATTTCTCAGTATTCTAATGTCTGATCACAATCATTTAAACACAAAACATTACAGGAATTCCAGAAAACACCGACTAGCACAGTGATGTTCACGTCAGTTGTTCACCTGTTGCAGTAGCAGCAGCCCTGCCTTTGTCACCTAGTGTATATTAACACGGTCTGAGCTTCCCCCTGCCCCCCAGAGGTGTGGCCCGCAGCAGCCCTCACCAGGTAGCAGATCGTAGACGGCGCTGCAGGACAGCCGCTTCAGCAACCCCGGGTTGCTCAGCCGCAGCTCCACGCAAGGATCATCCATAGCGCCAAAGCCACCCTGTTTCTGGTACCGGAACTTGGCATTGGTGGAACTGCAGTCAGCGCCGGAAGCCAGGATGTGCAGCCGCAGAATCTCGGACAGGGTGCAGCTGTCCAGGTCCAGCTGCTTCAGGCTGCAGCCTGAAGGAGGAGACCAGCAGGGGGTGCTGTGACACACAGATGAGCCAACGGGGACAGGCCAGCAAGCCCGGCCAGCTCAAAACAGACGGCTCTGCTGATATTTCACATTGAGAAAATCTCTAATCTTTTTTACCTGACAGCTGAAATTCAGCACATAATGAACAGTACAACTAAGCCTTCAATAAAGCACAAACCTGCATACTTTTTCCTGCTGAATACTGAAACACTGACTGTCACTCCAACAATAGAGACACACCCATCAAGTCTGACAGCTTTTGCAGTAATGCTCCTCAATCAAAGAGAAGCCATCAATGGCTGAGGCCGAGCGGCCAGCAGACACTCGCAGACGCAAACGCTCACCTTGGTAGAGCTGAGGCCAGGCTGCAGCCAGTGATGCCACTGCGCTGATAGCGGACTGTGTTGGGTCTGCATCTTCATCCAGGGCCTCAGTTAGATCTGCACAGGGCGGAGGGAGGTTCAGAGCCAGGGCAATACAGAACAGAGCCAAAGCTGCGCACTCCTGCCGCTTCCCCACCTTTAGCATCTGCCTCGGCCAGCTGCTCACGGGCCACCTCCTCCTCCTCCTCAGCCAGGGCCTGAAATATGGCCGACAGGAAGAAGAAGAGGAGCTCGCAGAGAGGGCCCTCCGGGTCACAGCCCACCAGCGCCTCCTCAAGCACCTCTGCAAAACAGCAGCTCATCAGCACCCAGCCACGTGTTCATTAAGGCACCCCTGCCTGCTTAGACCGCCGACACCGTCAGTTTAGCAAGAGGCCTTAAGGGAAACTGCAAAACTAAAATGACACTAGAACACCAAGGAGAGCACACACCTATATTTCAATGAAGCTGCCCATATTAAAAAAATAAATAAAAGTAGCTATAAAAATTCAAAAGAAGCCTATTTTACAGACAGATGGCTACATTAATTGACATACTGAAACCTAACGCACAACTTGAAACTTTTTGGGAAAAATCTAACCCATTCCAAGTGTAAACCCACCGAATGTAATCCCGTCAGGAAACTCGTCCTTCAGATCAAAAAGCTCCCCGAATGCCTGCAGGAACTCCAGCACCATGAGGGCATCTCCAAAGAGCTCGGGGGGCAGCCGGGTCTTCACGGGCACCGGGGACGGCAGCTCCTGCACGAAGGGTTAATGCCGTTACCACAGCCGGAGAGACCTGCCAGCCTCGTTTAATTTGCTAATCAAACCAAATGCGGAATGGATAATACTAATGCAGCTCATTTACAGCATAGCATGTGCGTTACCTTAAGATCGTCACACTCCATGTCCTCCCTCCGCCGGCTCCACTGTTTCAGACGCTCCGCATACTTCTTCTTCTCCTCCCGGAGCTTCTCCCGCTCCTATAACGGGAAGCAGGCGATCAGGGGAGGGCCTTTTACAATAATGACACAGGTACCCAGTCCTGCCCTGCTCAGAACTCTTAAACTCATCAAGGCAAACTAAAAAGACAACGTGCAAAAGTGTGGTGACCTGTCCAGGGCATATACAGCAGGCCC
>JAODKL010000027.1:5180300-5191420 GCA_026780765.1 Petrocephalus schoutedeni | reverse complement strand
CAGGGTCGCGGGGGGTCCGGAGCCTATCCCGGAAGCAACGGGCACGAGGCAGGGAACAACCCAGGATGGGGGGCCAGGCCATCGCAGGGCACACTCACACACCATTCTCGCACACAAGCACACCTACGGGCAATTTAGGAACGCCAATCAACCTCAGCATGTTTTTGGACTGTGGGGGGAAATCGGAGTACCCGGAGGAAAACTTGATGGATGTTTATATTTATTTGTTTGCCGGGTACTTCTGTACAACTCAAATTTGACGTTAGAATAGCTGTTCAAATAAATAGCACAGAGAGAATCTAGTATGATGTCACTGTTCAGCTTTATGCAAGAAATATCAAATGGGAGCAGTAATGAAAATTTCAATTGACTGTTACCTTCAATCCATCCATCATGTTTTAGCTGCTTATTCTGGCCAGGGTCTTTAGGTGAAACTACCATAAGTCCTTTTCTGTGACCCAAATTCTTTATTTTCAATCTATCCATCCATCCATCCTCTACCGTTTTTCCAGGTCGGGTCGTGGGGGCAGCAACCTAAGCAGGGAAACCCAGATTTGCCTCTCCCCAGCCACTTTGTCCAGCTCTTCCGGGTTATCCCAAGGCGTTCCCAGGCCAGCCAAGAGACAGAGGGTGAATCCCATTTCTCCCCTTGGCCCTACCCCTCCGTTTTGCACGTTCACGTATAGGGGTAGGGTGTCCCATTTCTCCCCTTGGCCCTACCCCTCCGTTTTGCATGTTCACGTATAGGGGTAGGGTGTCCCATTTCTCATTTAGGAAATTTTTCACTACAAACTGAGGGGTAGGAGAAGGCGACGCGAAAAACAGTCAGCACATGGCTGTGGAACGAAAAGAGACGTATAGATGTGAATAATTTCTCCGTTAATAAAGAATTCTAAATTATGACAACCAGTGTATTGTATAGTTTGACTTTGTTTTTCAGCCTTATGGTTGTATTCCTCATAAAAAAAATTTAAAAATTGCTAGCGTGCGGTCGGTCGCTATTTGTGCGTGCAGTACGAAAGTCAAGCAGCAGCTACTCTGCATAAACAGCAAATATACACTCACACACAAACACAGAAAGAAACTGCTGGTATGGTCGCTATCTGTGCATGGGGAATTTGAGGAAAGCCAGTTTGCTGTTTCGCGTCGTATTAGTGCCGACTGTCAGGGCTGCTACAGAGCACTGTTGAGCTCATATTCTTTGGCTAAGTAACTATCTAGCTAATTTATTACTGATGTGCTGCAAGTCACCAGGAACCCAATCTTTTCCTGCTTGTTTACAATGGGCTTCTACTGTTATGCATTACAAAATACACTTTGCTGTCTAGGTTTGTATAGGTGCGGTCTGTTTAATTTCCCATATACCAGCCATTCCAGGGAGTACAGAGGAAACTAAAAGACTCATTCGGTTCAGGCCTGAGAATGAGCAGCATTTTGAGCACCTCACCAGGGAGGTGTCCAGGAGGCATCCTGACCAGAAGCCCGAGCCACCTCATCTGGCTCTTCTCGATATGGAGGAGCAGCCGGTCAACTCTGAGTCCCTCCCGAATGACTGAGCTCTCACCCTATTTCTAAGGGAGAGCCCAGCCACCCTGCAGAGGAAACTCATTTCGGCCGCTTGTATTCGCAATCTCGTTCTTTTGGTCACTACCCACAGCTCATGACCATAGGTTATTTTCTATTTGCCATTATTAATCTATTTTCAGTCTAATCTATCAGTATTCAGTATGGGTGCCATGGAAATACAGGAAGCCGATTGTGAAAAAGACCTTGGTGTGTATGTTGATGCTTCCATGTCCCACTCTCGCCAGTGTGGGGAAGCAATTAAAGGGCTAATAGGATATCGGGTTACATCTCCAGGTGTGTGGAGTTTAAGTCAAGGGAGGTAATGTTAACACTTTACCATTCCTTGGCAAGACCCCACCTAGAATATTACGTGCAGTTCTGGTCACCTTACCTTAAAAAGGACATTGCTGCCTTAGAAAGGGTTCAACAGGGTTTATGAATAACCTAGTTAAGAAACCAAGGAGAAAATAAAACAGGCATGTTTTATGCTTATTGAAATGATTAAATACACAGAAACATTTTTCAGATTCTCATAATGACTAAAAGAATAAACAGTGCAGATAATGTCATTAATGTCACACAAAAATCCACACAAATGCAGAGTAACAAAGTGTGTCAATGAGGCTGTGTGGTGGCCAGTCCCGCCCTGGGTGTTACCCATTCCCGAGGCAAGCTTCTGGGGAATGTTCTGAGCTCATCAATTCAGAATAAACTTACATTTGAACAGCTTCTTTCCCAAGCTGTCTTTTAAGTGAACAAGGAGATCTAGAAAATGAAAAACCTCTAAGACATCCTTAGAGATTTTTACCTGAGCCGGTATGATGTTTAATTTATTGCACTTGCCTAATTGTCTCTGTGTGAGATGTCTTCACTTGTCAACTGTATCATGTTTTCATCCAGAGTAGGATGATATGCATTAGGAGGCAGGACATATTCAATGAGATAATTGCCAAATAAAGCCATCAATTTCCTATATTTGCTTGTCTTTTGCAGGGTTGTGGGGGTCTGAAGGCTATGGTGTAAGGCGGTGAATAACCCAAGATGGCACACTGACCCCTCACAAAGCACCCACACCATTCACACCTACAGACTATTTGGCAGCTCCAATTCAGTCTACCATGTTCTTGGAAAACAGAGATCCCAGAGCCAGCCTAATGGGGAGATGCAGAGACTCAATGGGGAGGTGCAGAGACTCAATGGGGAGGTGCAGAGACTCAATGGGGAAGTGCAGAGACTCAAACTTGTGTCCCAATGGTGTGAGATGACAGTACCATCATGCCACACCCCTGCAAATAAACATTCTTCAGAAGGTCACCTCAGGTATGGGGAAAAAACTTGCGTAAAAGAAATGCGTAAAACATCCTTCAGCTGGAATCTGGTCACTTGTGCTTTAAATGGGTTATGGATCAAACTGGGTTAGTGTGTCACAGTTTGTACAGTGCAGATTCCACCAGGGCAAACTGAGCTCTTCTAAAATCTTTCAGCAAAGACCCGAAGCATCATTTTTTGAAAAAATTGTGCATGTTCTAGAAATCAGAAACAAAACTGTGGAATACAGTACAAAACCCTGGAGTGTTTTTTTGCCTTTTCCTTGGCTTTTTGACCGTTTCCTTTCAATTCTCATTAAAGTGTTTTTTTAAACTCAGGGAGGTGTGATTCTTGCTTGATAAATTAACTACAAAATGAAACAAGCATCTCACCTCCTACATGTTTTTTCTTCATGTTACTGATTTAGCATTAGATATGACTGGGTTTGAATCAGGCCATGGATATGAATCTGATCATAGCTCCTTAGTGACCCATGCTTCATCCAGTTAATTCACATTAAAAACATTGGTATCACTTTACTTAAAGCGGCAAAAATACTTAGTAGTAACTCAGTTGCTACTGAAGTACAAATCATGTTGTACAAATATACAAATCATGTACAAATATAGTTGCTACTTAAGATTAAAGATCATGGTTAATTAATGACAAACAAACATGACAGTATTTCACTTGTGTTATTCATTATTTGTTCCTGCAATACTTCCTTCAGTGGTTCCTTTAGTAATTCACAGTGGTTTATATAATTACCAGAAATTCTAACAAATATAATACTTGCTTGAGTGTGACAATTCATTAATCATGAATAAACATGAGATCAGTTCTTAACTAACACTTAATGTGTGGTTAAAAACATTTCTCTGAGTGATTATCTGTTGCCCTTAGTGTGTGAGTGACTTTAGAATAGAGCTCCATCCAGGCTAAGCTGCAGTTTCTCAGGATAGATGCTGGGTCACCCTAATTGGATAAGATAAGCTATTACTGACCTTGTACATCCCAATGCATCACAATTGTAACGTTATTTATAAATATTTCAACAGTCCCACAACATCTGGTGTTTCTTTGGTTCACCTCCTCTTGCTGCTATTGTGGATGGGAATTTTTATAAACATGGAGTATAAAGTTCATTAACTTGTGTGGTCCATTTGCAAATTTAAGTTGGAGGACAGGGACAAGATGCGAGAAGATGAAGTCATCGAATAACTGGATTCTTCAGCTTCAGAGCTTAGCCTCTGATGCACATGGTCTCTGGGAGAGGCAAAGCTCCAACAGGATGGTACAGTATAACATGAAGGAGTTATCCCTGAAGTGCTCTTTAGCTTCTTTAATGCTGTATTTCAGCAAGGTAAGCTGATATGCATTGAACTGAAAAAGTACTAGAGCATGCTGTCTAACACAACATTCATCACTAGCATTTAACAGCACAGATCAGTCAAACTAAAGATGCATAGTAACTGAATGTCCTTATGCCTAAAAAGAGGCAGGGACAGAATTGTGACTTACTACTAAGTCTGAGGATAGCAGGAAAACTAGTTCTGAAATGGGCCTATTGATTTGCTTGTGCACCAAGTGTACTTTTAACACATCTCCTCCGAACAGCAGCAGAATTGTGGCGCTTGTAGATAACGGGAGTTTTACTTATACAAACATTCTGAGGGCAGAACAAAAAACGACTGGTTCAGAGAGAAAACCAGATAGGCCTTGTGTCAAATGTCAGACCATCCAATCAGATGTCTTGGTGCTGCCTCCCTCAAGCTGCTTGGATTCACTTCCTCTGCAATTTGATTGGTCTGCTTTCTGAACCAATAATTTTTCATTCTACCTTTAGAACGTTTGAACAAGTAAAACTCCTATGATCACATTTGTATCTAGGAGTGCTATGGTATGGAGTGGTTTTAAGGTGATGGGGGCTTTGTGTGGTAGCTAGAGAGGGAATTTTACCGCTCTTATTTGGGATCATGTTGCAGTCCAAGAGCGTGGGTAGGGAATGACTGACCGCACCATGGCTTTCCAGCCAGTTCTACCTACACCACAGCAGCTTTTCAAAGTGCATGGAATTACCGTTAATGCTGAATATATCGTATGGTGTACATTCTACTGCCTGACTGCGGGTGCAGACTGGGCAAACATTCACGAGGTATATTTTGGAGCAAAATTTGCCACTGAAGCCTTCCCCACACACTTCTGTGCATTTATATACTACAGCAGCCTCTCCGGCTTCTTTTGTCTACCCGTTACAATCTATCAGGGGAGGAGAGGATTTGGAAGCCTGTGGAGCTGAGCCTGGGCACAAAGCAGTTAGACACCAGCCATTATCATATTCATTGCATTTGACAGTCTCCTCACAGCACCTAGCTGCATGTTTGCACGAAACACAGCATTTGGAACAGATATTGTGTGCCTTTAATGTTCTTTTCCATAGATGAAAGGGCATTTTCTTAAAGCCTGTGCACTTCTGTAGCGAGTGAGGCATGCGGTGTACAGGGTAATGATTGTCTGGGACCTCAGCAGCGGAAGAGGAATTTGAGAAGGGGAAATCTTGGCTTAATCTTTGCTGTGGCTTTCAGTAAACCTGTCCTTTCTATTTGTGGCAGTGGGAAATCAGTGGAGATTAAAGTGTGGGTCATTACACGCCTTCTCGGCTGCCCTGGAGTCTGAAAAGAAAGAGGATGGCGGAAAGGCGACCCTGCACTCGTTTGTAACAGAGCTCTCCATCATCCACTTCCGTATGGAAGCTTCCTCACTATTGGTTTGAAACCCCTGGCAGTGTCCAGATATGAAAGCCCTGGTAGGTATTCTTCTTGCTTTGCAATTTCAGTTTCAGACAGCGAGTCGCACAGCTGTCTGAGCTTTTGGTGCTCTTTAGGTGCTATTCTAGGGAATAAGAGCACTTCATGGCCTCTGGTGACCCAGCACGAAGACCTGGAAGTAGACGATCATCCGGGAGATAATTAGAGGAGCACTTCATTCACTCCCCACTAGGTCATTGAGAAATAACCCATGCCATTTTCGCTCACCATCAACGGTACTGTGAGTACTCCAGCCTTCAGTTCTATCTCTTCGATTGTGTGTACGTTTAGAACGCGGACTCTAGTAAGAATCCCTACTCTTTATTTAAAGAAGGTTCTTATAATTATCGCGTGGTTATCCTACCACTGTGCGTAAACTCCGCATCTGGGCTAGCATCTACACTACACGGGCTATCTGCTGACGCCAGTCCATTCCAGTGTTTTCTGCCCGAATTCCTGATAGTGTGTTCAGCAAACTCCGCTCCTAGACATTTCATTAATAGAGCCACCTCTTCCGCTGCTCTAAGCTCTAATCCCTCAAAAGCATTAAGGAGTGACGATTTCCAGGATAAATGATTCTCAGGCTTGCCATGAGTCCTGATGACACCAGCTGATTTTGTGCCATATATCTTGCTGGATCAGATGTGGCTATGTCACCGTGGTAATGGAGGAGTGGACAGGTAATGGCTATGGTCACTGGGCAGGGTTATATATATGCAGGTAAGACCGCAGCATGATGTGATTGGCTGTTGAGGGGGCGGGGCTCACCCTGCTGTTCAGCTGATCTACTGGCACGAGCATTACTATCTGCTGGAAGACTGGTGGAAGGCCTTCTGGAGCTGGGGGATCATCCTCCTGCCCTTCACCTACTGGTAAGTGCTGTTACTGGAAGTGACATCAGCTGACTAGATTGGCGACCTGGGCTCCGTCACCTGAACCCCACATTCAGTTATCCATCAAGTTAAACACCTCCACACGATGGGTGTCCCTGTCCTCCAAGGAAGGCTGAGAGTGTTTATCGTGTGAATGGCATGAAACTGAAACTACAAGTACAAAGTAATATGATTTTACAAATTGTATATGACCGCCCAATTACATCTAAACATGGGGAAAACATTAGGATATGTATCAACTGGTATGTATAAACTTCAGGTGAGTATGGTAGGTACAGTATAAACTTAAGCCAAAGATCTCATCAGCTCTGTGCATCAATAAAAGGGCAACTAAAGGCATAAAGGCAAGTATTTTAGCTACTATTAAGAAATGTCTTTAACGCTGTATTGTACTGATATGCATTGAAGTGAAGGGTGTATCAGCACAAAATGCAATCAAATAAAAAATGTATATTAGCCGTACATTATTATTTACAGGGACTATACATTCAAAGGGGCTAACGTGAGGATTACAAGAGACTGTTAATGCATGAATATTCCAGTGTTGCCTTTCTACTAAGAGACTTTCTTAATCACGCACTTCCGGATCCTCTGTTCCCATATTCACTAACTTCCTGATGCACTTAAAGGGCCAGAAGATGTCTCCATAGAAAATGTAAAAACAGATTGCAGGGCCAAAACAATATATCTTATAAAACATGTTTTGTAGTCATACTGTATTATTATTTCTCTGAACTGTGTATTTTAGATGACCATTGAGGTACGCTTGGATCAATCAGATTGGTTTGTATATTCTGCCTGTTTTGTCATGAGGCTTCCTCCCACTGTCCAGAAACAGGTGACTTAGAAATTGCCAGATCGCCCGCAGGTGTGTTTGGTGTGTCTGTGCCTAGCGATGGGTTGGAGCTCCGTCCCGGGTTATTCCCTGCCTTGAACCCCTAGCTTCTGGGATAGGCTCTGGACCCCTGTGACCCTGCACAGAACAAACACGTACAGAAAATTGATAGCTAGATGGAATCTTACAGTGGGTTCAGTTAAAAAAGAAAATCACATCTTGTTGCTTTACTGCCTGAAATAAAAACAAAAAATAGAAATGAATCTGTCCAGCTTTTTTACTCAATGCAACTAATATTAGGGGAAATAGCGACAGTCCACACAAATAATAAAAAAATTAAGAATAACTGAGATTGATGAAGGATCAGCCCCCTGCAGCAATGCCTTGTGGAACCTCCCATTTGCTTTAATTACTGCCTTGAATCTGTTCAGATACTTAGCACAGCCAGACTCAGCAATATATGCCCACTCTTCCTTACAGAACTATTTAAGCTCATTCAGACTGGATGCTGCCCACTGGTGGGCTGCAATCACCATTTTATTCTGTAGATTTCCAGTGGGGTTTAAGTCTGGGCTCTGAAGCGTGCTTCAGGCAGTGTGCGTCAGGTCATTGTCATGCTGAAAGGTGAAACATGTTTAACTGTCTGGCAGAGGGCAGCAGATTGTCCTTAAGAATTACTCCACATCCATTTTCCTTTCTATCCTGATAAGAGCTCCAGTCCCTGCTGCAGGGAAACACCCCCACAGCAGGATACAACCCCTACCATGCTTTACCATAGACATGGTGTTCTCTGGATGCTGAGCTGTATTGGCTTTCTGCCAGATGTACTGTTTGGCATTGAGGCCAAAGAGTTCGGTTTTGGTCTCATTTGACCAGAGCACCTTTCCCCACTTGGCTTCAGAATCTCCAAGGATGTGTTTTGGCAAAGCTCAAACGAGAACGTGGCCTGTTTCTTATGCCCCTCCCTTATAGGCCAGATTTGTGATAATGTTGTCACATGCATACAATGACCACCCTTTGCATTAAAGTCCTGTAACTCCTTTAGAGTTGCCAGTGGCCATAAAGCTAGTGTCACCAGATAGTCTATGTCATCTTGGCCACTTTGAACTAAGACAGGATTTGCAAAGTACCATTTCAATGAAAAAGACCTGGATTCCACTTAAGCACTGCTTTCTTGCTGTGTGCCGATTGGTCAGTCTCCTATAATCAGCATGTGTCAAAAATGTTAATGTGAAATAGCTGGATGAGTCTTTTGATCAAGAAAACAAAAGAGTCGAAGCACCAAGAACTGAACTATTTAGCCAAGCACAGAAGCCTTTCATTTTTAAAGTAGCTTATAAAACCTGAAGTAGCTCAAAGTGGCCTGTATTGGATTACCCTACATAAAGCTACACAAATTCAGTTCTGTTGTGCTTTTATTTCAGGATGTAAAATGACAAAATGTGATTTTTTTTTGATGGGGTGATTCATTTCTATACCCCATGTACACTGAGGTGAAATATTGTTCTCATTGGTTATAATGCAAATGAGAAGTAATGAACAAAATATAAATACTGAAACATGTAAACATAATATAAACATGGAATTTTAAGGCATAAACAAAGAATTGCAGTTAACCACCTGACTAGTGAGGAAACATTATGCAGATTTGGTACAGATGCTTGTGTAACACATAAACAGAGTTGTGAGCTCAGAGTTAGCAGTCTTTTTAAGTGACCCAGCATTAGGCTGGGAGGGACCAGACATTTTAGGATAAGCAGTTAGAAGATAAATAGATATTGCATTTATTTACACTTTCAGGATTTGCAAACATTTCAAATAAAATACTTCAAATGCAGCTCTGAAACATCGTTATCTATGTATTTGCTACCTGCATACTTCAAAATTACTTCAATAAATTGGCTCATGTGACATACTTTTTTTTACATTTTCTGTTATTACATAGAAAGGCTTCAGGGATAAACTGTATTGTACAGTTAAATGCTGTTCATTAAAGGTTAGAATGCTCATATTCTGTAACAACAAAGTTTTTAATAGTACTTAAATCCTGTACACATTCAAAAGTATAAATAACTATGTCCCACTATCTGTTATACAGAAATTTATAACAGATGGTGTTATACAGCTCCTGTATATTTTCATAAAGGCTATTGGTGTGATCTCCCAGGTATCTATCAATTTACATTAGCTGTAGCTCTTCTGTAATGCATGCTTACAGCTGTTTGGTCTGACATGGAGAGCAATTTTAAACATCATTAATGGTTATTCATCTGTGGTGATTCATTAAGAAGGCACCACTTCATGGATACACAATGACAGGTTTTGCAGGTTTAGCGCTGTGCATCTGTAGCTTTCATCATCGTAACAGCAGTAAGGGTTCAATGAGTTCATTGAGTCGTTCTGAAGTTCCGCACAGTGAGTTTCCCGTGTTTTATGGAGTTTTCGGTGTCCCTGGTCAGAGAACCCGGTACAGATGAATCTGTTTAAGAGCATCAGGGTCACTGTCCCTCCCAAGGTATACATCATAATTTAATGGCAACTCCTCCACCCAATGGCTGGCATCTATGCCACCCTGCAGGACAACAGAGGAAATCAACACAATTGACCAAAAACTTATTTTCATTTTACAACCAGTCACAAGTTGTACAGAGTAATAAGTGGGGGACATTAGTTATTTGGGGGGAGATATTGATTCTCAACAAAAAAACTGTCTATGGTACATCTTTCATAATACTCACTTTGGAAGCAGAAATCCTTATTAAATCACCAAACTGCAAGCAGTCAGTATTGCATTAGCTAAAACACCAAGCTTTCACAAACTGCCAAACACACTGACCACCAAGGTTACCATCCAAGTTCACTAAATATGGCTGCATAAGCTGGCAGAAGCGAGTGATGCACTTACGCCGCTCGGCTGGAGCGCGGAGAGAGCCTCTTGCATACTGGGAACAGTAACTATTAGCGCCCCTTTCTTTCGGACATTCTGCTGGATACACAGCCACGCTCTGAAACGGAACAAGGTGGATACTGCAATGAACAGCATTACCTGCTATGAGGAACATGACCTGCTCAAGGCAAGCAAATCTCAGCAGCACAATGGTGTAAAAGACACGATGCAAAGTTTATGCATTTAGCATCTCATGCATTTGGAAATGGGTTGCTTCCTAAAAACCGGAAGTGTGTAGTCCCATTTTCAGTGACCAATGTGCAAAAGGGCTGATGGTGCAATCCAATCATCTCCATCGTTTCATTGTTTGTAGCCCTGAGGCTGCTAACTTTGAACACTGATTACGTTTAAATATCGCCCAAGACAGACTCCAATTTCTTGGTTTTTGACAAATATTGGTTGATACCGATATGCTAGCCGATATATTGCATATTGTTTGCTTCATATCTTCATAAAGACAATATGTAATGCAAAATTATAACAACAATCATGATTCAAGTTTTACCCAGACTTGTGCAGTCCTACCAAGGAGTATCACTTAATTTTCTTCTGTTCATGATTCATTTGGGATAATGATATTTTTGTAATATCATTCTTGTGGCTGCTCACTGCTCACCCGCAAACTTTTTGAAACTTTTTAAAACTGTAATCATCGTTAGAATAGTGTTTTGAACGCAGTAATCCGGGAAAAATAATCAAGGAACAACTCCATAACTCCATAAATTACACCAGCTCCGCAAAAGGTAAGTCTGACCATGTCCTCT
>JAODKL010000027.1:5157964-5174048 GCA_026780765.1 Petrocephalus schoutedeni | reverse complement strand
AAATTGTGCATCTCGCATTTAAATTATTTGAGGTAAGGACTTACTAGTATAATACTAGCACGTAAATATCATATTTTCAGAAAACTGTATCAATGCACTTCTGAGGATAAAGAAATAGTATTAATATCTCAGAATTTACGAGTATAATAAAACATCGAATCATTAATGAAACTCACAAGTCAGTTTTAATAGCCAAAATGA
Source organism: Petrocephalus schoutedeni (assembly GCA_026780765.1). Taxonomy (NCBI): domain Eukaryota; kingdom Metazoa; phylum Chordata; class Actinopteri; order Osteoglossiformes; family Mormyridae; genus Petrocephalus; species Petrocephalus schoutedeni. The sequence continues at coordinate 5,173,847 of JAODKL010000027.1, read as the reverse complement.
CTCTAAAACTATCGAGTGATTTTTTAAACATTCTCTGTTATTCCCGACTTAATATATGGTTAGCTAATAGTTCATGGCGTATATGTATGACAGATATAGATACAAGCAGTTCAATTATTCAGCAAGCTGCCGCACATTGCGCTCGCTATTTGCTGTTAAGCTGACATTTAATAAATTTACTAGATTACCTGAGTGTTTCATCCACTCAACCAGCTTAGGAAGCTCGCCAGGATGTACTCGAGACAACAGGTGCATAATTTCATTTTTTGCTGCCGAAAAGTCCATTTTAAATAACTAATTATGTTGCAAAACCAGCGCAACGCCAAAGCTAAAAACACCGAACACGTTTTTGCTAAGAATAAACGATACCCCAGTTTGCTGTGTCCACTATTTTAAGGCGGAACTTAAATGGCCTGTTACATACTGAAAATTCTCGGAAAGTAAAGCTATTTATAGTGGAAAGAATATATACAATGAAACGATTTAATACTTCAATGGGAAAACATGATTTCGCTAAACACAGTTCATGCGGCTAATTACAGTAATTTACACCGTACACCCTTTAGGCAAGATGGGAACGCTATCTGAGTAAGAGGCGGGGCCGCCGACCTGAGGCGAAGGCGGGGTTAGTTGTTATTATTTTAACCCGGAAGTGGATCTTTGCCCCGGAACATTTTCCGGCCCACTTTCGATGACGTCTGCGAATGGTCCGTGTTTCCTAAGAAGCCTGTGTATCAGCTGGCTAGCGGAAAGTACAGGTTGTTATTTTTTTGAGGTTTTCATGGTTTACATAAAGCTTTCAGGAATATTCCTTATACAGTCGTTAGTAGTATGAGGATGATTAACGAGCGATTTTCTCTGTTTTGAAAATAACTTACGTTCATGGGAAACTAGGGCCTTGGATAGGTAGCTGGCTCTCTGGGTCTTAGATAACGCTTCAGCATGCCTTGTTTACTTTAGTTAGAGCTAAATCTGGAGTCGATGGCTTCAGTATAATAGTTCTGTATATAGATTAGTTAACTGTCAATGAAGGGTAGATATATCTAATTATTTATTACGCGTTGGGAACGTGTTACTGATTTTTTTCTTCCTTTCCCACGTAGGTACCAGGTTGGTGGACGTCGCTGTTGTTGTGAATATTTAAGTTTCCTGCTCCGGAAAATCTCCTCGCAGCTGTACCCTTTATGGCCTGATACAGGAATTTCATCTGGATTTGAAACGTAGCCGAAACGGTCTTCTTTTACGTATACTAATTCATTACAGTTTGCAGGTAGGTGAAATCGTATTGCAAATTATTCTTTAACTCTTTATAGTTCTAGGTAATGATAGTCGGTTGACTTCTGTGTTTTAGTTACAGGCGTTACCGAGGGAGTCAACATGGTTTTGGCCGACTTGGGAAGGAAAATAACTCTGGCGTTGCGCTCATTGAGCAACGCCACTATCATAAATGAAGAGGTGGGTAAATATGGGTTTTTTGTGGGGAGTCTTTGGTGTTATTCTAGAAAACATGTTTTACACGCAGTGAATATTTGGGCTAAATGTGTAATATCGTTCATTTTTGGAGCTCTGTGCTGAATGTTACCAGTGTTTTCGCATCTGCGCATTTATGACTGCACATAAACTTGATCATCCAAACTTAAAAAGAAAACCCTGCCTGCCTACGGTATCATTTGGCTAATCTGAATTAGCGATTGCTCTTTTAAAATCTGGTACAGAACATCTATATGTGAATCTATTAAATATTGGAATATTTCATGTTTACCAAAATTTTAAATATTTAATTGACTTTTCAATTGTCATAAAACCCAACTGTCACCATGGGAAGTTTCCTGTGTAATCTGTGACGTCCGTCACACAGGTGTTAAATGCTATGCTGAAAGAGGTGTGTGCTGCCCTTCTGGAAGCTGATGTTAACATAAAACTGGTGAAGCAGCTCAGGGAAAATGTCAAGTAAGTGTTTTTTTTATGTCACTGGTTTATAATTTTGATTTTGTTGTACTACTTTGGTTCAGTGTACTTTCTGTGTCATGGTGACTTGTCTAGACAGTAACTCTTTGATTTGACCATAGTGGACTTTTTCTGCAGTTATAAATGCTCTCCATATGAAACAGTTGCCTGTCATACTTGCAATATAAGCAAACTCTGTCATTATCTCCCAGGGCTGCCATTGATCTGGAGGAGATGGCCTCTGGCTTGAACAAGAGGAGGATGATTCAGCATGCAGTTTTCAAAGAACTTGTCAAGGTTTGTGTCAAAAGTGCCTATACCCCTTTTCTTGTAGCAAGTCTTAATTTTATATATACATATAATTGGTGATATGGCAGAAATATCTTAACACTATTTCAGACAGGATCATTATCAAGTGACTTAACAGTACAAGAAAACTAATTCCCTATTTAAAAAAAATATCTCTATAAGGTAATAAAACATAAAAGAAAAACATACTCTGCATACTCTTTTGGGTGTTTTCCTTTGAGGCGTTTACAAGGGTTTGTCATGCTGCCAATTGATGTGCAAACCTTTTCTTTACAAATTGTAAAGAAATTTGTTATTGCAAATAACTGTTTGTTGGTTTTGGAAAATCCCAGTTACATATTACCTATGTCAAATTCAAGTCAAAGGCCCTACCTACTGTTTGCTATTGCTGGTTTATTGGTATGTCTAAATGGATTTGGTTGACAAAATAACTTTTAGATGCTTGTTTGAGGCATAGATCTGCAACTGTTAGGATTTGCACTGTGGGACGATACTGACAATCTCTCTGTAAAGGCAGGCCATACAGACATTTTAATCATTCACAATCTAATATTGTCAAATCGTACACCCTTAATGACAGTGATTTAAAAGATCATTAAGTAAGGGCTGTTTGTTTGTCCTCCTAGTTGGTGGACCCCGGAGTGAAGGCCTGGACCCCAACTAAGGGAAAAAATAATGTCATCATGTTTGTGGGACTTCAAGGCAGTGGGAAAACCACCACATGCTCAAAGGTGAGCTGCATTGCGTGCCTGTATGGTGATAAGGACAGTGCGGAGCGCATGGTTAGACTGTGAGAGCCCCTAAAGGTAATGGTGTGACTCTTACATGAAGACCTGAAAGAAATATAAAGCAATTGTAAAAGAATTCCTTTAAAATTTTGTGCAAATGGGGGGGAAATGCAGCGTAAGGGAGATGACAGAATTCTCATTCAACTAATATATATTCATCTAATTTCTATAGCTGGCCTACTACTACCAAAGGAAAGGTTGGAAGACCTGTTTGATATGTGCTGATACATTCAGAGCTGGTAATGCCATTTGGCACTGTCGCCTTTCATATGTTTTCTTTATCTGTGGAGGTGGGCAAAGGCATGAAGGCGCCTCATTCTGTTCATTTTTCTCCCTTTAAGGTGCTTTTGATCAACTGAAGCAAAATGCAACCAAAGCCAGAATTCCTTTCTATGGAAGGTTTGTAATGAACAAAATTCATTGCACAGGCCTTGTGAAGGTTTGGCAGGTATTTCCTGCAAAAAATAACGATATCATGAAAATACAATCTCTACATAGACTTTGCAAACTAAACGGCAATGTGCAAAAATCCTGCCAAAATGAAAGATAAAATGACACTATTTGTATTTTAACCTTGCACCCATGCATGAGTCATTTGCGAATAATTAAAAGAGAAAATTTTAAATCTTTTTGACTTTTCATTTTCCGATTTTGACTTTTTCATATTTAAATTTACACCTGCAAATATATGTTAATTTGAGTAGGGAAGTTGGCGGAGCTACAGATTAGTGCGTCTCAGGCACTGTAGGGCACTTTTTTCATTTTCCATATTGGCAGGATTTTTGCGCATAGACTATGAGAACTAAAGGGCAAAGTGGAAATTATACTTTCATTTTTATCGTTTTCTTTTCTGCTGGAAATGCCTCCCATGGTGGGGGAGTAAACCTGCATTTTATGGCAGAATGTTTTTTTTTTTTCCATGGAAGACATTTTTGTCGTCTATGTATAGGCAATGTTGCATGAAATGATAACCTACTGGAATAACATTTAGGCCAAAGTGGGGAATTTTTTTAACCATTTTAATCTTTTTCAGAATTCTTCTGTGAGTGGTTGTGTATTTTATGCATATCTGGGAGCTTCACTTTTTTTTTTTTTTTTGTTCCCTAGTTACACTGAAATGGATCCTGTTGTCATTGCTGCTGAGGGTGTCGAAAAATTCAAGACAGAGAACTTTGAAATAATTATTGTGGACACGAGCGGTCGACACAAACAGGAGGACTCTCTCTTTGAGGAGATGCTTCAGGTTTCCAATGCAGTGGTGAGTAAGAACTCAGTCTGGTGCTTAAATTAGTCTAATGGTCAAAATGACTTGATTACAAGGGGGATGCATGTCCTACTTTAAGGATACTATGGGAGCACAAGGTAAGGGTGTATTATGCATTCTATGTATGTATCTGTATACCGTTGCACTCAAATTATTCATCCTCCCTAAGACTGCAAGGATTTACATATTTAAGCCATGTTTAAAAAAAAATGACATCCATCAGTTGTGACAAATTCAAATGAATGTATATTTGAGTAGCATTGTATATTTGTAATACAACCTTATAATTCAACCTGCATTCAATATTGCATTTTTACATCACTTGATTGACTTTGAGAATATGATACTGACATTTCATTGGCACCCTTGTTGCATACATATATCCTACCCATGAGTGTATCCAAGCTGAACTGCCAAATTGCTCTCACACAAAAAAGTACTCCCAAAAGCTTGGAGAACTGAGAACTGCATTACACAAAAGGCTGTGGCTTCTATAAGCTTTCTAAGACTCAGAGTTCCAAGAGACACCACTGGCAGCCTCATACAAGCTCATAATACTACCTGTGTTTGTGTGTGTGTAAGAGTAGGATTGCTGAAGAAAAATTCCTCATGGTGAGACTGAAACAAATGTACTGGCGCAAATCTAAGAACATTAAACGGACAAGCCGTTTATGTCTGCACACCTCACCACACTCAATTCTACACCAGGAAGCACACAAGTCAACTTGAATATGATAGGAATGTGGACAAGTCTATGGAGTGATTAGGCTGGAATTGGTTGGATCTGTGGAGCAGCTACACATCTGGCTTGAGGAAGGAAACCCTTGTGACAAGAACAGCAGCCCCACAGTATAGCATGGAAGTGGTTTGGTCCTCTTCTGCAGGTGTTCAGCTTCAGGGACTGACATGGATTCTGGCAAAGACTGAGATGCCTTTAGTACAGTAGTTTGAATCCTGGTAAAAATTGGACTTCCTAGGAAGATTCCAAGACAGCCACTGCTTAGTTTGGGCAATCGGATAAGAAATACTTTTGTCTTATTAAAGTGCAATAGTAACTATTCAAAAGAGAAAAAAGACAGACAGGTCTCTTGAAATGAACAACTCATTGGTTTTAATGATTTAACTGCATACCATAGTGATGATATTTTAAGTTTCAATATGAGGGAGATGAAATAACCTGGGGAAAAAAGCACTTTGAGTACTGTCTGCAAATGCAGCATTTAATAAGCGCACGTAAAAATATAGACACTTTACCGCAACACGGTATTTTTTTTTGGCAAATAACTTAAGCTGTTTTGTGATACTTTATTTCACCATAAATTTGGTAGTAAATTCGCATTGACCCATGTGACCCGAGGAGAGCTGTAAACGGATATTTTAATCAGCTGTATTAACATGGTAGCACTGCAGACAACTGTAATTATGAAGCTGTGCTACACGCAACGCAGCATAAGCACACTGCAACAGTAATAATCCTCCGTGTGAAACATGGTGATCACTGAGCAGTACATGGTTGTGTGGATTAAACGAGATTTTCCAGAGAATTCAGCCCGAGCGAGTGGGCGTGTTAATGACGTTTCTATCATGCCACTTCTCCTAAAACCAAAAAATATGTAGCTGCTTTGTACCTGTATCTGGCTTTCCATTATTTTTGCTTATATTGCAGGTACATCCAAATAAATGTAGCATTGATATCAAAGCAAAAACGGTCATCATTGCGGAAGGATATATTGTGTGTCATGTCTTGTCTGCTGCACGCTCTACCCTGCATGCCACTCCGCATACTGACCGGAATATTTATAATATAGTTGTTGTAAACACCTCTGACGCGGAATATCTTTGGTAGTGAGATACATGTGTGGATGGGCAACTCCGGAAAATGTCCAGACTTGAATAATTGTCCGTAAAATGTCATGTTTGAATATGGCTTTAACTACAAGCAACAAGGGGTGAGAACAAGCAAGAAAACCATCTAGTATTTTTCTTCATGACCAAGTCGGGCGTCTTTTTCTTCAGTGAGGGTGTAATGTGTGTTTGACGGTTATCATTTCAAAGCTAAAGTTGATATCGTTACTTAAGGCTGTCAACATCGCCACGATAATATCCACATATCGCCCAAGCCTAGTAATAGATGTCTCAAATACTGACTTTGGGGGTTGTTAATTTTACACATGAACATTTTGTGAATTTGAACTATTGAATTTTAACTATTGGTAAACTCCACTGTTCTCAATCATTTGAGTATTTATTTTTTCACTGTTTACTGAGGCCTTAGTTTATATTTTATTCTCCAGTCTTGCAGTTAATGAGGGTTGATTAATTTGTGTGTGTGTGGGTTTGCATAGATCACATTTCGGGACCATAATGTCCTCGGAGTGTGGTAAAATCTGAAATTTCCTTACTTTTGGGGACATGATTTAGGTCCCCATTTAGATGACCTCAGTTTTATAGAAATCTGTATATGCAATCAAAAAAGTAAAAAGCCAAAAGTCTTGTATTTCAGTTGGTTACTTATGGTTAAGGTTAGGGCTGGATAGGGGTTAAGGGTGTCGTGATTGGGATTAGCGTTTTCCCCATAGAAATGAATGGATGGTCCTCATTTAGATAGGTTTGCAAGTCTGTGTGTGTTTATACAGTAGGTGGTAATTGTAAAATCATCCTGAAAGTTTTACAGAGCCTTTGATTTGGCTGTGCCTGAATAGTTCTGTCAGTCTTCATTTAGACATGTACATCCAGTATGTAAATGTATCAGGGGTCACTTCAAAAGAAGCCAGAAAGGATGAATGAAATTCTGTCCTATGTCTGACATTTGCTGTCAGTTTACAGCTGCTTTAAAGTCGTTTGTTTCCCCTAACATTTGCCTTCTTCTCTAAAGCAACCCGACAACATTGTATACGTCATGGACGCCTCTATTGGCCAGGCTTGTGAAGCACAAGCGAAGGCCTTCAAAGACAAAGTAGACGTGGCGTCTGTGATTGTGACCAAGCTGGATGGGCATGCCAAAGGGGGCGGCGCTCTCAGTGCGTAAGTAAAGTGTGCTCATTCTTGCTTGGCGAGCGTGCACTAGGGACCCAGTGACTTTAGCACACCACTCCAGATGGGCATCTTCGGGGCACATGCTGTAATTCATCTGTATGTGTGTTTTTCTAGCCACACTATCGGTTTATTTTAAGCTGAATGTAGTTAAGGTACAAAGTGTCCCTGATAGCTAATCTAGTGACTTGACGTCCACCTTAAACAAAGGCCTTGTATTAACTTTGGTGAAATCGCCAACACTCATTGAGGTTTGTGGATCTTTAGTTGGTTTTTTTTTTTTTTTAATGTACAATGAAGTTGATCCAACCCACTTCCCAGTGGTTACTTTGTTTTATCAGTTTCCATTGGTTTGCAATTGCACAAACAATGTATCAGAAGTAACTGGTATTTTTGTCTGCAGTGGGTTTCTTCCATCAGACGTAATAGGAGGCGCAATAATCGGTGTTTACCACTCAAATGTCTTCTGCCGCTTCTGCAGGGTGGCTGCAACTAAAAGTCCCATCATCTTCATTGGGACCGGGGAGCACATTGATGACTTTGAACCTTTCAAGACGCAGCCGTTCATCAGCAAGTTGCTGGGTAAGAACCAGAGAGCCTCTCATCTGGGCGCCACCTTTTCCCTCAGATCAAATGTTCATGAAACGGTACAGCTGCATATAGGCAACGTGGTCATTGTCTGTGCTGTGTGATTCTGCTGGGCGGTGCAGAGCACGGGGCACAGTGAGCTGCAGCCTTCAGAAGCTGCTTTGTGTTTAATGCTCTCTCTCATACAGGAATGGGAGACATTGAGGGTTTGATAGACAAGGTGAATGAGCTAAAGCTGGATGACAATGAGGAGCTGATTGACAAGCTGAAACATGGTGAGAACCGTCCCTTCAGCAGCTCTTATCCAATCAGAAACCATTGAAATGGAGAAATTGTTCTACCTAATACAGGTCATGAATAATGAAACACTTTAGCAATTTACCTAAGTAGATTAAATGCAGGTGTAGATATTAATCTGTTATACCCATACCAAGTAACACTGATTATTGGCATGTATATTATTACTTGATTAATTGAGATATTTGATAATTGAGTTAATTTCTAATGCAGTGAGTCCCACTTCTTTTTTCAGGTCAGTTCACATTGAGAGACATGTATGAACAGTTTCAGAACATCATGAAAATGGGGCCTTTTAGTCAGATTATGGTAAGAATTTTAATTTTTAAATTGGGGGTGCACTATATAGCCTGTGTGTGATTGTGTGTGATTGTGTGTGATTGTGTGTGATTGTGTGCGATTGTGTGCGATTGTGTGCGATTGTGTCTGATTGGTATTGATGCGCTTGTGGGACTTAGTGTGGTGGAACGTCGTAGGGCGGAGGCCAGCCAGCAACAGAGGGCATAAACACAGGAGAGCAGAGTCCAAATGACCTCATTGCTCAAAGTGTGCCTGAAGCACCTCCTCCCTCCCAGTTTAGTGTGAAAGGTAAAAGCTATATTTGGTAATGTGCTGCAGCTGTGTAGGTAAATATGGTTTGAAGAGAACCCTTTTGTGTGTGTGTGTGTGTATGTTTGCATATATGTATGTATGTATGCGTGTATGTATGTATGTATGTATGTATGTATGTATGTATGTGTGTATATATATATATATATATATATATATATAATTTATTTATTTATTTATGAATTAATATATTTATTAATTAATATATATTAGGGGTGCGACGGTACTCGGTTCGGACCGTTCGGTACGCCGTAGTGTACCACGGTATTTCAGTTTTGCGCTTCGTTTTGAAAATGCCGCTTAAGGCTACTATTAACCCTTTGGGGATGATGCCACATATCTTTCTCGTCTATTTCCGTTTATATCTCGCTGAAATAATAAAAAAAATGGCTAAATCCGTAATCTTTTTTTCAAAACACCCATTGTTGGAAGCATTAAAGTTTTTAAAATAGGGTTAAATTGGCAAAAAGGTGTGTGTGTGTTTATTTATTTATATTTATTTATTGATGGACACATGGAAATTGTTGATCGATTTTTGAATCTGTCCTCTTTTGGCCTCAAATTGGTGTATTGAAAGTTAACTTGACTGTTACATTGACCAGTGTTTGTCTGACAGAAGGCTTTAGGTTTTGTCATATGGGACGTGATGTACAGTAAGATTAGAAGTGGGTGGGTCTTTGTGATGCATTGCTATGGCCTGGGTATTTCATCTTGGGATATGTTCTTAATTTGTTCCTCTCCCTTGTGTCCTAAGGGAATGATTCCTGGGTTTGGTACTGACTTCATGAGCAAAGGCAATGAACAGGAATCCATGGCCAGGCTGAAGAAACTCATGACCATCATGGACAGCATGAACGACCAAGGTAAGCGGGTGCTCCGGTCTCTCCGGTGGGCAGAAATGCTCGGCATTCCTGGAAAAACAATCCACCTTAAGTTGCCCACCAAACATTTCCACAGTTTTCCCGTTATCAGCATCAATCTGACATTGACTTGAATGACGTGAAGCACCTACCTTCATGGCCAAAGAGTGTGCACATGCATTACCTGTTGGTGCTGAACAGTATTGAGCGTTAGCGGTTTCTGGTTTGTCACCACACTGACATTTACGTATAGTGACTCGTATTGCAGCTTTCAGCTCTGTATGAAACGCTTTGTTTGGACCTTGCTTTTGGCTCAGTATGTCTTGGGTCTCGGCAGAACTGGACAACAAAGACGGTGCCAAACTGTTCAGCAAGCAGCCCAGCCGGGTGCAGCGGGTGGCCAGGGGGTCCGGTGTGGCCACGCGGGACGTGCAGGAGCTGCTGACACAGTACACAAAGTTCGCCCAGATGGTGAAGAAAATGGGCGGCATTAAGGGGCTCTTCAAAGGTACTCTCTTTTGGGGTCGGTGGTGGGGGGGCAGTGTGGCATCTCTATCCTGTAATATACTTCAACAACATTCAAGTTAAACATTTCCAATCCTGTTCTGCTGTGTTTATTTGACTATGCAGGTGGTTTTGCTTTTGATAAGCTTTGCTCATAGCTATGCCTGGAAGGTGCATATCACATGAATAGATCTGTGGCATGCATTGTGAATACCCTGAGGAGGTGTTCTTTAAGCATTTCAAATAGCCACATACACAAGGCTCATGAGAACTGGCACTGGCCAGCTTTACTCAGATTAAGTCCAGAAACTCTCAGCTGTAGGTTTGAATTAGGGCAGTTTATGACAATATCAATAACTGAAGGCAGACCAGTAAACTGGTGTCTAACAGGCGCTTTAGCACCTTTGTCGGGGAAATAACCCTGGGCTGCACACAAAGCAAGAACAAAGATTTATGATTTGGCTTTCAGTTTAGCCTTCAGTTTAAAAATGCACTGCATTTTTTTTTTTCTAAACCACGTATGGCATGCAAAGGCACTGGTGTCTGTGAACGTTGGCCATAATGGTGGTACATGGCAATGGCTTGCCATAAGTTTTGTGAATCATTTGCCTTGGGTGTTTTTAAATCATAATTATCATCATTTATCCTGGTTTTATGTGATATAAAAAAAATAACAGCAATAATGAATAATAAAATAAAAAAACACAGGTATTACCCCATCCTAGGTTGTACTTGTGCACTGTCTTTGCGCCTTGTCTGTTTGGCACTATATGCATGTATGTCTGTTATTTGCTGTTATATGCACCAGAAATTGCCCTTGGGATCAGTAAAGTCATTCTTAATCTTTCTTTTCAGGAGGAGACATGTCCAAGAATGTCAACCCATCTCAGATGGCGAAGCTGAATCATCAGATGGCCAAGATGATGGACCCCAGGGTTCTGCACCACATGGGTATGAAGATCAGTGGCAACTTTTGCAGAAAAGCATATTGACTGAACGCATTTTTTTTTAACCTGATGTAATTTGGATGTAGGTTTTAGTAACGGGACTCCCTCTCACAGGTGGTATGGCCGGCCTGCAGTCCATGATGAGGCAGTTTCAGCAGGGGGCAGCTGGCAATATGAAAGGAATGATGGGCTTCAACAACATGTGAACGTGTCGTCCTTAAATTTCGCTTTATTTAAATAAAATGTAGTAAGCAGCAAATCAGTTGGTACCCGTTTTTAAATGATGAATTACCCCATCTGTGTGAATAAATGCGCAAAGTAACCCATTACCTTGCTAAATACCTGTGATTACTATAGTAATTGTCAGAGGCATTCATGAATGGGGTTTGGAGAGGATTGATCGTGTTTTAAAAATGAGTTCCTTTTGGCAGAATTGCTGGACAGTATGGACAGTGTAAAAAGCTATCTAGTATCTAACATGTGACAAGATTTTGTCATGACTTGTATAATAAAATTTGTATGGCAAATTTTAAAGTTTACTTTTTCTCACACCCTGTGGTGTGTTGTTATATGAACAGGGTCATTATTTAGGTGTTGACAGTTGTTGCGTGGTGTGTTTGATAGGACCGGAATGCTTGACTGCTCATGGATGTTGTAATAAATATGATTAACCATAAAGAATCTTGAGAATTAAATGCGGTTTTTTATCCTCGACACATCCCGATCATCACCAAGTGTAACTTAAAAGCAGTTTTCTACTTTATATTTCAGAAATAAAATACGGCTGCATAAGGGTGCAAAGCTGCATTTTAAACTATACGGTCATACAATATTGTTTACGCCTTGTATTTCTTATACGGTTATCAAATACAAACATCTACATTAAGCACTTTCTGTGATCAAGTATTCTTCCAGTCCCGATTGTCTGATAGACAGCTGGCAAATGCTACCTTTTGCAATTTCCAGAGGGGCGTGAGAAATAATGCATCAAATAATTTCATCAAGAACCGGACAAGTCCACTTAAGTAATTACTTTCGTTTTTGGGTCGTATATGGTACATTGGACTGTAAAGCAAAAAAATAATACTCGAGTTAACTCCCACATATACATTTAAAAGACGTTTAAGATGCTTTTATTTTATGTGTTGAAAATAGGGTATTATATGTAATTATTATATATTATCATTAGTACTGTTTTATTGTATTCTTGCTGCTAGCTGCTACCCCGTGTTTATTCCCTGGCTGTCATTTCTGCCGTTGCACGCGCCGGGGGCGTGGGCGCGCGCCGCTCCTCCCGCCGGGCGCCTACGTCTCGCCCTTCGCACCTCCTGACGTGGCAGCGCTCCGCGGCGGCCATGTTGGCGCCTACGTCAGCGCCTACGTCAGCGGGCCGCTTCCCGGAGCTCAGAGCCGCTGCTGCCGCTGCCTCCGCGGGACACGCCGCGATCTCCCCTCGGGAAGGTATGTGAGCTCCGTTTCTGGACGGCCCTGACTAATATGAAACGCTCGGCTTTACAGTAAGCGGCGGGCAGCGGGGGCCCGGCTCCGGCGCTGGAAGCAGGGCGCGCTGGCTGTCCGCGCCGCGGCTCGGCTTGTTTTGCTGGCCATTAGTGACACGTCCACGCCGGTCTGCAGGCTGCCTGTGACCCGCACCGCCGGGGCGTCCTGAGCCCGTCGCCTGCGGTTCGTTTTTATTTAGCACCCCCATATTTAATATCTAAATATAAATAGCCAGCGAGCTTCTATTTATTGCGACGTAGCTCGTACTGGATACGCAAATAAACGAAACGCCCCTTTTAGCGCCAGCGGCGATGTTTAAAGAGGTGAGAGTTTATGAGAAGGGGAGTTTGATACGATGACGATTTGGGGGACAATCTCAGTCCTGGAGAGGAACCCTTTGCAAGAGCTCTTAATTATATAGTTATTTTACCTCGGTGTCTGCATTGTTTCTTTGGAAGGCCGCTTTATTTTAACTTATTATTATGTTTTTAATGATTGCTCATTAGAATCAATACCGCAATGATGTGTTCATTTGTTCCTTGATTTGTTGCATTTATTTCAAATGTTTAACGTGATAAACGATTAATTTGTTGCATGTTGCACTACTTAAGGGTATGCCAGTCGATTTAAAAAAAAAAAAATTATCTGTGTGCTGCCTGGTGTAAAGTCTAAAAGGGGACTGTGTTGTATGGTTGTGTCAGAAATCATGCGTTTTGTTGAAACTGATATGATGAAATCGCGATGTTAATGGGTACAGAAGGATGCCTTTGCTCAGTGCTTTGGAAGTTGGTAGGGAGATATTCCAGGCTGGGGAAGTCTGTCTGGCTTTTCTGTACCTCCCTTTAAATCTAATGCTTGTCAGCTCAGGTCAGGTGAAAACTAGCACACACCACTGGTTGGCGTCGTAAGACGTGGGGCTGAGAGACTCTCCTGAAAGAGTGGATTTCCCCGTTCAGATGAAGGACGGTCTGTCCTTATTTAAGGAGTTGCTCTGACATCTTGTTCACGTGCGACGGTAAGAGGGTGAGATTGACAGGTGGATCAGTTTGGTGACTGCAGCTCTGAGGGCACAGTGGAGGGGGGTTTCCCAGTCAGTTTGCATCCCTCTCCTTACTTATGAGCTGTGGGGAATAACTGAAAGATCAAGTGGCCTAAAGGAGGTTTGCGGAGGGTTGCTGGCCTTACTCTCCACGACAAGGTGAGGAGTTTGGAGATACAGAGGTGCCTCGAAATCGAAATCGGCTCGAGAGGCGTCAGCTGAGGTGGTTCAGGCATCTCTAAGGATACACTCAGATGTGTCCCAAGGGAGATGTTCCTGGCATATGCCACTGGGCAGAGACCCAGGGCAGACCTTGGAGATCCTGGCGGGATCATATCTTACAGATGGCTTAGGAATGTCTATGGAAGCTGAAGTCAGTAGCTATGGAAAAAGAGGGCTGGTGTGACATGTGCAGTATGTCGTCAGCGTGACCCTAGCCGTGTGAAGTGACAGGAGAATAGCGAAGGACATGAAAGTAGGAGGCAAGGGTCCCTCACTTGGTTGGACCCACATCCCGACTGACTGAACCCAAGCACAGGTGCCGCCCAGTGGAACATGGCTGTAACTGTACCTCTACGTGTCATCGTCTGCAGACTCTGCCTTTTGCGGTGCGAGATGGCAACTTTCCAGGAGTTCATCCAGCAGAACGAGGACCGGGATGGTGTGCGCTTCAGCTGGAATGTCTGGCCCTCCAGCCGCCTGGAGGCCACCCGCATGGTCGTCCCGGTGGCCGCTCTTTTCACCCCACTGAAGGAGCGCTCCGACCTGCCCCCCATCCAGTATGAGCCCGTGCTGTGCAGCCGAGCCACATGCCGGGCCGTGCTCAATCCTTTGTGGTGAGTGCCGGACTGTCTGCTCACATCCTGCCAGGAGTTTGAGGTTGCCGGTGGGCTGTATGCGGGATGCACGTCTTATTTGGTTTGGTCTTTTCCCCCACCTTTTTCTTAACTAGCCAAGTGGACTACAGGGCAAAACTCTGGGCTTGCAATTTCTGCTATCAGAGAAATCAGGTGAATCATACACAATGTACTTGTTTGATTTCTGATGCAATCTCTTGATAAACGTAACATTTTTATTGTTTCTCTGATTGTTGAGCGTCTTGGTTGAATATTAAATTGTTCCCCATAGTTCCCGCCTACATATGCTGGGATATCAGAGATGAATCAGCCAGCTGAGCTCCTACCTCAGTTCTCGACTATCGAATATGTCGTCCAGGTAACTAATCAAAGCTCAGTGTTTTATACAGTGTGTGCTAACAGTTATCTGGTATACTGTGTGTCCCCAGAAGTTTTACTGAATAATGGTTTTCTTTTTTCCCCCTCATTTCTTTGTCTAATTTCCTCTGTTTTGCGTTATTCTTTCTTAAAGATATTGTAATGTATCGCAAGACACCCATGTAAAGCGCCTTGGGACAACTCTGTTGTGAAAGGCACTATATAGACATAAATTGAATTGAAATGCGCTTTCCCATTAATTATTTGACCAGTATTTTTGCTTTTGTTCATCATTACAGATAAAGGTATAGACAGATATAGGGCTTGTTGTCTATTTAAGCTGTGAAATGTCTCCCAAGACATTAAATCACTGAAACATTATATGTATGTAACCACTCAGCCTAGTATCTGTATTATTCAGCTTCTTCAGTTGGCTTGTAACACCTATAATAGTTCAATGTCCCGATAACCCATAGTGGTTTATTTTCTGGTAACTTCTGTATTGTGCAGTTTTCGTGATAAGTGCTGGCTGATCACTGCACTGGCAGTAACTGGCCGCTCCTTCCTTCCACAGAGGGGCCCCCAGATGCCCCTGATCTTCCTTTATGTGGTTGACACCTGCATGGAAGATGAGGACCTGCAGGCCCTGAAGGAGTCCCTGCAAATGTCCCTCAGCCTGCTGCCCCCCACCGCCCTGGTGGGCCTCATCACCTTTGGCCGCATGATCCAGGTCCACGAGTTGGGCTGTGAGGGCATCTCCAAGAGCTATGTCTTTAGGGGAACCAAAGACCTCAGTGCTAAGCAGCTCCAGGTGAGCCTGCTCTGTCATCTTCTCACATCATTTACTAGCTGGCTGCATCAGTTTTTCAGCTTAAATTACAAATGATGTGCCTTATTGCTGTTATTGGGGCATACCTGCATGAGTCATTTACTGATTATCCATATAACCCCAGTAGGGAGGGGGCAGCTTTGTCGCTAAGTACT
>JAODKL010000027.1:5047717-5060051 GCA_026780765.1 Petrocephalus schoutedeni | reverse complement strand
TGGTGTACACAATATTTTCAACTGAGTCTCGCTAAAGATTGCTGCCCGTGTTATTTGTAATTAATTCCCTGTGACATTTAGATCCCTGTGCAGGATCTACATGAACTTTGTATTGATTCAGTAGGAGGGGATGTGTTACTTTTTAGTGACCTGCAACTCTGGTTAAAATTGTAGGTATTGTGATGTTGCACAGACATCCTGTACAGTACTTAACTGCAATGTTGTGATCTTGCATTATTCATGCATTATTCATAGGTGCTGAGCTTATACATTATTCATGTAGATTTATACCTCTTTAGTTGGTTGGATTCTAATTTTAGATGTAGAAATGCACATAGTTTACATAAAGTAGATGTAGGTTTTTCAAATTGTTAAAATAAATATTCTTTCTTTAATACTTATGCTAAAGTCACCTTAGAATTTTTGTGGAAAGTTAAACATTCATGAAAATCCATCTATATGCAAACATAATAGCAGGATTAAAGTGCTGAAAAATAACTGTTATTCCCTTAGGGTAAGAAAACGATTTTAAATCTAAAAGTTTAACAGTTCCAGTTCTAATCAATTGATTGTGCAGAAAGTGTCAGACACAGACCTGTTACTTACAAAATGATGGTGATAGAATTGACCAGTCAGGGGAAGGATGCATCAAACTACACTTAAAAGTGTACATTTTGGCAATGAATACTAGCAATAACTGTAGCAATTATAAAATAAATTGACAAAGTGGTGCCATCAAAACAAATAAGTCTTCTTGTTATGAAAAAGAATCATAGATCAATTTCATTAGTAACTGATATATTTGCATTGAAGAAAGAGTGATGCACAGGCATGATCACTGATGTTTATGTCTCAGAAATGTGTCAGTGAGCTCAACGGCCAGGTAGCTTAACCTGAACAATACATTCCAGAACTATCTTCATGAATAATTTCAAGTGATGATTTATTGATGCTAACAGACAGGAATGTACATTGTTTTGAACAAATAAAATATATTAAAACAAAAGTATCACTGAGGTGGAATGATTTCAAGCACTGTTTTTGATGTTTTTGTATGTCCAGTAGCTCACAGTGTTCTGAAATGAATTAATTCTTTGATATAAATTAATTCTCACACATCTATGCATGCTTTTCTGCGATTACCTGTCCTTTACTTTGGCACAGATATTGCGACTGGTGGTACTGTGTGTTTCTAACTTCTTTATTGCTTTGTGACTCTGTGTGTTACAATTGTTTGTTTGTGATATGGGTTTTGTGATTGTTTAACTGGGGGAGTTTGCTCCAAGCGGGAAGCATGGCGACTCCTAGAAACATCAGACTCTAACCATCAGAGTCAGTGTGGAGCAGTGTGTCTTGCTGAAGGGGGAATTCAGTGAGGCATGACAATGTTTTGTCAGCTTCCTGAATGAACAATGTGTTTGTACCATTTCTTAGCATAACTGAGTAGGCTAAAAAAAATAAAAAGGGATTGTTCTAAATGATTTGTTTACACATGAGGTTGAACCATTGATGGATTGTATGTTTAATACCTTTATTGTTAATGAGTAATGCCTGCTTTTCGGGATCATTGTTTTGTACGTACCTGGCATTTATTTAAATATGAATTAATTTGTCACAGCGGTAGGGGCAGGGTTTATGTAATTTGATTGGAAGTGGGACCGTGGCATCCTGATAGAGGGAGAGGAATGCAGTTTTCGGACCGTAAGCCCTTCTTTCTGTTTACCTTAATGAGAAAAGAACCTTACAATAAAGGATATTATATATAGCTCTGCTGGATCTCTCCTTATCACAGTGGCAGCTTTTCTTTGATTGAAGCCATGACAGTATGTTTTGCCCCTGAGTAGTGGAATATGCCACCATTTATAAAGGATGAGGTGGCAGCAAAGGAAGTATCCAGGTTTGCTTAGCTAGTGTTCCCCATTGAAAATATACAACTGGGGTGTGAATCCCCACTGACAAATCACTTCAAACGTTTTCATGGTCCTTAGGGGAGATAATGACCTTGATTTAATGATAAAATTTACTGTTGATGGGTTTGGTCATGTTGTGTTTGCATTAACTAACATGATTCAAGTGTATTGGACGATTCAAGTGTCTTGGATGTGGAAAACAGGGTCATTTTAGTTTGTGCATGATAGGGAATGGTGAACATCAGGGAGAAAATGTTGGTACTACTGAGAATCAGACAGCAAATGTAAATATTGAATACACACATCACTGGAACTAACGAGGAGGGACAGGTGCTGAACATTTTACAATTAACCAATCACAGAAGGTACAGGACAATGAGCAACAGATGAAACAATTAACAAAAAGACTGGAGAACAAACAAGGCACAGGTGAAGCAACTAGAGCTAATGAACACAGAACTAAGGAACACGGAAGACCTGAAACTTAGAATACAAAAGGACACACTACACTAGGAAAATAAATGGAACAGAATACGACCAAAAGCACAAGGAGGACAAACCTAGAACAAGAAACTCAAGAAGAAAAACAGACCACTGGGGAATGTCCAACCCATGACGTGAGGGAATACTTAGCCACACACTCAGCCCATTGAACTATGTGGCCATCCAGGGACAAAGGGAAACACACTAGGGACTTGTGTGAGCAACAGGTAGGTCAGGATGGCCAGCGACATCTGCTGGATGTGGTGAGGTGCGTCATGAGCGATGAATCGGACAGACTCAACTGGGGCACAGTTGTCAGTAGCCAGGGCAATAGATGAAGAAAATGTGTTAAAAGCTCCAGAAACAAATAGGAGGAAAAGAAGCAATTGGAATGCTAATAAGCAACCAAAAAACTGTAGCAGAGATGAACGCAGGTGAGGAGGACATAGATGCAGAGTGAGGGTGACTCCTCAGATCTCGCTCTGTTCCGGTTGTGTAAACAGGAAATGACTTAACTATCTAAAGTCAATAAAATTCATGAAAGGGGTACTAGTGGAAGACAACTTTCCTGATCGAAAATAGCTTGTTAAAGACACGACGTATTTATTGAGGAACATTGGTGGGGGAGGGTTTTACAGATCAGGAAATTTATTGTTTAAAGAAAGTTGTACTTACAGCAAAAAGGAGACAAAACAGATGACGACAGTGTTATCCAATAAATGTTTTATTTTTCTAATCCTTGTCTTTTTAATATAATTTGGTTTAATCTTTACACTCGTTTTAATAATGAGTAAGATAAAAATAGCTACACTAAATGATAATGGAGCCAGAAAAGATAGGGAAGGGAATCATTTTAATAACTAAGCTGCTGGGTGGGTGGGGCTTGCAAGATCAAGCTACAATACGTCAGTCAATGAGGGCATCCCTTATTCCACAGTCTTACAAGGTAAAACAGATCATTAAAGGAAAGCTTTTAAAAGTGTGCACTGAAATTGAGGATGAAGTATCTGTTTTTATCTGTGCCTATGTGCTAACACAGCAAAGAGAGAGAGTAATGTTATGTGATGTATGGAAAAAGTAGCATAAAAAAATTATTAGTTTGGTTTGTTTCTCAGATCATTCACTGGTTCAGTGCATTATCAGTAGGTGAGACCAAAGACTGCATGCTTTCATTTTAATACTGCATTATTAAGTGGAGTAAATTTTGAGACAGCCCCAAAAATCTAAGTAGTGCAGATCTGGATGTCTAATTTTTGAGTGTCACAATTAACCTAAGCATCTGTGACTCTATAATCCTCTATAATTCTATCTCTCTCTCACAACTTGAATCAAGCTCCGGACCTCGTGTGTCATGAGTAAAGTTTTCTTCTTTATTCAGGAATCCAGCATAGAGTTCCAGCCACACTCGGGCACAATGCGCAATGCACCCCGCACCCAGAAATCAGCAGGTTAATATACTATAACACAAATTTCCCTATATGGACTTCTAAGTCCTGATTAATTACCAAATATCTGCAAACCAGGCTTTGAACATACAACAAACATAATTCACCACCTCTATTGGTCTCCTTCAAGGATGTTCAGCTTCCAATCCCCGTTAAGACTAGGCCTCCTATGGGTCCCACACATAAGCCTGTCCATCCAGCCTAGGAAGGAGGGCAAATACCCTCCTTGGGAAATTCCGCTCCCAACCCACCACAAGGTGCGCCCCCCCCGGGGTCATGGCTGGCAGGCCTCACAACACTATCAGTAAGGGAAACCACAACCCTACATTACCTAAATAAAGACTTCAGCATAAGCAAATACAACCCTTATGGGTACATAACTTGCTTATATGTTCAAACACTATCATATAATAAACTGCTTATAGCACAGTATAGCAAATGCATTCCAGGCCTTCCTGGAGGCCCCCTTTCCCCCACCAGCAAATGTTCCCTTCAGCCCAGTTCTCCAAGGTCTGTGGTCTGCAAAGCTGGTTCTATGCAGGCAGCTGCGTGGCACGGACATACAGCAGCCTCCCCAGAACAACAAAACCTGAGACATAACAATAATCCCACAATGCCTCCCAACCCTGGCCTACCATTACTGTAAATTTCCCTTCCACATGAGACAAATTGCACAAAACTGAAGCAGCAGCGCTTAGTAAATACGATGGTGAGTTATATAGGAGGCTTAACCTTGTGAACAGAATAACCCTACCTGTTATTATTACTGAATTTACTCTATTTGATCTTTGATGGATTTAATTACCACTTCAGAAAAGCAATATAAAATGGAATGGAAATCACGTGACATCGTATGAAAATCATAGAGTGGGGACAGTGCAGTGTGCAGAAGTCGCCAACTAGCTACAGACCTCCAAACTTCGTGTGGCCTTCAGATTCTGCAGACTGTTGGTGATGCACATGACCTCAGCAAGGCTGCTGTGTCCAAATCTGTGCATGCAGTGACCACATTACTATTGCACTATGCACACTACCTACAGTTTTAGCAAGGAGGGGATACCTTGCATGATGCTAAAATTGGTGTTCAAGCCATTGCAGGCATACCTGGCATTGTAGGTGCTGTGCATAGAACACTCAACCCTATTCATACTTGCATCCCCTTGGATCCCATCTGCACCTATTGAAAAGGCTTCTTGGTGCTCGGCCTAAATGTCCAGGTGTAATGCAACCACGGGAACTTTTTTACACCGGAGGAGTGAGATTTGTTGAGGGACCTTGGTGATGGAGTAATGAGGCCTGAGGTCCACACACAATTTGGATAATTGTAACAGGTCTTCCTTATATTTTAAAGAAAAAAATGGAAATAGATTCAGATGTGGTTGGTGACAAATCAGTGTACAGGAAATGTGTAAAAATGTTGAAGTAGGTAAAAATTAAGCACAGGAAATGATACTCCAAGGTGATCTGTATTTGGGTTGAAAAATAACAATGGCCCAGACAGGACAGCATTGTACAAGCCACCATTAAAAAAGGAAGCGGGGGACTTGCAGTAGGAGTGCTGCATGGCATCATGGCCATTAACAATGTTATTTCTGTTCTAATCCCTGATTTTACTGATAGATGTCTGTTTTTGCACACAGGGAAATGGTGCTTCATGTTTTTATGAACTGATTTAGATTCCATCTGTTTATGTCTTTCATTGTAATGTTTTTTTATTCTTGGTTTTAAGTATGTTAAAAAAAGAAAATCAAAATGTTAGTTAATGCATTTTATGTTTAGGTGAGGCGAAAATGGCCTACATTACCAGAAAATATAATACAATATATTTTTGAGAATGGTGAAATTGAGGATAGCATTTATTTTATTACGGGACAGAACACTCGGGGCGGCACAACGCGTACGAAAGCACGAAAAACCCGTGCTGTGAACTGTGGTCCCCTGTCAGATACAATGTCCTGAGGGATTCCATAATGCTGAAAGATCCAGGCAAGGAGGACCTCTGCAAGCTTGGTTGCCGAGGGGAGCTTGGGAAGGGGAACCAGTTTACACATTTTTGCAAAGTGGTCGACCACCGTCAGTATCACAGTGTTCCCCTGAGATGTAGATCAGTGATGAAAGCAGGAGGGTGGCACGATTGGGACAGGCTCCTCAGTGGTCACCAGAGGATTGAATTTGCGGGACAGGGCATCTGCTCTCACATTCTTTTTTTTCCACGGAATGTAAGACACCATGAAATAAAACTGGGTGAAGAAGAGGGCCCACCTGGCTTGTCGGGGAGTGAGGCGTTTTGCCGTCTTCATGTATTCCAGGTTGCAATGGTTGGTGAGAAACTGGCAAGGCTGACTCGCTCCCTGCAGCCAGTGG
The DNA here is from genome assembly GCA_026780765.1 of Petrocephalus schoutedeni. Lineage (NCBI taxonomy): Eukaryota > Metazoa > Chordata > Actinopteri > Osteoglossiformes > Mormyridae > Petrocephalus > Petrocephalus schoutedeni. Next base: position 5,053,849 of record JAODKL010000027.1, on the reverse strand, counting down.
TGCCACTCTTCTAGGGCCAGTTTTATGGCCAGTAACTCACGTTTTCCAATATCGTAATATATTGTAATTTTCATCATCAGCAGGTTGGGACAGCACTGCTCCTACTCCTTCTTCAGAGGCATCCACGTCTACCATGAATGGCTTAGGGGGTTCGGTTGACTGAACAGGGTCTTCACTGTCTCAAGTGCTGTCTCCGCCATAGGGGTCCATTGGGTGGCCACCGGGCTGAACCCCTGAGTGAATCAGTGATAGAAAATGGCAAACCCAAGGAACTGCTGGAGGTCCTTAACAGTATGGGCTCGTGGCCAGTCTTTTACAGCTCTCACCTTCTCTTCATCCATCCCAACTCCTCCGGGCCAAACCTGGTATCCGAGGAACTTGATGGCCGATTGGTGGAATTCACACTTCTCTCCTTTCACATACAGATGATGATGACAGAGACATTGCAGCACCTGTCAAACATGTTGAATGTGTACACTATGTTGAAGCGATTCAGCATGTCAGCCAACACTTGACTCATGAAGCTCTGGAATATGGAAGGACTATTAGCCGACCCATGGGGCAGCAGTAGGTACAGTATTTGTATTGCCCTGTGGTGGTGATGAACACCGTATTCCACTCATCACCCTTGTGGATGCGCATCAAGAGGTAGACACTCTGGAGGTCTACAGAAACTGGTTGTCCTCCCCGTGCGTGGCCTCGACTTGCATCCTGAATGAACATGTGCAGTGTGTTAGCTATCCAGCAGTAACCCCTGTCCACTGACAAGGGTGTTTCTAGTGGTTCCTGGGGGATGGAGTGGAGTGCGAAAAGCTGTTGATCAATGAACCTGCCCATCGTACCCAAAAGCACCAAGGCATGTTCCTTTAGTTACCCGTCTACCCAGGATAGGGACACAGGAACAGTCATTGGTTCCATAGAAATGGAAATAGAATGAAGAACTCCTACCTGGGTTGGGAATGATATGGCAGAGCCGGGACGGTATGGACAGGAATGGCCTGTGCTTTTTTTCGTCCATAAAGCAGTTGCCCAGATGTGGGCTCTGCCCATAAGGAGGGAGATCAAAGGAGATGAAATGTCATTAGGTAGGTAGATAATGTCATCTGATCTGGTCCAATGTGATCTGCTGAATTTGCCCATTGGCCTTTCTTAGGAAAAGCCTGACATCATGAAAAGGCTCAAGAACATTGACCTAAGAGAATTCTAAAATGTACCTCCAGCTCTCTGCTTCAGTTTGGAATTGGGCTTCCAAAAGCAGGCACCTGCTCACCCCCTTGTGAACTGTTCTCATTCCAGTTTCTGCCCTGTGCTCATTAACATTTGCCTCTTTCATTTCAGCCTTCCCTTCTTACAGCACTGCTCTTTTCCTGTCTGAGGGCTCTTTATGTTCCCACTCTTACACCTAACTTGGTGCTAACATGCTATTTTTGTCCTGTTCCCATCTGCTTTGTTTATGCCCAAAGCAAAATGGTAAACAGAACAAATATTAACCTTGAATTACATTGTTTGTCAACTAAGATGAAATCATTTTGTAATTTATACAGTTGTCAGGATCCCAGAAATAGCATCATTGTGTTGTATTTAAGTATATTAATTATCTTTATTGAATTATGGTATGCATGTACTTTCATATATTGGAAGATAAAATGAATGAAATCATGAAACAGAAAAACAGAATAAAAATTTAGTTTCAGAAATATAATTTTAGTGATGCAATAAGCTGCAGAGAAATAAATAATTGGGATATTATTTAGAAATAAGATACAAAATCCCGGCAGAATGCTGGTGTAGTGGTTAGCACTGTTGCTTCACAGCAAGCTGGTCCTGGGTTTGATCCCCGGGCTTTTCTGTGTGGAGTTTCCTCTGAGTACTCTGGTTTCCTTCCACAGTCCAAAGGCATGCAGATTAGGTCAAGATTAGTGACCCCCCAAACATGACATTCCATAATTAATTACCGATTCATTAATCCATAATTAATTCCCCTGAACATCGGCGGAAACACACAAGCATTTGAGCTGTTATTTCCTACAGGCATTTTACAAAATTTAAGGCATAACAGCATGCAGACCGATCCTGAGCACACTGCAATCCACAGCTTTCATCAACTTTTGCTGAACGACTGCTCATTATCCAAAACTTTTTTGGATTTAAATTTAAAATGATGGAGGAGGTAAGTTGGCCATTAAGAATTAATATTTCTGTTAGCTTTTGTACAACAGGGATTAGTGCAAATGGCATACACAGTCAAGAAGCTTAATTTATAGCAGTTCTCCCTGAAGTTCAACCCCTACCCCCTAAATCACACCCAGTCCGAACCTCGGAGGCTCTTTGGTAGGCCAGAATGATGGAGCCACTGAAAATCCATGGGCACGGTGGGGATGAGTATCGAGTATCAGATTTACCGCCGTGTTGTGAAACCCTGGCTGTTCTGTCCTTCTGGCCGGGCTTGGCCCTACCCTACTACCAGGGTTTGGGGGCGCAGGACTAAGCAGCACCTGTGGGTGGCGGTCTCCTGCTCTAAAATGAGTGAACTGGCAGGACCCCAAAATAAGATTTAAATAAATTAGACTTTTGCCACCCTGGGGCTTAAGAGCTACGTGCTCCTAATCGAGGTGGATGTCAGGGATGAGCCCCCAGCCAAATAGCCTCCGAGGGAAAGAGCGAGGTATTAGTGAAATATTAGTCCCCGCTCAGTGTAAATAGTAGGGTTGCCACCTGCCCCGGTTTCCCCGTGATTGTTCATTTTTTTTGAGCAACTGTCCCGGAAAATTAATATTCTCTACTAGGACACAAATTGTCCTGGTTTTGTGTGAAAATGTAAATATAATTTAGAATTTCATAGTGTCAAAGAAACTCCTTCTACTGCAATTCTTTAAAGCCCTTTATGTTTATACATTCAATCCTGTGCCCACAAAAGCAGGTAAAACACGGCAATGATTGGCCATTTTTTTGCCTCCTAGCAGAAATTACCTTATTACTGAGCAGCTGCCCTGGCTGATGGTTCACTGTGTGCATCCACAGCTGCCACAACTTAAGCTGCTGGTTAGAGGTAGTGTTAGTTAACCCCAGTTAGTTTAATCCCAGTCCCTGGCCCCAAAGGAAAACATTTACGTTTACGCCGGTTACGTTTGTTGCTGTTACTGCAGGTCAACCCTGGATCTGAGTTGTGCATGTGCTGCCGATCTGAGTCAGCCTTGTTAAACTATAAAAGTATTAAACTACTCAAATAATAAAGGACTTTAGACTCTCTGCCTTACCAATTGTAACCAATTAAAGTCCATCTCATGTATTTGCATACATTTTTCTAAAATGGATGTTTAACTTTAATTGTCTGTAGTGACACGTACAGCCAAAGCCCCTCACAGCTACTGGACATGTACATTTTTAATTTGACTTACTTGTACTTAGTTTTCAAGTTTAGATTGTTTTAGTTAGTTGAAGGTCTCCCGCATCACATTCAAGTAAGCAGTCGTACCCAAGTCTGCTAGTTCTTCACCCAAACTTCGTGCAAACTCAGAAACAGCTTGATCATTCTCCTAGTAAGTGGTAACCTACTGGACCTAAGCTGAAGTAGTGAAAAGAATTATTAACGGAATCAGGTTGTGAAAATATCATCAAACAAAGCTGTACAAATCCAGCACCATTGTAAAATATGCCGTAAAAGTGTTATGCCGCACTTGTGCAGATGTCCAAGGTAAAAATAGTGCATGCATGGTCCAGTGGAAGAACAATTACACACTAGGCCTTGGGGCAAAAATGAACCATGCACCCTTCCAAATTCACACCTAAGGCTCGCCTAGGTCAGTTGCAGCAGTTGTTCCAAATATCACATCAATCATGCAGTGCACTAGTTAGCAAATTCCAGAAATGTACTTTTTTCAGTAAATACATGCTTCAACAGAAAAATGTGAGATATAAAAGTAATATGCATGACTTAATCCTTACAAATGTTTTGCATACATGTGAGATTTGCAGTTGGAGGGGGACCCTTGGAGTCAGTGGGGGGGCCCTGGCCCTGGGGCCCTACCAGTCCACCCCTGGCACAGTCAGATATTTTACAAAGCAAAGTTATCTGTACCATTTGCTGGACCTTATGTTTTGAGGAATTCTGCTTTAAATTTAGTTTCAAGTGCTGCCGTAATCAGTATGCAAAAGTCAAGAAAAGTATACTGGCTTCTGTTTTAATGCTAAAAACATACTAGCTCACATACAAACGCTTTCAATCCTGTGGAATTAGGCAGGAATTCATCTTCGTTTCGATTTGGTTGGCCTACTTTAGAGAAATTACATACTAACTTCTTAACCTTACCTTTGCCTCCAGACACAAAAGAGATTCACTGTAAAGTGTTTCATGATAAATAACCCTCAGGAGGGCTTCTAAGAGGAAGATTCAATCTTGATCATAGACATAGACATGAGACATAGAGACTAAGGACTAGGGAAAAATCGTTTTTCTCCCTCAGTTTAACAGAAATTATATTACATTTGGAATCATAATGGAGGATACGAAAATTGAATTTCTGTTAAATTATTTTAGGGATTTTTTTTATTCATAAATGTAAATGCATTAAGACAAAACTTTTAATGGTGGTCTTTTTAAAAGAACTAACTGCATTACAAATCATTACAATTTATGTGAAAGACATTGCTGAATATTATTGAAGAAGATACCCCCTTAGCTGTTTTATTTTATATTTTATGTTATTTACTGTAATTCAGTGGTTATAATTATGTTTACAATGTGTGTGTCAGACGCTGTGGGATTAACGGAGGAAGCGGGAGCAGGTGAGTTTCCAGCATAATCAGGGTTTATTAAACGAGAAGAACAAAAAAAGCAGAAGCAAACGGGATCACAAGGGATCCAGACAAGGGGTGACAAAGGTAGGGAACAGACCACGCAGAGCAGCAATGTTAATGACAGATGTGGGGAATGCTGGACTGGGAAGGACTTAAATACAAGACTAACAAGTGAATAAACATGAGGCAGCTGGTAGTGATCAACACAGAGCATGAACGTGAGGTAAGACTTACCAAGCACCCGGTGTGGCTTCTTAAAGCCACAGCAGGGAGGAAATAAGACTAGGTAGACAGTGTGCCTCGTTTACAATAAAACAATAATAATGTCGTGTCGGCGGAGGGATGAATGACCCATAATGCAGGCTGCGGGTGTAGAGCCCCTCACAGGGGTGTTTATTCGGGGAATACGGGGACAAACGGGAACGCAAGCCACGGGAAACATGAACAATAACCGACAAAGGGAACACGATGCAAACTGACTAAATAGGGTAGGACATCAAGGAGAAAACACAAGGCAGGTGTGCTAGGCTAACAAGGGGATTGACACATTAGGCAAGCACAACGAGGATCAGGTGGGGCTGATTAAGCCCCGCCTGAGGGAAACACTGGGAAAACCGACACGCAGGGCGGGGCTGATCGTGACATAGCCCTCCTCCAAGGGCGCGCACTCCGGGTGTGGCAAATCCCAGGGAGGGGACCCAGAGGACCGGAGGACAGGACGGGCACATGGGGCCAGGACACAGGGCAGGATTAGGCACGCAGGACACGGGCAGACAGCGCACGGGCAAACTCCCGAGACGAACGACCTGGGGAAGACACAACGAGAGTGAGCAAAATAACACCAACCCCACGAGAACGCAAACATGACCTAGGGGAAGAGGAGAAGGGGCAGGCAGGGAGAAAGAGCACTGGAACAACGGAGAAGACAATCGACAAAGGACAGGGACAACAGGACCAGGGACACAAACACCAGGGCATACTGAAACAGGGAACCCAGGAGGACGGACAGAACCGGAGAACACTGAGGAGAGACGGGACAAAAGGGCAGGAAGTGAGGTAGGAGCGGAGGTGAGGAGGCGAAGGCGGGCAGTTGAGGTCCCGGAGTCTTGGGCGGCTGTTGTGGGAGCCAGTGTCTTCTGGGCTCAGGGGCTCCCCAGGGACCAGCAGCGCGGGGACCCCGGCTGAAAACCCCATCAGGGACCTTCTCCCCGGACCCATAAGGCCTACTGGCACCTGAGCTGGAGGGTTGTGCAGCAGCTGCAGGGCCTCCCAGACTGGCAGATGCCACGGGAACCGTAGGGATGGTGGTCCTCGTGGGAGGTGCCGGGGCGCCGG
>JAODKL010000027.1:4998630-5010825 GCA_026780765.1 Petrocephalus schoutedeni | reverse complement strand
CTTAAAATGCAGCTAATTTTGGCAGGGAAATTTAATGTTTTTATTTATAATTTCTCAAATGTGTGTGTGTGTGTGTGTGTGTGTGAAACAAATTAATTCCCAAAAAAACATTAAAAATTGAAAATATAGATTAAAAACTCTTCATATTATATAAAATGGGAAAATTATACAGTGTTTCCAACCTACCAACAACTCCAAACAATTTTTCAAAATATCACGAGAACAATGGATCAGTCCTTCTTGGCATGGAACTCTGCCCCATTTGAGCTAAACATCTTCAGGGTGGGGCACTATTTATATCAAACACAAGTGGGCACCACTTTTCGGTAACCAGTAATATACAACCACCCAACAATTACCACAGAATTTCACAGGATCCCCTCCACTACCGGGGACAGAATCTCCCCTCCCTCAACTTCATTACCAAACTTTGGATGATATGCTCTATCAATCCATTTTGTTAGGGCTGTTGTGGGGGCAGGGTTGGCTTCTTCTCTTTCAAGTGGTGACAGACCGCCTTGAAGCTCCAACCCTGGTTGCTATTCAGCTCTTCCAGGGCCCCAAAATGGGAGAACATCTGAGTCACCAGCTTCTCCAGCACAGAATATACTTCCTGCACATGACAGTTGCTGTCCCCGGGGACCAAGAATGGTCTGAAATGTTGACTGGCGCTCACTCCATGGGTGCCCTAGGCAGGGGGGCTGGAGTGGTGCCTGGGAACCCCTCCTTGGCAGGGCAGGCACTGCAATAGGATGGCTCGGCATTACCACAGTAGGTAGCCCAGCACAAGCTCTGGAGGTTCCCACTCACTCTGGGACCGGTCCTGCCCACTACCCTCTTGGGGCAGTGCCAGGCTTAATTTTTTAATTTTTTTGAGCAGAATGGTGTGCTTCCCCCTCATAGACAAAAGGCATGTTCAGAGTAATTTAGAAAAGCTATCACTTGTCTACCTTTAACATGCAATCTACAAATAAATCAGCAGAAACCTTAACTGAGGTTAAATGTGATTTGCAGGCCATCCTCTGCTTCTCTTAACTTGTTTCCCACCAAGCAGCCAATGAAATCGCGTGCTGCGGCTGCAATCCCATACTCCTCTAGCTCCCCTTCCTTCCCAAGCTCTTGCCGTCTCCATGGCTACACTTCCTGTTGCTCTGAATGCTGTTTCCTGTGTTCCCCTTGGCCTCCTGTGGCTGAGAGGTTGCTTTGGAAAGTGTTTTCAGCTTTGGACGTTCTTCCTGCCATTCTTCCCCAGGAAGCATCTGCTCTAATCTCATATACTGGCACAGAACCAGAGTGGTAGCACTCATAGTGGACACTACTCCCCATGTCTCCCAGGAGGCTCTCATAAATAATCTTAAATAGTCCAGCATGTAATATGTTGACATATAATCTTGGGCGCTTTGCTTTGACAATCCACAAATTCAGTGTTTCAATTCGCAAATTCAGTGCTTACTGAAATGGAAAAAAATAGCCAAGTAACTAATAAGCTGCTCTATGTCGACACAGATTTACTGACTTAAAGCAACTTACACGTGGAACTTGCTTGTTCCAAGGTAATTTTTGTTCCTTTTTTAAATAGCTTTTTTGAATTAAATTTTTTATTCAATTGGTTTTATTTGAACATTTTTTTCAATTTTGGTTCCTTTTCAGTTTAATTTCGCTATAGTTTTATTTTTATTTCAGTTTGCATTTTTACTGAGCTTCACAAATTAATTTTCATTTTAGTTTTTAAAAAGGGAATCCCTCAAATACAAACACACCACACACAATGTCCTATGACTGATGGCACAGCTTTAATTAATGCTAGATAACATTTTCTATAATAACATAATAATATAATGATTGTGCTAACTGTAACTGCGTACATTTTGTTACCCCAATGGAAGAACACCATTCCCCTCACTTCCCAAAGCAAACTTGCAGTGCTCACACTGGTTCACTAACTGTTTACAGCACCATGCCCCCCTGGGGCCCCAGAGTTACTGTCCCTTTAAATAGGCATTGTGTAATGTTCACCACCTAATAACTGATTTCATTTTTATAATGCCACTCTGCTTCCCCCTATTCTGTGGAAGAGGGCAGTTTTATCTAATACAACCACACTTCCTGTGCTCACTGCCATGAAAGCACCTCCCAGAATTAGTGGAGGAAGCAAAAAAAAAATGCAGGGTTTGGCGGCCAGTGTGATCTGGAAGGAGCTCGCAGGAGGGAGACCAGGCTAGGCAGCTGTGTGACTGCAGTGAAACTCACTGCGAAGGGAAAATGGAGCACTGGATTTTCTTGATGTTCTTCATCAGGGTTCACTGCCAGCGTGCTGAAAATTACTTCATTCACAAGGAAGAAGTTAACTTTGATGATGCTCTTGCAAAGTGTCAAGACTCAAGAGGTTTTCTGACAGACATGGCTGATGAGGAAGAGGTTTACAGTGGTATACTTCCAGCTGTCTCCCACACACTGCATTCGAATGGGAATTTCAGTTTCTGGATTGGCCTGAAAAGATCCGGCTGTTTTGACAAAGACCAGCCTTTGTTTGGATTCATATGGACAGTAAACAGCAGTCGCCTCTCGCGTGTTGCTAGATGGAGGTATCAGCCTAGAAAAACCTGCACAAGCAAATCGTGTGGATCATTGTCTGTGGAGTACAGTGGAAGCAACATTGCTGACTGGGGGTTTGAGGAGAAAAAGTGTAACACAAATCAAAAGTTTATTTGTAAGAAGCTCACAAAAGTGAATAGTAAATGGCCTGACAAAAAGGTAAGGTTAATGCAACCATCTGTGCAACCTAACGTAGTAAAAGGGACCCAGGATTCCTCCCGTCTCATTCCATCTGCACGGCCTCCAGTGAAGAGCATTGCATCCAGCACTGCATCCAGCACTGCTCTGAGGACGGTCACCACAACCACTGAGTCCAGTGAGCTCCAGCACAGCAAACTCAGCGTTTTCATGCCTGTGCTGATAGCGCTGTCAGTACTGGTGCTTTTAGTGGTCATCATTTTGGTCGTTGTGAAATGCTGCTTCGTCCGGAGGATGAAGAAATTCCAGGGACAGAAGGGGCCCAAGTCCAAAGAATCCATTGATCTAAAAGACAGAGATTCCGAGGAACAATCGAATGAGAAAGACAGCTTAAGGAGCTGAGAAAATAGAGCACAGAAGTGTGCACATGGGTAAATGACTTTGGTTTTGCATTTCCTTTCATAAAAAATGTAGTAAATGATGAAGATTGCTACACTGTACTGAGTATTCCTTACAATGATTATGCTTAAATCCAACGACTATATTTTAACCTCGCATACCACAAAAGACAGCATCATAATTTAGGCATGCTAAATTGTATGTGTATTTTTATGTATATGGTCCGCACATTTTCAGCAGTTGCTAAAATTTTATTTAGTAGCAGTCCAAAGTCTGTGTATGCCTGCTTGAAAGCATAATTATAATATTTTAACATTTGTCTATTAATAGGTCTTATGTACAAGACAATATGAGTATTTGTGAGAGGGTGGCCCAGTGTCTCTGTGGGCATGACTGGTGCCTCACGTCTCCAGGTTTGGTCATTTGCATGTGTGAGTGAGGAAGTTATATGTTCTTCTCATGTTCCACTTCTACTTCCACTGGATTTCTACCATAATACAAAGGCAGTTAGCCTAACTGGGATCTCCAAGTTGCCCATGATGCATGATTATGCACATATGTCTACATGGACCTTGTGCTCTGATCCTGCACCTTGTCCATGCCTGCCTGCAACCTGTAATATGTACGTGACTGGGAAAATGATAGTTACACGGATATCGTATTCCTAAGATGCAGAGAGGATGAGTGCTTCAGTTCTGGAAATATAACTTTCACTGTCAAGGAGGGAGGAGGCAGGTTCATGATCTGCAGCTGTTTTATCATCTTTGTTATCTCCATGACAATTCCAAGCAGCATGGTTATCCTGACATTTTTCAAAAACGTGCCCTGCCATAGTGGCTGCTGATCTGGCAGCAATTCATTTTTCAGCCGGATAATGACCCCAACGCACACAATTGTTCAAGAACAGGGGAAAAAGGAAGCCGAAAGACAATTAGACCTGACGACCTTGCCTGGCTCCAAACCTCCTTCTGAGAAAGCTTGTATGGGATGGACTGGCTTGAGGAATCACAGTGAGGCTATGCACAAGCAGTCTGACTCTCTGGGAACTGCCGAAGATGAGTGTAAGAAACGGGCCAGGAGATTACAGGGTGAAATTTGTTAACCAAATAATTCATGTTTGTGAAGCATCTATCTGGGCAAATCGTGGTTACTTTGAGGAATCCAAGACTTAGAAACAATATACCATTTCCATGACTATTGCTTTACAACTCCTTATGTTTGTATATCTTAATGTGTTTATTAACTTTGCTTTTAGCAGGTGTACATAAATTTTTGACTGGTGCTATCAGCTCAATGAGTCTGTAGAAATCTCCTGCCATTCGAAAAGTAATGTATTATTGCTTGTGAAAAAGGTGTTTCTCAAAATAATATTTTAAGAATTCCTGGCATTTGCACATTCTCCCAGTAGTGATCATGCTCACTATCCTTTCAGTAAATGTTTATCTATTGGATTTTCCCTGGAACAGAATCACCAGGTATTCTCTCATGCATGCCATCTTACTGATGTCCTGATTGAAATCGTTAACTTGAAAACCAAAAAGTTTGTGATAAATGTAAAATAAAAACTTTAAATTGTGTTGTAATCTCTGACTACAAATTAGAAATTTCATAAACTCAAGATATCAATGGCACGGACATAGTTTTGCTGAAAACTTATAATTTTATTTATTTATTGTGACATTAATTAGTTATTCTTTTAACTTCTCCATATGTAAATGTTTACATGTGATAAATGTGGTTGAACCAAATTCAGATAAATTTGTGTGACCTGTAGGCCTTGTTACTACTAAACAATGTTTTCATGAAAAGTTCAGAATCACCATTTGAACATTCTTTGTAGATTGCAAAAGCGATTAACCTATTAACTCACTGTGATGGCAAATAACATTGGCTTTTGAGTTGCATTTGTAACCACAATGGATGCTATCTAAGGAGCATAACTAAATTGCAAGCAATTTTACTTTTTAATATTGTACCCCATATAAGTAATCAAAAATGACCTTGGTATGTAAAAAATATGTGTGCAGATAAATTCTGGATGCATTAAAATAATTTATGTTTGGACTAAAAATACATATGTCAAACAAACAATAGAAATTCTTCTTTCAGTCAAAGTTTGGATTTGAAATGCTTTGTGCGTTTGCACACAAAAGTGCAGCGTGCACGTCATGAAAACATGATCGCGTTTAGCGTCGAGTGGTGAAGCAACTATTTCCTGTCATTAAAAGAAGTCAGACACCCACTTCCTTTTTTTCTGAATTGCGTTTGATCTCCTTATCCTTACACTGTTATATAAATATTTATCTAAATATTGCTGAAATCGTCATCTTTTCCAAAACGTCTTTGTTCTCAAATGCTTAACGTTAAAAACAAAATGTGCCTAAACAACAACGATTTAGGAAACCCAGATTTCTCTCTCAGAATAACTGATCATACGCATGCAATAGTTATCTGGAGACAAAAGCATAACACTGCCTTAAGTCTTTTCCTTTCCAAAGTAACCGAGTATAAGGAATCAGTTTATGCCTAATATTCTAAAACATCGACCTAGGGAAACTTTCTTTCTCAAATGAACTGTCTCTCAGATGACTTTCTTTCAAATGGCCATTTCTTTCAAATCAGCATCTATAACGTCTGTCGCCTTTTTGTTGGCTTTTCCCCCTTATTCGCTTCTAGGTTCATAAAGTATTTATTAAGGTTCACAAGGTTCTAGAGCGGCTATTGGGATAACTGAATCTTTCTCACGCCATTGCCATGATCGATTCACTGTAAAGCAGCTTTTTATCGATTACAACAGGTTTTCACTAATTCCGTAGTACATCTGTGCGTCTTTATGTTCAATAGCATTAATCATGTGTGTATTATACACCCTAAAAGATTACATTCAACGCTGATATATTGTTTTCTTTATCTAAATATACCATAAACGGAAAGACGTGAGACATATGCTGGTAGGGTGTCAAGTTGCGCTGCATGCATTGTCTCCTCCTTGTGGTTTTTCCTGCAGGCGCTCTGCATCCATTCCCCGATTTTATAGCCTACTGTTGTGTTTGAATTATTGTTAAATGCCTGTAGACAGTATTTATGACCAAAATAATGTTGTTTTGTGATGCCAAGCGTGAAGCGTTCTTGTCATTACATTTAAGTGTTAATTGCAAACTGTGTGTCGGAAAGCGGCTCTCACTGCCCTCAAAATAATGCACAAAGGGACAATGTTTCTGTGTTTTCGGAAATCGGCAAACTTCTTTCAATGTCAATACATTTTAGTTTTATAATAAATACCTGTTCGCACAGAATTAGACACAATTCCTCGTTCGCTACTACTTTGAGAGCAAGGTATTAACACAAGTTCATTACTAATAAAAAGAAATAATTTACGCGCTATTTTAATGGCACAATTTAATTACGTCAATAAAAAAGACAGAAACGGCGTTACCCATCAGGAATAATGCAATAATGACACTGAAACACATAATGATCACATTAATGAACTGTCCCGGCTACAGTGTCGTGGTTCTTGAGGTACAAGTGCCGTTCCGGTATGCGCTGTCCGACTCCATATTATCGGGCTGAAATTCATCCACACTGTAGCCGCGACTTTTCAGGGCTGTGGCATAGTAATCAATGGGCTCTTCCGTGGCGTTGTCCATCCACCGGAGGCACAAGATCCTTTGAAACGAGCGCTTGAAATTGTCCGACAGGAATCCGTAGAGTATGGGGTTTGCGCAACTGTTGGCGTAGCCTAAGATGACGGCGAGCTGGCTGACGGTGGCGTTGTGTCGCCCCACGAAGACGTTCACAAGCTGGACGATGTGGAAGGGCATCCAGCAGATCACGAACACGGTCACCACCATCATCACCATCAGAGTTATCTTGCGCTCGGACTTTTTGCGCTGCTGCCAGCCCGCCTTCAAGGCGACCACTCTCATCTTAAAAATGATGAGAATGTAGCACAGGCATATGGCAATAACTGGGAACAGAAAGCCCATCAAAAAGGCATATATCACAAATACGGCCATCCACTGTCGCACAGGCTTCGGCATCTGCATGTTGCAGGCGACTGACCCATCCGAATTTGGCGCTGTCGTGGAAAATATTATAATGGGCAAAATTACTACAATAGAGAACATCCATACCCCCATGTTGACTATCTTGGCTATGGTAGGTCTTCGGTATCTGGCAGCTTTGATGGGGTGCACCACAGCAATATAACGGTCTATGCTCAGCACTGTAAGGCAATATATGCTGGTAAACATATTAATAGCATCAACACTTAGGACAAGTCGGCACAAAAGCGAGCCAAAGGGCCAGTGGTGGAGCAGAGACGAAGTCACCAAGAAAGGCACGCTCAGCATCAGCAACTCGTCCGCGATCGCCAGGTTTAAAATGTAAATGTTGGTCGCCGTCTTCATTTTCGCATACCTGAAGATGACATAGATTACCATGGAGTTCCCACAGAGTCCCACCAAGCACACCACCGAATATATGAAGGAGATGAGGATCGCGCTGCCTTGAGATTCGCCGTGCGTGTCGTTCCCAGACGAATTCATCAAGTAAAAGCTGTCCTCCAAACTCAGCTGCTTGTAGGAGTTATTCGGCAGCATTTTCCTCGCCACCGTCCGCTCTTAAAAGTAACTGCAAAGAGAATCGCCCCTGCGCATAATTTCGCCGGTTGGCATTGCACTTGCACCTGAACTCATTTGCAGCACTCGAAGAACTGTCCGGAGTATGCGTACCCCGGCTTCTCCCCTTGGGCAACGCGCAAGGCGTTTCAGCACCATGGATAATGACCGCCGCTAAGGCTCCCTGACTATTATTTGCCCGGTGTTAACGTAAGATGCTGCAAAATGACGTTGTCTGTTTTGTAATCGACAGTAGGACCGCTAACTGAAATAGATCTTTTGATACACGTCACCAATCCATTTCCCTGTTTCTTCGTCAGCGGCACTCACCCAACCGTTTAAGTCATTAGTTCTTATTGGCTTTGCACTGCGCACGTACCAGTTCAAATACTGCTTCTGCAAATCCCTGGTACACGCACCTTATCACATATTCGCGTATGTATGTGCAAGACAATTACTCACTTGTTTCAAAATAAAGTGCAAAGAAAAAAATACATTGTTCAGTGAATGTGTATTTAATTTTCATTTAATAAAATCATTTCATTCGTTAAAGCAGGTTTTAATGCACAAGCCAGTAGTACACGCTGAGGCAGGTGATTGGCTTTTTATCCTCACATTTTCTGTTTACGTCACACTTCAAGAAAAAAAGCCCAAAGATATCCAACTGACGGATGCAGCTGTTGTTGCTTGAAATGGGAGAGATTATTGTCATTATCTTATAGATTATAGATTATCTTATTTTAGAATTTCCTGCTATTCACCTTTGGCTAATATCCTTATTGGTGTTTTTGCCCATGTGATTAAAATAGAGGTCAAGTAGCTAAATCAATAGACCATACCCACAATCTGAACCCGTGAGGTTAAAATAGCCCCTGATAATCTTTCTGTTTCATGCTGAAAACCGTTATACGCGTCAGTCATTAAGTAATCACTGCATGTCATTCCAAGTTCCATCAGGCCTCACAGCTTACATACACACGTGTAAATATTCTGCAGCAGTCAATCCAACATCTCTGCATCTACATTTCAGAAAATGTAAACATTTCATTTTCTTGCCTGATAGTTAGATATATTTATTCATTATATTGGTTCAATCAACTTAGCATACACATGATGAGGGTGGTATAGACTTACATATTATTCCGTGTATGAATGAAATTTGAATGTAAATGATGTCCACCACAGGAAAAGCTATTTTAAATACTGTTAGTGAAGTCCAAACCAATGAAAGAAGAATAAATGGCTGTTTTGATGTATTGATTGAATGATGTATTGATTACGTTCCCTTACCTATTCAGTACTTGTTCACTTATGCCTATATTAATGAGTCTTATGCTACTGTACTAAAGAATATTCCAAAGTTCAGTCTATAATGACAGCTCAGTTTGTAAATTCTGAAATTCATTTGTTATTCTTAATATATAAATGTTTGTTTTTCTGCATAATTGCTGGGAAAAATAAACATCCAAAAAACTACAGTTTTGTCTGCAGATTTGTTCTGGTTTGTAGACAAGAGCACAATGTCTGACTAACTTTAATGAAAAGCACACAGGCCTTCAATCCACCTCTCTATCCGACTTTCAGCCGCTTATCCTGGCCTGGGTCGCGTGGGCCTGCAGCCTGTCCCAGGCAGCACAGAGTACAGGGCTGGGGTACAGCCTGGCTGGGATGCCAGTCTATCGCAAGGCACATACACTGTGGGCAATTTAGAGACGCCAATTAGTCTAATTGCATGGCTTTGAAATGCAGGAGGAAGCCAGAGTCCCCAAGAAGACCAAAAAAACAGGAAAACATCAAACTGTAGAGACACACAGAGAGCAGAGGCAGGAGCCCAGGAGGTCGCTACAGTGCTGCCCACCAGGCCACCCAAGCACTGTGATGGAGGCATCATATGAGCAATTTATTCACTTCCTATATAAATAGATATAAATAGACATGTAATGCATGTTTAACTCAGCATGGAATTTATAACCGTATTTGTACAATCTCACAAAAACAACTCATTCAATACTAGGTGCAGATCTTTAACTTTCTGTCTAAACAATGGCTTGTTTAAAACTATTATGCCTTCATTTGGGAAATAAAAACAATGGGTTCTCATAGTTTGGACGCTGTAAAGATAACAAGCTTGACAAATCTCCCAGTGCAAGTCCCGCATGATGCAGTTTTAATTATTGTGCCCAAGAACTTGTAAACTAGGAAATTATCTGTGAGAAAGAACAGACATTCTTGTTTTAAATTGCTGACAATTTGAGTATTTGGTGCAAAGAAAATGTTTTGGTTTACTTTAATATTTGTGCTGCCATCTAGTGGTACAGCTAATGGGACTTGGACCAGTCATATATGAATGTCCCACCCTGCATCATTTCACAGTTACATTCAGAGGGAAAATGTGTTCGCTGCATCTCGTGTGACATAACTCTCATGGTCTTTGCCAGTTGTAACAGTGTTACATAATTAGAACAAGAATTCGCCACAGCATGTCCATTAAAGTAGGAGACACAGGCCAGAATTAAATGTGTTTATTTCTAGAGAACAGAATTAAATATGTTTACTGTAGAGGACATTAAACCTGTCATTCAACAGAAACAGTTAAAATGATCAGAAAATGCTCCATTTAGAGTAATATTTTATGCATTTAAAGGTGTGTGTGTGTGAGGAGGAGGTTAACTTAGGAACAATGTTTATTATGTTTTATTTTTTGACATACAGTATCTATCATTCAGTTTAAATGTGCATATTTCTGTGGAACCCAGACATAAAATTACTCTACATTCTGATTCCCTGTTCAGGTCCGAAACACCAACCTGCTTGTTATTTATGTAATTTATGTTTAAAATTATGTATTGATATACGTGCCCAGTTAGCTCAACTCTAGTTCTGATCCCTGGGAAATCCAGCATACCTGTTCTTGCTGCCAAATCTACATGTCATGTGGCTCTGTTGACAGTATAGAGGTACAGACTATGAAAGTCCACCTCAATTTAACTTTGCACTGACAAATTATAGTGTGGCATAGCTTTTTGGTGCCTTCCAAATGAATAATACAACATTTAGGCATTTAAGAAGATGCCAGCAATAGATTTACCTAGGATCTTCTTTCTCAGATAGTGTCAGGTACAGATTAGTGATTCAAATGCTGTGGAAAATTGCTCATTAGATGTTGAATAACATCAGCGCAACCGTGTTTTAAAACACTTCCATGTGTCAGACGAGTTCCTGGTGGCACTCTGGGACACTCTGGGGCAGTGAGAAGCACATGACATCCTGGGCAGAAGGATCAAAAATAAAAAAACACCCTACAAATGTCTGTGTGAGGTGGTTGTAGGAGAGAACGGCTAAGATCCTGCTCCCTTATTTTCCACATGCTGACTTACAAAGGTCAGACATATAAAGCTGTTAATGTAAAGAGCGAATTGATGGTAATGTCTTAAACATTAGTGTCTCTGTTTTATTGTATGTTAAAATTTAAGAACTGTATGTTTGTCTACAAAAATTTTATGGCATGCAATGATAACATCTGAATAAATGAAGAAGAATGATACAACTATCTTTTAGATAGCGACTAAATAGAGAATAGCAGAGAATAGCAGAATAAAGGGAGGTAGGCCCACCCCAAAATGTTTGAAGGTGTGACACATTGTAGAGGAATTGCTCGGATCCTAAGACATCTGAGATCTGTCCTAATCTGTCCTAGTGCTTGAACTGAGATGGTTGCTAAATAAATCATTCAGGGCTCACTTGGATTCACATAGAGCTGCAGGACCCAGCAGCCCAAGCTTGTGATGCATCAGATGCATTGTATAGGACATGGCACCATGATAAGTTGCATTGTACAGTACCTTGTTCTGGAATATGACATTTTTGGCATACTTCAGTGAGTGGCAATTTTAAGTACAAATTGTGGTCTTGATCTAGACACCCTTCATTGACTGTGACATACTAGAATTGGTATCGATAGTGTTGAGCGTAAAAGTTTGGGTTCGAGTTCGGTGTTCGGGTGTTTAATAAAGCTGGTTGAAAGGCTGCAGGGCAGCCAATCAACAAGCTTTTAAGCTGTGTGCCCTTAGAAGCCATAACAGCCATGCCTACTAATGGCATGGCTGTGATTGGCCGGTGCATCATGTGACCCACCCGCTATAAAAGCTGGAGCACGCGTAGTACCGCCCATCAGCTGAGTAGTGCAGGGACAGGAAGCAGGCAGCTGAAGTGAGGTACAGTGTTAGGAATCTCATCTGGCTATTTGTCCTGTTGGTGACTTATAGCGATTTGTTTGTGGGTGCAATCCACCATCTTTGTACCCCTGACACAAAAAAATTATTAATAATCTGGCTGTTATTTCTGTGGGTGACCTGTAGCGATTTTTTGCATTTAGCATATCATTAGCATGTGAATAGCGCGATTTGCAAAGGGAGGGGCGATCACCGACTCAGACACCCGA
>JAODKL010000027.1:4888090-4907425 GCA_026780765.1 Petrocephalus schoutedeni | reverse complement strand
GTATATACGCGAATAATTCACCCCTGTCACCCCTGGAACGGGAAAATTTACTTGGACATCGCATAGGCTCAATCGAACCATCCTATTTCTTCAGTTTCATATGTTCACTTTTCCACCTAACCGAGTATAGGATAGAATATGAAAATCTATACTACTTAAAATGATATGCATCTGCAAATATATAAGGTTTCTAATTGCAATTAGAAGGTTTCAGTTCTGCATTTCCTGTATACCAGGAGCAGTTGTTTGCATGTGAAATCTCTGAACTTTAGACAATTCGTGTTCACAGTTAGCCCTGCTGGTAAAACAAACTTTGTAGCGACCTGGGAAAAGTGCATGCCGCTACCATCAAAGTGAAACTGCAAGGGCAAAAACCATAAAGGAAGCCGGTCCGGCGTCCCTGTACCTCCGCGTCCCTGTTCCACCGATGAGCCATTGTCCACTGCTCTCATGATTTCGTAATCGCGGTAAATTGAGAGGAACCATTTCTGAGAAAACACCTTCTTAAAAATCGCTAAGATCATAAAAACAATTTTCTGCTTCAAATATGCCATGCTTTTACATACTTCATAGTTTGATGCATACATATACGCTCAATATTAAAATAAACAAGCAGGTATACATATCCATATATACTGAATGGACTGCTGTCGAAAACTACTTATTTTGACATCTTGATCAGTAGAGATGCCATCACTTCGACAGACGTGCATGCGATTGGCGATAATTCAAATTATTTAATAATTATCATAGTAATTATTGCACTTCCACGAGACATACAATGGGACGGCTTTCTCCCTGCATATTAAATATATCCATTGAGGTCGAGCAGCCTGTATTAATGGGTGACATATGTTATCAGCGGGCAGTGTCCAGGACCGGGACTTCAGCAGCGCCTTGTTTTCCAACCTATGCGGCATTTCTCGCCTCCCCATCAAAAGCCGTGGAGCTTTCTTCAGCCTTATGGACAAAAATTTCGACAACAATGCGCAACCCCTTTTACTTCAAAAGCAGCCATCAGCGAGGCTACCCGTGGACTTTTCTTCCCCGTCTCTTTATTCTTAGTTTAGAAAGCCACTACAGGGCCAAGGCGCTTCTAATACCTTTTGATGGGGATTGAATTAATTATCTCCAATAACACAATTGTGCTTGGCCAACGAAAAGAGCAAAGCAATACCCCTTCAGAATCACAGGCGAGAGAAAGGAGCTTTCAAAGGGGGAAGGAGAAGAGGGAGAGATCTCTATCCGAAATCAGCTTTAGAAGCAGCTGGTTTTCCATTAAAAATTATACGGAAGAAGTTTATTAGGGCTTACTGCCCTGCTAATATGCATCGGCTAAGTGAGGTTGGTGGTCCCCGGGCTTGACTGCTTGCGTCCCGGGTTTTGCGTCTTCATTAATCCATTTGTCTTGCATAGAGTAGAAATAAGAGAAAGAGATAAAATAACTGTCATACAACTTTTTTTTTCTGTCTCCGATTCAGCAGCAATAAAAATTAAGCCGAATTCTGGTCGGTAAGGATATAGACTTAGAAGATATTTTTTAGCATGTAGTTAATGAGGTGACGGGTGAATTAAGGGGGTCAAATATTTGAAAACGAAGTCAGCTTTTATTGGAACAATAAGCGTAAACCGTTTCGGCAATCACATAAACACTAAAATATTTTAAATGAAAAACCCATTTAAGAAATATTAACTGATCAAATATTAAATCCAAATTTGGGGGGTTGCAAAGTGTTCGGTTAATTAAATTAATTTTCAGGCTGTATCCTGCAAAGACAACTTTTCGCAGTCTAAGCGGTTATCAGAATTCAAATGACGTTAAGCTTTCCTGGAAATCCGTGATATCATAGCCATTAAACCTTTCCCTAAAAAGCTGAAAAATCATGCAAATAATGCCTGTTCCTATAACTGTTCGTCATTAAATAAAATAACTGAAAGGTTGTTTTTTGGTAAATTTAAGAAAACAAATGTTGCTTCCTAAGTTTATGTCTGATGTGCATTTAAGCGCGGATTGTTTGCCACAAAGCTATGTTGATAGTAGAGTAAAATGTGCGTAGCGAATACATGGATGGATTGATGGAGTGCATTAAAGAAGAAAAGCCTTGAAAGATTTGGTGTCGTTATAGCAACAGGATCAGTCACGCTTTTCTTAGAAGGCCATTCAGGGTCGGGCTGCCGGAACACGTTTTTAATTAAAGCCCATAAAAAGTTGTTTTGTAGTCCTGTCATCATGCGATCGGTTTTCATAACGGTTAATCGGGATTCCCCTCCTTTTGATGCCGGTGTGAGCGCGGGGCGCGATCCTCTACACCCAAGCGGAGCGAAAGATCTGCTCAAAATATGCTGCACAAAGAGTGGCGGGCACATCGAAAATTAAATCTGAACATATTTTGGCATCTCTTTCTAATTAGAATATAAATGAATTAATTTTAAAAAATGCCGCTGAATGAATTACTCACAGGACTACAGATTACAGGTTGCAAATCACTGAATACGGATCTGCTTTAGTTAAAATAATGTAATTAATAGGCCTACTATACCAAAGGTATGTTAATGATTGTTGTAAATTTTTTTCTTAAATAGTGGATCGAACTTTCACTTTAGTGACGTAGCTGAGATAATGTTGTAATGTGGAACAAGTAGGATTACCAGGGAAAGCTACAGCGGGAGCACTGTTGTGGGTTTAACAGGGAGAAGGACACCCAGGTTGTGCGATCACCACGGTTACGAATGGAGGTGGAATCGACAAGCTTGTAATAGTGTCGAGCTCTATTGAAGGGGAGGGCAACTCAGCAGCGGGTCCCGCCTTGGCAGGCCCCCGTTCTATACACGGCATCTTGAGAGGGGCTGCGCACCCACCATTTTCTGAGTACATAATCGATCATCTCGGGGCGCACGCATCGCCAAACCGCCTTGTTCCCATGAAGGACGGAGAGGAGCGCTTGAGGGTCAGCTCATTGATACCGGAGCGGGAAACTGTAAACGATGCGAAAATAATTGTTTGGCCCATAGCCCTCGGTAAAGGTCGCCTCATCTCTTTTGCCCTTCTTTTGTTTATAAATTATCAGCATGCAAAGTGGCACGGAGAGGGTGGTATCTGCGGCAATGTGTGGAAATACCGAGAAGATCGGAAAGAACAAACAGACCCGCAAAAAACGCACATAACGGGAAATCTGTCATTTATAATTATTTATTGGACTATACTATTGGCATGGATTTCGGTTTAAAATAAGCAATATCTCCGAAAGAAATGACTGTAGCCTACCGGACAGCTGGATACGCAGCAAAGGTGCCCTTCACAGAATTACAAACAACAACAACAACAAATAATAATAATACATTTAGCCAATATATAGCATGATCTTCACGTTTGGGACAGCGTGTACCAAAAACTTGAATTACTCCGGTTATTTACTTTATACGACGTGGCCTTTTGGAAAATATTAAAGCTGATTTAATGATTAAAAAATCAGTAACGGGAGGTTATGTCCGTCGTCTCACTTTATTATATATGTTGGTGATAATATTCTTTCCTATGATAAATACGTAAAGGAATGCCTGGACATCTTAAACCTGTTTTTTTCCTGTATCTAATCCATAGTTGCCCGTTCTGTCATACCCACATCCATATCTCCGCGTAACGCTCTTTTGAGTATATTTACGTACGTGCCCCATTTCGTAGCCAGAATCATTAGTACATCACGCCGTATGTCTGTCTGGCGCGAATGTAGTACTGGCGAGACGCGGCGGGGGAAACGTGTCGCTCGACCTTCCCGTCAGCCCCCTGCTTCTAAGAAACCTGACAACCTGTCCGGATGGAAAGGACATTTAAAAAAGATAAAATGACATCGAGACTCCACTGCATCTGCCCAACGAATGAAATGCAGTTTACGCCATGTCTCACGGGTTATGTCTGTTTACTGAGCACAAAGGGTACCTCCAACAAACTGGAATTTCATAATATGCTAAAGCAAATAAATACCTGCAAAAAAGAAATGTTCATCATTCAAGAGAACAAATCCCAATTTCACAGTACCAAAGAGTGGTGGAAAATAGTTTGGAAAGTTGTTTTAGAGCCCATGACACTGTTACATGGAGTATGACGTAAAATCACATTACATATGCACTGAGCCACTTACTGCCATGTCCATGACCAAAGCATATAGTGTCACGAGTCACAGGCCCAAAAGTAGAATCACCACTACAGACAATGAACACCTAGATTTCCCAAAGTGTTAATATCAGCAGGTATGAGTTTCCCTTCTCTAAAGTCATGTTCCAAATTAGTACATTTACCAAGTGAACCTTACGCAAACAAGAAGTTAAACACAGTTTTATCTTCAATTAGAGGTTATTAGCTTTCCTAAGTGTAAACAATGTTTTGACTGTAAGTCACAGGATAAAATGTTACAGTTATAGAAACTGCATTAGTGAGGCCAGCACAGCAGCTCAGGCCGGAGAAAAGCTCAACCTTTGGCCCTGAAGGCAAAAAAAAAAAAATATATATATATATATATATATATATACAAACCACAAAAACACACACTGAACTTCTGATGTTTATTATATTTCAGTAAAATACACAAATATGTCCGAGCTAATAAGCATTAACATGCTTTGTACATTTTTTTCATTTACGTGAAATGGTTTCGAGAAATGTAATAAATAGCTGAACAGCAAGCTCATAATTGGCAGTGCACAGTGACAAACTAGTAGCAAAGTTTCTTAAAGAATAACATTATATGTATGCATATATACATACAGATATATAAGCAGGCACACGCGCAATAAACACTAGCTGGATTTTTATCAAATAAGCCAAAAAAAACTTTGGGTATTCAGAGCAGCCACAGTCCTTATTTTCTCTATATTACGGGGGGGGGGTTCATAATAATATTTTGTGGAATCATTTGCATTAAAAGTTTTAAGAAAAACTACAACATCAGACATACATTTCCCCATATTCTGTGCACATTAACACAAACGGCCACAATAAAGCAGGTACGAGGACAGTCAAACAAAATAAGTGATTTTTGGGGGGGGGGATATGGCAGTGTTACAAGCACAGCAACCCAGTTGGTTAAACATTTATGATTCAGTTTGATCTGGGCTTGGAATGTGGGCTGAGTGCAGCACTTCTAACAACTGTTTGCAGAGTTAAGGCTGGGGTGTTTGCACAGTGTTAAACGCAGCGGCCTGGTCGCCAGATGTGGCCGGGCGCATCACTCTTCAGGCGACACCCCCATGCCCTCCTCAGATCACCGTCCTGACGCTGCCACTGCCCACCTTCTTCCTGAGCACCTCTACGAGCCGCTCCAGCCTGTGTGCAGAGGGGAGAGACGGACAGAGGGTGTCAGCTATGCGGGTGTCAGCTATGCGGCTGTGTCTCTGCAGGGGAAGGCCCGGCCGCACACACACGCCACCGCTGCCGGCCACCTAGGGGGACAGAGGGTGTCAGCTATGCGGGTGTGTCTCTGCAGGGGAAGGCCCGGCCGCACACACACGCCACCGCCGGCCACCTAGGGGGACAGAGGGTGTCAGCTATGCGGGTGTCAGCTATGCGGGTGTGTCTCTGCAGGGGAAGGCCCGGCCGCACACACACGCCGCCGCCGGTCACTTAGGGGGACAGAGGACACCGCAACTCTCGCTGATGCGCTTTAAATACAGCGCTCACGGAAAGTCTTGGGACACTTGCTTAATTCAGTGAAAACATTGCAGATTTAATGGCTTTATAAGAATATCATTACTTATTTTTTTTACAATAAATATATACCACATTATAAACAACCAGTAGTTTTAAGTACAACATTAAATTAAAGTAGTAATAAACTGAAACCCAGATTATAATTCTAAAAGAACTGGTTCCAAGTTAAACACTGCATTGACAAGCAGTTTCATTGGGTATTTTTTAATTAGCAACACCTTTGCAATAGTATAAAGCAACAGACATCTGTGTTTATTACCCCTTTGGGGCCCAATAACTACAACTGCAATTAATAGAAGAAATGGCAAGAATAGATTTGAATGAGTCAGTCAAAAAATAAAATTAATAAATAAAAATAAAAAGGAAATGTCTGTGGGAAAGATATGTACAGATATGTCAAACACTTCTCAATGGACTTTTGTTATGTAGCCAATACATTTGCAACATTGTTACAGAGTTAAAGCATCCCAAGACCTTCTGTGAGCACTGTACATACACTGCATTTCCCTCCAAATTGTCGTTTGAAACACAGGTAGGAAGGCAAATTTACCAGCGCAGTCCCTGGCTACGCGCAGTGGTTGCAGGCAGGCTGACCACAGGCATGGCTGTGAGAGGACCCATACTCACATAACAACATGTCAGCTTCACACACATACACACTTTATCCATCCTACACAAGAGCACTTTATTGTGGCTTTGACGTTGGTGCTTGATTGATTGGGTGCCCAGCCCCTGGTCGCCCTCGACGACAGAAGGAGGAGGAGAGCACTTATTCTGCGCACAGGAATGAAGCCCATGTACAGCATTCCTCTTAAAATGACACCAGCTGATTGTTTTCAAGGATCCGCCCAATGGATCTTAACCACTGCCTGCCCAATTAGCGTCCTTGTAAAAGTGAGATAATGACTGCATCGAAGTCCAAGGTCCTCAGTGACAAAGGCAGAATCCCACCCAAACGCGCATGGAATCGCCCAATTAATAACCTCCCTCTCGTGTCATGAGGACTAACACAGGAAAAATTGTATTACTACCACAAGGACCAATAAGAATATGAATACAAATGTGCTTTTCACAGCCCATTGTACAAGTACTTTTAAATAACAGAAGCATGAACTCCTTTTTTTGTAAACAGTGATTTACTAAACACCAAATACAACTTGTAAGGGATAACGTGTCACCAAAAAGCTTGTAAGGATTTGCTGATATTTACAATAACTGGATTCAGAACAATAAACACTTAAAGTAATTATACCCTTTAAGCCTTTTGGAAAAATAATTCTTTGACTTGCTGAAAATATTCACTTATTCTTATTGGCTGTTTCATCAAATGACATAGGCAGCTCTGAGTCACATGAGCAGAGACCCCTCCTGAACCATATAGGGATGGGGTCGCCACCCTGGCAGTTACACCATACAGCACGGCGGTTCCGCCAGCCCAGTCATTCCGTGGACTCTCAGTGGGCCGTCAGCTGTTCCAGCAGGGGCACATCCCAATCACAGCAGAATCTTGCCCATGCGATTAACCTTCAGTTTCATGATGCTATATTAGAGTGTGCTCACATGGATATTGACAGACCTCTCCGCACCCTTTCGCCTCATCTCTGTTTTTTCAATGACTTTCTTGCTTGCTTAAAAACCTCCTGGGTCCCTTGATTATTTGCTAGAAAACTCACCTCCCTGCTAAGAAACCTTACAGAAAGAAGCATTTTCATCTTAAAACCAAGCAGAACGCAGTGGCCAATGAAAGCTCATGGAGGTAATTCTGTCCAGCTCACTGAAGCTTCATGCAACAGGTTTCAGTAGCTGTCCTGAATCCCCCATCCACCTGGTACCTTATTCTGTTTTTCTTTCCATGTATGAAGTACATAGTGTGTATATAACCATATATAATCGTAACTGCTACAGGAGCACGTCATGACTGCAAGCTCAGTAAAAATTGTGCATCTGAAAGGTTTTGAATCTGAATGCTCCTGCAAGCCAAGAAATAAGTAAAATAAGCGCAACTGAAACCGTAGCAGATCTTTAAAATATGGAAAGCATGAGTGAACTTTCAGCGGGAGTGGAACTGCTGTAACGGACGTCTCGGCTCTAACCAGCTGGTGCAGTCTTAACGTCAGGCTTTAACGCACGTGCTGGTGTTATTAACCAAAGCGACTGGAGCGCTGGAGACAAAGGAAACAAACTTATTGGATTACGGCCCTCAGGCACGCGGGATAGGGGACCGCCTCAGCCAATGATTAATTCTCGAAAATGCAATTAGCCAATTGATGAGAAATTCTCCCCATTTAGAACGCTTCTGTTTGCTCAGGCCGTCTCACTCCTTCATAAATGCAGAAGTCGGCGACTAATGCGGCAGGAGACACTCGCGGCGCGCCTTAAATTAGCAGGCCAAGCCATGGCAGTAATGCGAGTACGGAGCCGGGGCTCCGTCACTATAGAGGGCGGATCTGAAATGCAGTCCATAGTCTTATCTCCATACCCAAAGAATCACTGGCAGTATCAAGCAAGGTGAAAAACTCAGTGGGCCGCACAGGCTTAATGAAGAGGAGAATTGGTCCCGGATGCTGCTGACACACTTAGAATTCAGCGTTTCATTTTAGTACCTGTAGGTGACCTACTGGTCACCTCGGCAGACGCCTAAAAAGCTCAAATGCGATTAGGGCCTAGTGGCGTATAGGAAAGGCATAATATAAAGAGGTTAATTCTCCTGCCACACAGGACACAGATTATATAATCTGAGTACTTAAAGGCACTCACGAGACTACAAACTCATACGCACACATGCACAGGCATACACACATACACACATACACACAGACAAACATTTGTATTCATATCTTTAAGGGGACTCGCCATTTATTTCTATGACAACCTTCACTGCTACCCAGCACTAGCAAACAAACAATATATAAGACTTTTGGCATTTTTAGTTTTTTAAAACTGAGGTTATCCACACACACACACACACGTAACTGATACAAAATGTCAGAAGAATTTACACCCGCAGCCTCTTCCAGCACCCACAGCCCGCCATGTTACACCCGCAGCCTCTTCCAGCACCCACAGCCCGCCATGTTACACCCGCAGCCGCTTCCAGCACCAACAGCCCGCCATGTTACACCCGCAGCCGCTTCCAGCACCCACAGCCCGCCATGTTACACCCACAGCCGCTTCCAGCACCCACAGCCCGCCATGTTACACCCGCAGCCTCTTCCAGCACCCACAGCCCGCCACGCTACAGCTCACCACCCGCAGCCCGCTGTGCTGCATCTGCTTCCTGTGCCCACCGCCCACCACGCTGCACTCACAGCCACATCATGCACCCGCAGCCACTTCCTTTGCCCGCAGCCTGCCACGCTGCACCCGCAGCCAATTCCCGGCCCTGCAGTCCACCACACTGCTCTTGCAGCCAATTCCGGCACCCACGGCTTGCTCTGCTGCACCCGCAGCCACTTCCTGCACCCGCAGTCACTTCCTGCACCCATAGTCTGCCACGCTGCATTTGCAGCCACTTATTGCACCCGCAGCTGTTTCCTGCGGCCGCAAGCAGCCACACTGCACTGCCAACGATTCATTTGCCGGTAACAAAACACGCTGTGGACAGAGAGTCTATGGCTGGCGAGCGAACATCAGCTGGGGGAAGAACGTATACACATAGGCAAACACAGGCTGCTCACCCAGCTGAGACAGACACACGCCAAGGAAGCATCCAGTCCTGCCTTTCCACACACATGTCCTTTACATACTTATGCCACCCCCCCCATGAAAACAGCCTGCCCGCATCCAAACCGCACCACCAAGTCACTCCACCCCAGCCCTCTCTCGCACTAAACATCACCATCCTCCTCTTTATCGGGTTTGCACACTTTCCGCCGGTGCCCCCCAACCCCCCCGCCCACCGCCAAATTCAGTGGGGGGCTGTCCAAGGTGTGCCAGTGTTTGTGGGGTGGGGGATTTGCTGTGTGGTGTTTGCAGAGGGGGCAGTAAACCCCAAACAGACACGCCAGGGAGGAGTCGGCAAATGTATAAATCCTGATTAGGAATTCAGTGTGTCGCAAAACTAACAATTATGGCTGGAATAATGCAAAATAAACAGGAAAGCATGCATTAATGCTGAACAATGCCTATTTTATGTGCTGCTCAAATGATATCAGTGCAGTGGGACATTTTTATGATTCTTATTACAGTCGGCTATCGCTACCCTGCTTGAGACACACCCAAATTTTGCAGCAGGCAATTTCAAATCCGGTAGACAGCTGGCTATGCGATTAAACTGTAGACACAGATCGGCAAAAAGACCCACATTGTGCACATGTAAATAATCTTATTATTAAAATCCACGCAAAAATTGCAAACGCCACATTATCGACTTCGCGGGCGCGTGGGTTTCTAAAAGGCTGCCTTTTCTGAAAGACTCGGACCCATCGCGTAAACATGGCCACAGGACCACAATGGCTATTGGCCAGCACGGGCAAGCTGGGGTGTAAAATTGTCTTTAAGTTCTTAATAAAACCATCTTCAGAACACAGCAATGCCGGGGTCAGTCGCAGGCTACTTGTGCTGTTCTGTAGTACGTCCATGTGAGCGGCCGCACGGGATGATGGGATACGGCAGCCCGGTCAGCGCGAGCCCATCTGCGGGCCGCCTCCCGATGAAAGGGCCCTTTGTGTCCTTCTCACGGCCAAGTTTGATTCGGCGGGTCATTAGACATTCTGTTCAGCCCCTGCATCAATGGAGCCTCTGCCCGGCACCCAGGTGCCACATTCCCGGGTGCCTCTCGGCTTCCTCCCGCCAGCCAGGCCCTCGTACCCCCCCCCCCCTCCCCGCCCCCATCCATGGGCCCCAAAACGCCCAGCATTCTTCTCACCGCCGTGCCATGGGGTCCTGTGTGGGCCCGGCTTCCCAGAGCCCCGGCGAGGCCCGGACCAGTAGCCTAGCTGTCCGTGGGTCAGCTCGCGTTCGCATGCGAGCATTTCAGATGCCCCCCCCCCCCCCCCCGGGTAAATGTCTAGGGGGCAAACGATGACGCTGCCTGTGGCTTCCATTCTAAGACTAAACAGTCGGTGCTTCTGTCTGAGAGGCATGTGAGCCGTGACGGAAACACCGCGGCCGTTCCCCCACGGTCACTTTAGCGATAGAAACAGTGGCTCCGCTGCAGCAGAGAAACACCAAGCTGTCATTAGGCTGCGTTTCTGTGAGGCTGGTCTTGGGGATTAGCGCTGAACTCACTACTGACGCAGGAGGAAAACTAAACGCAGGCGTATCCGAGCCTGATCATTCAGATTATAAATCACTGCTGGGTGACATGATCGCGGCATCCGTGTCTGAGTGGACGGAGGACAGCTGTGCCTGCATGGAAGTCGGAACCAAAGCAATGCCGGTGCTTATGCATGTCTTCATGAGAGATAAATAAGCTCCACTGTGCACATATGGTACCAGTCAAAAGCTTGGACACGCCAAGTCCCCTACAAAGGAAAGTGATCACATGACCTGAAGACGGTAGAAATGGTTTTGAAGGAGTTTGACCAGAGTGTGACGGAAAAGTGGCCAATGAGTGCTCAGGTGGGAACTCCTTCGGGACAGTAGGGGAAAGCATCATGGGAGGCCGCCTCATGGGACTGGCGTAGAGGAGACAGTAGGGTCAGCCAGTCTCTGAAGTGAAGGGGGTTAAGGGCCTTGCTCAAGGGCCCAATGGTGGCATCACTATATTAACCCTGGGATTTGAACTGGCAACCTTCAGAGTCCCTACCCACAGAGCTGTTATACACACACACATATATATTATTTTATTATTATATAAGTTTTGATGTCTTTATTCTAAAATGTAGAAATTAGTACAAAGTCCAAACTTTTGACTGGTACTGTACATCTTAGCAAGACAACTAGCCAATACGTTTATTCACCAGATCTACTTTATTCATCTAATTAAGCTTTGTATTTAATTTGAATTAATATTGATTAAATAATACTGACATTTATTAATACCGATTTTTTACTGTAGCATTGCAGTATCTAAATATGATTCCATTTTGCTGTATTTTCATTATTCATTTGGAAGAGTTTGAGTTCAGATAATGAAATTAACAGGGAAAGGGGGCTGATATGAATCACAGAGACGCACAGTGACACGCGTTCATTTCATGTGATTAGAGCCCTGAAACTATCAGCAACACAGCCGTTCCAGATTGACAGCATTATAAACCCGCAATATCACTGATTCGGACAGGAGAGGCACAGAAGCAGTGCACTGTGAACACGAGGGACGGGGCTGGTCTGCTGTCCCGCCACCCATCCAGCACGAAGAAGGCGACTGCCGCCCATTTGCCCTATCAAATGTGAGCATGTATGGCTAATGTGGGGGGGCATTGTAACTGGTGGCATAATCTGAGGCTGGGAAGGGTGTGGGTCCTTTGAAGTAAGTTGGGAATCCTTTCCAAGGACCTCCTAAATGCAACAGCAAAGAGCTGTGCTTCTGCATTCCCAACCTAAAGGAAAGTCTTCCCAGCATTCTAAACGATCCCGCCCCCCCAGAATCCCTCAGTCCCCACTCAGTCTGCTAATTCATCACGCAAACAGATCAGCCGAGCGAGCTGCTGCTGAGGGCTTGTTTGCTTTGTGCGGGGAGCCCCTGTGTGGCTGTGAGTGTGTGCGGGGGCCAGTGACCACGACGGCGGCGGCCGCCCGGGCAACAGGCCACTGTCAGCATGGAGACGGAGGTTAGGGAGGAGCCACTACTGGGGGCGGGCCTCAGTGACACAGTGGGCCTGGTCAACAAAACATGAATGAAACCACAGACAAATGAGCAAATGCATCCAGTTCTTGATACGGGAGGAACCTAAATTCACAAGCGGGTGTTCAGCACAGAAAACACCATGCTAAATGAGGCTGTAAGTTGGTTACAGTTAGTTCTGGTTACCTAAATTCACAAGCGGGTGTTCAGCACAGAAAACACCATGCTAAATGAGGCTGTAAGTTGGTTACAGTTAGTTCTGGTTACCTAAATTCACAAGCGGGTGTTCAGCACAGAAAACACCATGCTAAATGAGGCTGTAAGTTGGTTATTATACTGAACGCAGATATGGCATTTAGGACTATTAGGGTGTTTATGGCTACAGATATGCATACAGTAGGAGAGAACACAGGACTTGGATTTAGTTAAATATGATTATTGTTATGATTCAGTATTATTTATTTTACATATTTAGTTTTAAAAAGGGCAGATATGTATTTCTTATGTCTTATTTAGACATATCTGCAGACACAATGCCTTTGGAACCATTTATGTGTGCAGTTGAAATAATTAAGAATTTAAAAAATCAGTTCCTGCTATAGCGAAACTGCCCCGAACTGTGAACCCAAACCCGAAATGTGTACTGAACCTTGAATTTCATGTACCGCTACACCCCTGCTGGCTTTACAAATGGGCATCACTAGCTGCAGATAACCTCAGTGTGTAGATACCATCTGAAAGTTTGGAAAGGGGGCGGACCCACACAAATTCCTGCTGGGAAACGAAATGGTGAGATGACAGAATGGGAAAGTGAGGCAGCCACCACACCCCGCCCATGGTGAGCCGCTCAAACCTGGGGCAGTGAAGACAGAGCTGTGAAAAGGACAGAATGGAGAAGTTTATGTACACCCCCCCTGAGTCACCATGCTGCTCGGGACAAGGCTGCTAATACCATTTGCCGAGGCCTGCTGCTGTCGTCCGGGACCCTTGATCACATGACCAGTGATCTGGCCTTTCATTGGACCACAGATCCCCGGGAAGCACCACAGCCCAATTTAACAGTATGTAAATAGCAATACGGTACAAACAGGGTTTTATTAGCAGATCCTGGGTGGGGGGGGGGGTGGGGGTGGTGGCTCAAACCTTCCCACACAGCTGGCAGACAAGCGAATGTAAAAGTATCAAAAAAAACAAGGGGAACAATAGGCAAGCTTGAGAACAGCGTAAAACAGACTTTGATGGTGGAATTCAATGGGGGGACATGGGACAAAAAGAGGAGGGGAAGGAGACAAACGAAGCCGGAGCGTCCTCTTATCAGCTTATCCCCACAAAGGGCACGACCCGGGCCAGGGGGCCCAGGGGGACTCACTTTTGCACTCTTTCCTTGGCCTCGCGCTCGGCCTCCTGGCTGCGCCGCAGCTGGGCCTGTGAGCTGCGCAGCTGGGCCTGTGAGCTGCGCAGCTCGGCGGCCAGGAGTCGGAGCTGCTCCAGGAGCTGTGTGCTCTGCGGGCCGGCCGGAGACATGGGGGGCTGGGGGGAGGAGCGGCTCAGAACGGGCTCAGGCAGTGTGTGAGCGGGGGGCTCCTGAGACGGGGGCTGCTGCAGGCTGGAGAGAGAGGGGGAAAAGCCATTTAAAATCCTCACCACGACCTGGCACCAGACCATGAATGAAACAGAAGAATGCACGCTCACCATAACCTGGTATTAGATCATCAGTGAAACAGTACAATGTAGACTCACCACAACCTGGTACAATATCATCAGTGCTTACCACAACACCATAATAGATCACCAGTGAAACAAGAATGCACACTAACCACAACCCCCTAATAGCTCGCCAGCAAAATGGAAGACTATATGCTCACCCTAACAGATTACCAGTGAAATGGAAGAAGGTAACTTACCATGGCCCTGATCAAGATTGCAAGTGAAACAAAATAATATACACTCATCAGGACCTTGTACTAGATCACCAGCAAAATGGAAGTATGTATGCTCTCCACGACTCTGTTCTAAATCACGAGCGAGACGGAAGAATGCACGCTCACCACAGCCTTGTACTAGGTCACCAGCGAAGCAGAGGAAGTGAAGGCCTCAGTGTACTGGCTCTGTACAGACTCCATTCACTACCTTTCCAAACAGCCCTTGCATGACAGCCTTCATTGCTTACAGCACTGCCAAACAATCCCCACCCGAGACCGCGGAGGGACCCGGAGTCAGAAGCAATGTCGACGCGGCCCTCTAAGGTCACCGACGTCGCTACCGCGTAGCGCGTCACGGCGAGGTGTCCTCGCGCGTTCAGTACGACACAGCGACCCATGTGAGAACCCTAAGCCGTCATAACAATGGCGTTCACTCAACCCTGAAGAATGAAACCGCACTAATTGCCTTCTTTCTTAGAATACCAGGAACAACACAAAAACAAACAATCCTTAATCCATAATAAGTGGTAATAAATACATATACACTCACACCCACAACGCTGAACTGCTTTACTTCGCAATGCCAAGATCCTTGCACTCAGTGTCAGTAATGAGACAATTATTCCTAAATTAGCTTGTTAAAGGAATAACAGCATTTGTCATCAGATTACTGTGGATCGTTGCCCTGAATACGTTTGCTCTGCTCTTAACTGTATCCAGGAGAGGGGAGCACGACTACACGGAGCAGTCATGTTAATGTGAGAGTAGGGGCAGTGCTGATTTAACTGGAAACATCGGTATGATGGGCCTGATGTACCGCCAGCATGTCCGCCCGGGACCCGAGTCGGGAGAGTGGACAGGGACGTTGGCTGCATTTGGCACGTTAACAGTCGGCAACTTGACCTTAACGACGAAACAAAGCAGACAGTTTACCTGTCAGTATGAAATGTCACTCTGTATAAACACTGTGTATCAATAGACAAGTTTAATATTCGAACGGAATGTCAGTACAAGAAACAATATCTGAGGTAATAATACAGTAGAATGTCAGTGGAATACATTACCATACAACTCAAGACGTCGAGCTAAATTGACTGGGAGCCATGAAGTGAGCATTAGGACCGTCAGCTATCAAGGAGAGAAGGAAGGAAGAGAAAACAGGAGACGCTGCTCCCGCCGATATCGGCTTTTAGACTGTTCACTAGCTAGAGAAGCCACTGTCCCTCCGCCTCCTTCACCAATAAATATACTAAAAATCAGCAGCGCTCTGTGTGGGCAAAACAAAGGAAAACATTTTCACCCCATTATATTTGTGTTAGAAAGATACCAAAATAAGTGCCAGACTTTAGGGGAATGACACCTTCCAGGACGAGCCCACCTTAAAATCCAAAACGGCACCTGAGCGATGATTAAAAAGGACGGTACGGCAAAGTCCTCCCTCTTCAAATGCAATGTGTAATTATACACCTCTGCAAGGGGAAGAATTTAATGCCATTGCCAAAAGTAATTGAAGTACGGCAATAAAACGGAAATAACTTGATATTAAAAAGGAGAGGGGGGAAGGAGGATGGGAGCGGAGGCTGGAGACGCCGCTGTGGAGATGGCTTAGGCAATAACACAAGGAGTAATACAAGAGAGGGCCGCCACCCATGGGCGCTCCATCCGGACCTGCTCCAGGCGCATCCTGGCCACTCACAACAATGACAGAGGCCAAGCCTGGCTCGGCCCGGCTCGCCACCCTCCAGCTGACGGGCCGCAGAGAGGAACCGAAACCAGCATCGCCCCATGGAGAATTTAAGCAATGTCCGGCCACCCTCTTACACGTTTAATGACATGAGAGACGGTAATACAAATATTTTAATTGCTAAAAGCCAGATGAATACATTTTCTCATTTATGTTATGAGTGTCGAGGAAGTTACTCATAAAAGTAATCCATTATAGGTTCAGGTCCAGAAAGTTCAAATCCAGAACAAGGTTTTGTGTACACGGAATATAAAGCGTGACAGTCACAGAGTACTCAACTGGTACTTTCTGGATCCGAACTCGTCTGTAATGGATTACTTTGTGAGTAACTTCCTCAGCACTGTATATTATACTGTTAATACTCACATTGTATTTATCTCAAAAATTACATTAGGAAGCCAAAATGCTTTCTTGGTACAGCTAAATCACGTCCTTTATTATTACTATTCTTATAAGATTTAGAAGTATTTTTTTCTCCAGTGTGAAATCCACCATTTTTCCCAGAAGTGTTAGAAAGAAAAAAAGGAAACTGAATTTTGAAATTGAGTAAAATGGTTCTTTGGGGAGAAAGGCAAATTGGAAGGCACCCCTGACCTCTCATATTTCATGACATCAATTACGCCATCACCTCCAGATTAACATCTGCGGTCACATTTTACACAGATTAGCTCCTATACTTCCCTGCATGTCAGCTTACAAGTTAAGATGCCCGGGCAGTATAAGACTCTATAATGATTTGAGTAGTGCTTTGAATAATAACAACCCCCCCAAACACCACCACCAGCCTCCATAATATCACACTCGTCTGTGGAACAAGAGGTTTGTGCTTGACAAAACGATCCAGATTAATGACCCTGGTTTGTTTATGTCTCCAGGCAATTATGTGTACATTTCCTTAAAATCATATTAGTCATTCTGACCCAGTGCAGCTTTTAATTAGTTTAAAGGAAGCCACCATTTTATCTCCTTTATTCTCAGAGCGAGAGGCAATCAATTCAGATGTAATAGTGATAGCCACGAAGCGGAGAGTACGTGCGTGCTTTTTTAAATTAAACGCAAACACGCCGGGTACGAAGGTCCAATAGCAGTGACAAACACGGGAGAAGGGGATTGCTACACTAGGCATTATCTTATCTAGCTGCCTGCCCCCTCACCTGTCCCTGCACAATCCCCCCCCCTTTTTTTCAAAGCCATTTGCAAAGGCAGATACGGGAAACCCGCAGTTGCACTTTAGAAGATGGAGATGAAAAAGGCAGCAGAAAGCAGATGCTGAAATCTGGAAGTTAAAATCTGATAAACCACAGGTTCATAGACAAAGCAAATAAGAAATGTGGATAAAACATCTCATTCATTTGTTTGTTCACTTATAGGCTGCTCGCTCTTAAAACGGGGCCGGACTTGCATTCACAACGGTCTGCAAGTTCCATGAATGAAAAACAATGTTATTCCAAGTTACTGAGGTCACATGATGGGTACAGTCTGACATGGATCAAGCTTCTTGGGCCTTTCGCAAGTGCTCCTTGTCACTGTGCTACTGGCCCTCGAGAAGCTGCTGGCTTTCAGACTGCAGTTGTACCCCCTCGGTATTCGGCTGCGGGTGACCGTCAGCCAGGTCCCGGACCCAATCTGAACGCCTGTTGCCACCCGCATCTTGTTCCCTGTGCATTTATATCTGCGTGTGCGTGTGTAAATGTGTGTGTGAGTGCCTGGAAGTTTCTCCAGTATCTGCCGCGGCCGAGACAAAGAGCAGTAGTTACAGATTAACTCCTTTGATCAGATAGGTAATCTGGGTGCTGGATGGAGACGCTCCGAATGAACCTGCCTTCGAATTCTGCAAAGCAAACCCATGGTTAATGTTTAATGGACTCAGAGGTGTGATATCAGGGAATATGTAAAAGAACCTTTTAATAGGGACTTATCTCCGGCGTTCGGGACAAATATGCGCCAGTCACCGCAGAACGGGAGCCTCACTGGAGCCTTCGAGAGACGGGCCTTCTCTTGCGGGCAAACAAACAGGTACCGGGCCCTGCCCCTCATGGCTGGAAAAACACTCGCGATACGAAGAAACACACAAAGGCTATTTCCTGTTTTAAGGGAACAGGTGTACCGGGAGTATCGGTACACACCTTACCCTGGTCGCGGTCCAAAGTGACGGCCCACTCGGGTGACACCAAGGCACAAATGGAATTAGACTCCCATGCCCTGTCTCCCTTGATTGCCGTGGAGGTCTAAATGATCAAAATTTATTTTGAGAGACAATTGGATGGTTTGTTGTTAATCTCTAATTGCTCTGTGAAGTCCATCTACATGAGGAGGCGATCTCTGTCATGGCCCTGAGGTAGAGGCAGACTGGGTTATGGACTTCGT
The DNA here is from genome assembly GCA_026780765.1 of Petrocephalus schoutedeni. Taxonomy (NCBI): domain Eukaryota; kingdom Metazoa; phylum Chordata; class Actinopteri; order Osteoglossiformes; family Mormyridae; genus Petrocephalus; species Petrocephalus schoutedeni. The sequence goes on along the minus strand of JAODKL010000027.1, from coordinate 4,888,958 downwards.
CACATGGACATGAGACATTCTGCTGTCTCACACTTAATACCATTTTGTCTGTACAGAACATGTACAGTCAGGAGAACAGTGGCCTGCTAGGATTGCCGCAGACAAAGTATTTCCTTTGAGGAAGGAATTTCAAAATATTTCAACACACAGATTATATTCCCATCACAATATGATGACATCATAAGGAATCCACAGTAGAAACAACGGATGTGAGGCTTGTTAGAAGTTCTCCAGAAATCAGGTGGAGAGACAGTATGATACGGCTCACTCTCGCTAATGATCATTGTTAAATTATTGTTATTGTTAAATGGACTCTGGCAATACTGCAAATCCTTCTGGAGCCTTCCAAAGTGGGAATAGGGTGTTAATGCGTGTCCTGCTCGGCCCGACTGCCCCAGACATTGGCAGGCTCTCAAACAAAGCAGCCGTCTGCTTTTGGGCTGCCCGTCCAATTACAACACGTTAAAACAGCGAGCTCCTTGCAGCGTGTTTTCAGAATCACTGGGGTTCTCCTGCTATGCAGACACAGACAGGCGGCCCGGCGCCGCTCCACAGACACAGACGGGCGGCCAGGTGTTGCTCAACAGACACAGACGGGTGGCCAGGTGCCGCTCTGCAGACATAGACGGGCGGCCAGGCGCTGCTCTGCAGACATAGACGGGCGGCCAGGCGCCGCTCCGCAGACACAGACGGGCGGCCCGGCGCCGCTCCACAGACACAGACGGGCGGCCAGGTGTTGCTCAACAGACACAGACGGGCGGCCAGGCGCCGCTCCGCAGACACAGACGGGTGGCCCGGCGCCGCTCCACAGACACAGACGGGCGGCCAGGTGTTGCTCAACAGACACAGACGGGCGGCCAGGCGCCGC
>JAODKL010000027.1:4870240-4881652 GCA_026780765.1 Petrocephalus schoutedeni | reverse complement strand
TACTCTGCTTGCCAGCCGGTAGAAGCTTTGACAGCTCACAGAGCAGGAGATCACAGAGACTCCCCCCCAAAGCCAAAACTCCTGCCCATAGCGGGGGCCCCACCCCACCCGGGCACATTAATACCTGACTGACTGGGCTATGCCGTCAACCAAAAACCCTCCCCTGCCCGTCTACTCTCCATGTGCAACCTTTGCCTTCAAAATAACATGCCGCGTGCCCTTGTGTCTCAGAATCATTAGAACCACCGGTGAGCGCACTCCTAAGCCAATGAGAACTTCAAAAAGAGGTTAACCTCTTAAATCAATATGTACTTTTCTCCAACAGGGAGGTGGAGTGAACTTCAAAGCCAGTCTCTTTTAATCACAGACATTTATCAGCATTCATCATAATATTAACAAAATTAAGTCGGCAAAGTGGAAAACGCTAACCACCTTCTGATTAGCCACTCTTACAAAAACAGAATGCGCGTTGACCTTTTTAGAAGCATTTTATGCTTTTTGGGAGCAGGGGGGGTGGTCCAAACAGCAGAAGATTGCTGGGGTCTGATTTCAGAAGCTGCGCTCGGGGGGAAGATTGACCTGCCAGTGCTTCCGTTTAGGTCCCGTGCTGCTGATGTAACTACAGAGAGTAAATCACCCACCCCCGTCGCCCTTTATATCCGGCTGATATGTGCAGCACTCCCAAATGACAGCGCACCTAAAAAGACCTCTTGATATTAATTTTAAAAACACTGAATTATCAGGCTTAAAACTCGGCTGTGATGTTTCAGCTTAACAGATGTTTCACCACTACAATTCGATCACCCGTTATGCAAACCGGCTGCCCCGAGAGCCGCAGCTCCCACGATGCATCGTGCACCAAAAGACGCCCCCCGAGTGCTGCATGCTTCACACGTCATGCATGCAGCCCCGCTCACACGCTTCAGAGTAGGTTCTTGCGGTAGAGGTCAAGCGTTTATAGCCTCACCCGGCAGCACGGCGCTCGGCAGAGTTACTGCGGCAACCGCCAATGTCCCGCCGTTAATGTTTAACCAAGCAGAGGACGAGGCAGAAAGGACCGCGTGAGCAGTGGGGATAATGCAGCGGGCGGCTAGCAACCTTCAGGCGAGAGGTCGTTCGTGCCCATGGAGGTGCGACACGCTCAGGCTGGGCTCTTACCCAGGCATGGCCAGGGTCCTCAGCTGTCCTTATTTTGACTGGCTCCCTGTGTGTGTGGGTTTGCATAGATCACATTTGAGGACCAAAATGTCCACAAAGTGTGGTAAAACCTGAAATTACCCTACTTTTGGGGACATCTTTTCAGGTCCCCATTTGGATAACCTCAATTTTTGTTTATTTTGTGTACGCAATCAAAAATCTAAAAATTGTATTTGGGTTGGTTACATGTGGTTAAGGTTAGAGCTGGGTCAGGGTTAAGGTTGTGGTGATTGTGATTAGGGTTTTCCCCGTAGAAATGAATGCAAGTCCCCATTTAGATAGGTACGCGAGTGTGTGTGTGCACGTGAACCCGGGCTTTCAGGCTACTTGTAGGGAGCACGGTCGCTTAGCATGTTCCACAGAGAAGACCTCGCGCAGACCTGCTATTGGCAGAGGGACAGGCCCAGAGGAGCCCGGCACAGCGTCTCCGGGAGCCACATCAGTGCCCACACATGACTGTTGCTGTGGGGCTCGCTGCAAACGGTGACGCTGACCCCGAGGGAGAAACACCCCCGCACTCGGCGCTACTGCGACTTCGCGAATGGGTGTGGGACCATTGCAACATAAGACTGCACAATGCAAGCCGCTTAAGAAGCATAAGGACTTTAATATTGGGCACGGTGTCATTGTCACTGGTCTGACTAAGCATACTTACAAAATTGCAGAAATCGACCATCGACCAATCAACCACAGGAAATCCGAAATGTCAAAATGAGTAGGACTAAAATGTGGATGGCAACAAAAATACTAAAATGCATTTATATTACGAGTGGTATTATATATACTACTCAGTACTATATATACTCCCATGCCAACCAAAAATAATTGAATCAAGTTGTTGTCGACACAGACTATTTCAGCAAACTAAAATGATATAAAGCCACCCTTTGTCCATATGAAAGGCAATGAGGGAGCAGCGCAGTGGCCGAGCTGGCTGACGTAACGATTAAGTACATTAGAGGGATCCTAGTGGGGTGGGGGGGGGGGGGGGGGCGGAGCGGTCAATCCCTAGCAGAAAAGCTGGAGAGCAAACACAGGTGGTTGAGGGCTGGGCCCAGTATTACAACAGGCCACTTCAGAAGACCTCAACAATGATGACTCCTCACCCTTGCCCTCTAGCCCCCCCGACCCCCACCCCCACCCCCAATCCGTTCACATTCACACAGCCACGTATTTAAACCTGGCAGAAACAGACTGGCGACTTGAGTGTCTGTTTGCAAAGTGTTCATTCGAAATGGTCACCAAAGAGGAACAGGTCCACACAAATCAAGCTAGATCAACAGCAAAGAATCTGTCCGCATTTCCCTCCATTTGTCTAAAAATACAAGTCAGTGCGATCACATATAAATGTAAAAGGAGAGGTCATGCGAATACACCATAACCGACATGTTTCTGAGACAGACTAACTGCACTAAACGCTTTCGCTGCACTAAATCTGCCTCTTCTGAGTGTATGGCACAGGAGCATCCCTTACAGGAGAAGCATCTCCAGCCTTTTACTGGTACCCCAAAGGGCGTCCCGCCATGATGCTCAGCATTTAGCCCCCAATGAAGCCACGCTAGTGCAGGTGGCAAACACTTAAAGGGGAATTAAATATAGTTATAAAAATTCCAGGATCAAGAAAGGATCTGGGCAAATGAAATGATTTAACCTATAAAGAATGAAATATATACAGTACAAAAATATGAAAGGGGAACGTGGCTTTGCGGCCGGGGCTTTGCCTCACGCGGACCTGCGGCTTCCCTCCGGCTTTAATCCCCCTTAAGAACAAACTTCTCCGCTGCTCTTATTTGGTTCCTTTAAAATAAAAAAAGCTCCATTGAGGAACGAAGCCCCGCTTCATTTTCAAATTGTTTTGAGGATCTGTTCCCGGCACTGTCGACTAATTTTACGACAGCTGTTCCTATTTCGTTTTAAATTAAAAACCCAGCTCTGTAATCCCAGGAGTCAATCTATAATTAAGGGGATTTATGGAAAAACCAAGTGCTACATTAATAACAAAATTTAATATGTTTTATATTAAGCCACAGAGAAGCCCGGTAAGAAATAAAGAAAAGTGCTAATGCTGCTAGCCTCTGGATTGGCCGGCGCCAGGCCGGACCGCAGGTAGAGCTCCTCTGCTCTGCCTCAACAACAGTCAAGCATTTTACACCCAGAGCACTGCTCGCCACAGACGGCCTCATTGCACTTACTTCTGTGGAAAAATCTGCAACTGAATCATTTCTTTGCCATATGTTGATACTTACAGTTTGCACTATCAACTCATAGCAAATCCATGATCTGTAATCCAGTATGAGATGTTGGTTAGGAGGAAAATTCATTGGTTAAAATAAAAGCATAATAAATAAATATGTAAAAGATATCCTTTGTGAGACAGTTGACATCTGAAGAGGACTGGATGTGCTTTTCCTGTGATGGGGGTGGTTGTTATGGCTACGACACATAACCATAAATGCTTGGGATGGAAGCTATCACTTTATTTCAATGTATATGCTTACCTCAAGAGTTCAATTATAAGTCTTATGCTTGTACAACCATAGCACCTTACTGCTGTAAATAAGATCCTGTGTACACACACACACACACACATGTAATTCACTTCCTACATGTATATTTATTCCACCTCCCTTTAGCACATTATATTATTGTTTATTGTACATGTTTTTCTACTGCGAATTTGTTGGCTGGCTTGCTTCAAACAGCATCTCATTGTACTTGTGACAATGACAATAAAGATCTATCTATCTAGACAGTGTAATGGAAAGATTATGTAAGAGCCAATCACAGATATTAGCCAATAGCTGAGAAACACAAACACACAGTCAGTGACCTAATCAAAAATAGCCAGCATTCAGACTACAAGTTTCTGAGATGAATGCTTCACTGCCATGTCTCCATATCAGTATCTGATTGGCTGACACTCAACTTAATTAGGCCGGGACAGCGACCCCCCACCCCCCTTCCCATAACCAGCCTCACTTCTCAAAACATCTCTGCACAAGGCCGTTTACCCTGGATGGTCTAATGATCAAGTTTATAGCACTCCACATTAAGCGAAAGGGCCTGGGGTTCACAAGATAAAGGCTGGAAATCAAACAGGCCCGTGTTTACCCTGCACCTTGCTGGAGGGGTTGTGAGGCATTACGGCATGCTCTTGTCGGTCTAATTTCAAATCCTCTCAAATATGCGGTCACCAATACCCTCGGTCAACACTTTTATTGCTCAAAATCGTCGTAACAAGGGCCAGAGCAAGCACTGGCCACAATTGAGTAAACACGACAAGTCTCCAACATGTACCTTATTAGGATGTTACATAAACCGAGCCAAGCACGACGGAAACACACAACAAATTAACTCCTCTGTGGCAGATACTGGAGATTTCCTTTTTTTCTCTTTTCTACCCCCCCCCATCCTTTCCCCCACTCTTCTCGGGGCGGTGTGTGAGGGCTGTTTTTCATATCTAAATAAGAGCCCAGGCAGAAGGGGCCATGTTTAAAGACAGCATTGTTGGCAAACAGGCCCCCGCTGCTAGCACGGCTACGATATACACAGCTGATATATTGGCGCGCGCCGGAGACGGTAACCCGCGGCTGGTAACCTTGGTTTGCGGGGCCTCTCCGCGACGGCACATTTACCTTCCAGGCACGCTCCTGATTGTTTTCGGCAGTCAGGTGTCTCGCGCTGTTTGCCGAAGCCCGGCTCGCCTCTCTCACTTGATGAAGATCCCGTTCCAGCCGCTGGCACTGTCAAGGAGCGAGAAGTGGGGGTCGCTTTGAATACATTAGCGCCGAAAACCAGGCTCTCCCCTGGAAAAGGAGGAGCTCAGGGGCGCACCGACACCTCCCGTGGCCCTGCACCCCATCGCTACTGATTGGTGATTGTGTTCCGTTTTAAACTGTCAGAGTCACGTAAAGGGGCATCAGCACAGCATGAGAATCTATCAGCTTATATAGGGGAAATAAGCAATGCTCATTATACAGTTTCACTTCTCACCTACATTGTGTGTACATGGCAGGTGCCAATCAAAAGACACCAGAAGATAATCTACTTGCGTCAGGCATTTCAAAAAACCTTGTTAATGCCTACAAGGTTCCCTCGATTTATGAAAGACACAGCAGAGAGTATAAGCAAAATCTCCTTCACATTTCCTATTAGGCTTCTTTTTGTCTGATGCATTAAAAATCCTGAAATAATCCTTGCAAAAGCCCTTCCTGTGGTCTAACACAGGCTTCAGTCTCTGGGGTGTCCCACCCCAGTGTTCTTCCTAAACAGACTGGAGACAGCTGACAGGAGCTGCCCGGTGGGCTGGGCATGAGAGCACACCGCACCTTAGCAGTTTGCACATGGCCTCTCGCGCACACACACACACACACACACACAGGTCCGCCTGAAATCACAGCGGCCAATGACGGCTGTTATTGTAAGCGCCCTGTTTTATCCTAACCCACATGTTCTTCTCCCCATACCGGCATTCCCAGACCAAAGGACACTCACCAGGAACGTAAACCATCTCTGCCCGCTGACAAGTCCCAATGTTTTCGACGTCCAGCCGCCGAGACCCCGAGTGCCTGGGTAAACAAGCACCTCTGGCCGGGACCCCGCAGCCACCCCCTTCCTCTGCAGACTAAAATAATAACGCGTCCATCCAGACAAAACACACAGCTCCTCTTTAGTGTCAGGCTGACTTACGGCTTTCAGGCAACAGATGTTTGGAAGTACTTGAGAAAATGTATTTAAATCGGAGCGGACCTCTTCATTCGCACACGGGCGACTCGTGGGTCCGGCTCAAAAACAGCAACGGCCAAAATAAGTGAGCCGCAAGCGAGGAACACTAGCCGGCCTTTAAAGCCCCAAGTTAAGTGTGGATGGATGCCGGGAAGGCCTGATAAAATTAGACAAATTGACAACCACTGCCCACGGTGACCTTAAAGCCTCCTTTTAATTAGAAAATTTGTTTTGAAAAGCTTTCCCTGCCAAAAAAAAAAAAAAACGAAAACGCAGACCTCGCGCCCAAAACGCACGAGTTATTTGGTTATTTATCGACCACGGAGGACGAGAGCGGAAATCAGAAATAAATATTGTACCTCAAATTAATTACAGTGCGAGGAACCAAGTGAGAAAAGATTTATTTCTCCCAGCGCTCGGCGGGCTTTTTCATATTCCTACCAGCCGAGTGGATGTGGTGGCCCTCTGCCTACGGCAGCAGGATAATCCCTTCGAGATGAAGCGAAGGAATCGGAAAGCGGCGGGGGAGGCGGAAATCCTTCAGGATAGAGTATGGATGGATTCCTTCCTCAGAAGGATTAGGTCAGGCCTTGCAACATACTTCTAAAATTGCCCCAAAGATGGGTCTCTGCCCTATATAAAAGTAGGCCACCGATTCTGGGAATTTTTCGACAGTCTAGGGTTGATATTATTATTAGATGGCTTGAGGTTGAGCCCCTTCCAATACCCAATACTCAACCTTCCAACTCAGACCGGCTTTGGCGGAAAGCTCCACGCTACTACCCTCCCTTCCCGACAGATCCTCAATCAAGTCACGGGGAAAAAGAAAAAAAGAAAAAAAAGAGGGAATTTGGAAAATTAGCGGCCAATCATAAAACTGATTCAGAGATACCAATTAGCCCAACTGCAAGTCTTCGGACTGAGTGAGAAAATAAAAGCAGGAATGGCAAGGAAGGTGTGGGGGGGGGGGGCAAGAGGTGCTCAGCTCTCCATGTGGCTGAAACCTGGGCGGCAGGGCTGGGGGAGGGCCGGGCCAGTGAGGAGAGAGCCACCCAGTATACCGGAAAGGAGGCTGAGGGGGGCAGCTGGGACCCTGCCAAGCTAAAGGGGGAGGAGCTAACTCAGGTCTCCAAAGCGGGGAAGGAGTGGGAGTCAGATAGGGTAGGAAAGTGCAGCCATCCACGACTGCTAATAGGTGTGACAATGGCAGGCCCAGGCCTAGCAAACGAGTGCTGGAGATCCCACCTAGACGGACTGTCGCCACGGCGCTCGGCTGTCATCAAACACACCACCGTCCTCCTCCCTCCTCCGAAGGAGCCAGCTCTCTTTGCCCATTTGTTCAGCGGACACATTGTGTGACTTTCTTTTCCCTGTGGCTAATGCCTGCCTTTTCATTCCAGTTGGGCCCAACCTGATATTTGAAAGGATCCAGCCTGCCCACCCAGCGGGAAGGCAACAGCAGAGATACCCAATATAAATATCTCAGCAAATCCAGCTGCTGTACCACTGGATGCTAACAAAGGCGGTTTATACCTGGGTCCACAGCCACCTACCCTGAAGAATTAGCCGAGATGCACCTTTGGTCGTGTTTGCTTTACAAAAGAGCTGCTTTACAATTGACATTCCAACCACACTCCTGCCTGTCACGAGTGATTGAAGAGCACAACCTTAAAACTCTGCGCTGTTAATTGCTTATTAAACAATTACATCACTTCTTTTCGGACTGGATTGCACATTTTATTGGGTTATTGTTTGCATTTGAGAGGAGACGGATTAAGCGCCTGTGTCAATCTCTGAGGGCGGCACAGAAGAAAATGCTGAATTCTGTTTGCAGGAAAACCTTCTTTTTCATCAGCAAACTTCCTTTTCCCCCCACCCCGATCAGAAGGGCAGTACCTGCTAGTTCAATACCCACGGCAGGCTGCGGCAGGCCATGCAAACTGGTGGCACATCCTTTCAGTATAACTCTCAGGCTCCTCTTCGACATTTCTGTGCAATGCTAAAGCTTCCATCAGTGGAAGAATTAGAAAAAAAATTTAAAAAGTACCCCCCCCCCCCCCAAACAATATTTGTAAACTAAATCAGGTAGTAACCACCACTTCCACTGCAGACCGTGGTTACTGGCTTCCACCTGTGATCAGTTGTAATCAGTGTGATTAGTGAAACATAAAAACTGCTGTTCCTGGAGCATTCCCTTGCTTGGTAGTGTAACTGACAGCAAACAACTGACTATGGGGGGCAAGCCACCTTCAAAAGATCTCAGGGATAGAGTTGTGGACAGACATAAGGCAGGAGATGGATACAAAAAAATCTCAAAGGCTTTATCAATCCCAAGGAGTAAAGAAGTGGCAAGTGTTTGGTACTACTAGGACCCTCCCTGGATCCGGCCGTCCCTCCAAACTGGATGGAACAGCAAGGAGGAAACTGGTAAGAGAGGCTAGCAAGAGGCCAATGGCTACTTTGAAGGAGTTACAGGATTTTATGGCAAAGAGTGGTCATTGTGTGCATTTGATGACAATTTCACAAGCGCTCCGCAATTGTGGCTGCTTCGGGAAGGTCGCAAGGAAAAGGCCACTTCTCAAGAAAGGCCACATGAAGGCTCGTTTGAGCTTTGCCAGAATGCACCTTGGAGATTCTGATGCCAAGTGGAAAAGGGTCTTACGGTCAGATGAGACCAAAATCAAACTATTTAGCCTCAATACCAAACGGTACACCTGGCGGAAATCTAATGCAGCTCACCATCCACAGCACCATACCTACAGTAAAGCATGGAGGTGGCAGCATCCTGTTGTGGGGGTGTTTCTCTGCTGCAGGGCCGGGGGCTCTCGTTAGGGTAGGAGGAAAAATGGATGGGGCAAAATACCGTCAAATTCTTGAGGAAAACCTGCTACCCTCTGCCAGAAAGTTGAAGATGGGCAGAATGTTCACCTTTCAAGATGACAACGACCCAAAGCACACAGCAAAATTGACCACAAAACGGCTGAAGGAGAAAAAGTGAACATCCTTGTGTGGCCCAGTCAGAGCCCAGACCTAAGTCCCATTGAAGATCTGTGGGAAGATTTGAAGATGGCAGTCCACTAATGCTCGCCATCCAATTTGACCAAACTTGAACAGTTCTGTGAAGAAGAGTGGGCAAATATTGCTCAGCCTAGATGTGCAAAGCTGATAGAGAAGTATTCCAACAGACTCAAGGCTGTCATTAAAGCAAAAGGTGGTTCAATAAAATATTGACATTGGGGGTGATCCTTTATTAATCTCAATATGTCTTGTTTTTGATTTTTTTAATAATTATTCTGTAGCTGGAGCTGCGATATCTTTCACCTTGATGTTATAGGTTGCATTTAGTAAGTAAAGCTGGGAAGAAATATTTTTTGTTTGTTGTAAAATAATTCTACCCAGCAGACATTTATCTAACCGTTTAGTACTTGTGTGTGTGTGCAAAGCAATACGGCTCACCATTTTAAAGGGAATTATTGGCAGTAAATATCAGCTCATTTTTAACCACCGGCCAATGGCCCATTGCTGCCGCATTGGCTGATACTGACAGTCGGCCGATACAATCGGTGGATCTCTAGTTGTGACATGTGCATGATCAATTTTCTATTGCTCATTTGCACATCACGGCAATGATATCATGTCACCGCGTGGGTCAATTAACCTTGTCGGGATGGGCGCCCTGGATCTGTGTGTGAGCTAGGCAGGCTACTACTACTAAGTACAATATGGGAGGGGGCGGGGCTAACCCCAAAGTGCCCTACTGGAGGCAGGGGAACCAGGGGGGTCTATCCATCAGCATACCTCTAACTTTGTACAACAATCCATAAAATCAGTTTTAAATTTTATAATTATTTAATCTTTTTCACCCCTCAGTACTAAGTCTCTTTTTTGGGGGGTGGGGTAGGATGCTAGAACCACCACTGCTCTGAAAAGAATCCACCTCTTAATTATTACAATGTACTAATTTAGCACGGAATGTCAGTGGATAGTACTGTGGTCTTACACGTCAAGGGTTGTGGGTTTGAATCCCCCCCCCCCCAGGCTTGTGGATGTGAAGGTTGCGTGATCCCCCTGTTTGTGTGAGCTTCCTCCCACAATACAAACACATTCTACAATTCACGTGTTACGGAATTCATTTCAGACAGAAAGAACAGAAGGTGACAGAGTAGGTGGGTGTCAGCTGCGTGACCGACAGTAACGTCAGAGCTAGTAAGTAAGAGAGGCGTAAAAAGCTCAGAAGGACACCGCTACACCGGCTCTTTATACATCAGGCACCCACTGGACTCTGACGGATACAGATGAGGGAATTTAGATCTGTTGCAAATAAAAATAGTTGTAAAAGTGGATCCGACAGCCATAAAGCAATCGAGGGCTGTTTACCAACAAAGATTTCCAGGCAAATACAGCCCCGTTCTGAACTTGGTGATGAAGTACAATATCTGGGTGTCAATATTTGGCCGACTCCTTGTTTGTTTTTATTCGAATGAAAATATGCATGCATGGAAGATATATCAAATATTTGAGGTTATGCGGTAGTATTTGTTTCCACATGAAAAGTCAGTAGTTGGCCTATTTGCTCAGTAATCTAATAAATGATTTAAGGCTAAACACATAGACAAATGTGGCTTAATAGACTGATAATCGAAGACATCTTTTGGGGAGGGAAACAGGCCAGTCAATATTTAAGGATATGTCTTCAGTTTTACCGGTACAAAGGTTCCTGGCTCAGCACATGGAGTGCAAGGGGTGCAAGGGGTGCAAGCTCCTATCCGCATTTAGACTAGAATGCTTGGGGTCTGAACCTAGCGATGTAAAGGGGCGATGCAGTGGAGCTGCCCCGCTCTGCGCACTAGCATCCTGCTGTGTCCCTCACACCCACCCTAAAAGCAGCAGTGTAAAGTGGGTGATGCAGTGGAACTGCCCGCTCTGCGTACTAGGAGCCCTCAGTGTCCCTCACACCCACCCTAAAAGCAGCAGTGTAAAGTGGGTGACGCAGTGGAACTGCCCGCTCTGCGTACTAGGAGCCCTCCGTGTCCCTCACACCCACCCTAATAGCAGCAGTGTAAAGTGGTTGACGCAGTGGAGCTGCCCCGCTTTGCACACTAGTGGACCTCTGTGTCATTCACACCTATCTTAACAGCAGCGGTGTAAAGCATGCGATGCAGTGGAGCCGCCCAGCTTTGCGCACAATAGGCCCACTGTGTCGATCACACCCACCCTAAAAGCAGCGGTGTGAAGCGTGCGACACAGTAGAACCACCCTCTCTGCACACTAGTGGCCCGCCGAGTCCCTCACACCCACCCTAAAAGCAGCGGTGTGAAGCGTGCGACACAGTAGAACCACCCCACTCTGCACACTGGCGGCCCGCCATGTCCCTCACACCCACCCTAACCGCAGCGGTGTAAAGCGGGCGACACAGTGGAGCCGCCCCACTCTGCACACTGGCAGCCTGCTGTGTCCCTCACACCCACCCTAACAGCAGCGGTGTAAAGC
>JAODKL010000027.1:4858004-4870140 GCA_026780765.1 Petrocephalus schoutedeni | reverse complement strand
CAGTGGAGCCGCCCCACTCTGCACACTGGCAGCCTGCTGTGTCCCTCACACCCACCCTAACAGCAGCGGTGTAAAGCGGGTGACGCAGTGGAGCCGCCCCACTCTGCACACTGGCAGCCTGCTGTGTCCCTCACACCCACCCTAACCGCAGCGGTGTAAAGCGGGTGACGCAGTGGAGCCGCCCGCTCTGCACACTAGCAGCCTGCTGTGTCCCTCACACCCACCCTAACAGCAGCGGTGTAAAGTGGGTGACGCAGTGGAGCCGCCCTCTCTGCACACTAGCAGCCTGCCTCACACGCACCCTGGCCAGGGCGGCGTCCCGCTCCTCGATGACTGCGTTCATCTCCTCGGCTGTGATCCTCTTCTTACGGTCCCGCATCTTCCGCAGCCTGTCCACTATGACCGCCCCGGTGCGCTCGATGCCCTGGGCAGAATCGGCACTATTGATCCGATTGAGCAGTTCCTCCAGATCCTGGGCCGCACAAACACCAAGCAAATGAACATGTCAGCCAGGCTCTGTGTGCCTCATTAACATAATGCCATCCAGCAATCTAGTTCACAGTTTAATAAAAATCGAGAACTGATATGTGCGTATCTGATTACATGAATATTTACAGAGGTGTATCTGAGAGCATACATCTCTATAAATATGACAATCCTGCTGTAACAGCAGGTATATATTCAAATTCTGAATGATTTAGATCTTTAAATAAATTGACTTGCTACAGTACAAACTGTTATATCTCAGCAATGACCAATAAAACATACATAAAGAAAAGATTTTATAGTACTCCAAATAATAGTATAACTAGCCATCTGTTGAATTATTCCATGCATGGCATACCTACATCAATAAGTCTGATATCTTTTTTTTTAATCCCAATGATCTTTTAATTTTAGAAAAAAAAAAAAAAGCGTGAGAGTGGAGTGCTGACTTCACACTGCTTTTTTCACAAACCACGCCAGGCTTAGACAGCTGGGCAAAGCAGGTGGTGAAGAGGGGCCGGGCATCTCGGAAGGTAAAAGGCTCACCGTGTCGCTTTCCTCTGGGTTGATGTTCTCCAGGCTGCGGAGAGGCAGGAAAGAAACAGAGCCTCTGTCATTCCGCTTCCTCCGTGTGGCAAAATGAGGTCGCTCCCCAAATCTTCCCCACATCGAGTAATTGCTATCCGGCCCGTCCCCGAAGTCGATCGTGACATCCTGACATATTAAAAGTGCCACCAGACCAAACCATTATTCCTCAATAATGCTCTGTATATTCGGCACTGAAGGTGGACTGTTAAGTTATTAATGTTTACTGCTATAAGTGACTACAGGGATCAATTGTTCATATGTGCAGGGATGAAATAGAACGGTCCCTGGCTGGGCGATCCGCTCGCTTCCCCGCGGGAAAAAGGGGGCGCCATCGCCACAATTACCACAACAAAGGTGTGCCGGGAAGCAGGCTTAATATTTCTCTCATCGACTACAAGGAACTAAGCAGGATGTTGGTGGCAGAAGCCAGAAGCCACACGTGGGGCATTTGCGCTACATCACATGCAGATTACATGTCGAAGGAATACGCTGGAATGCTCATCGATTCCAGTCCCGACAAGTGATGACGATACAGGCTGAGTGCGCGTTCGCTAAATGGATATCAGAAGGGCATGGGCCCAGCACCAAGGAACAAAAGACAGCTACGATTGAATAGAAACAAAATACAGCTGAAAGTTAATAAAATACGCAAAACAGCAAATAAATAAAATAAAAACAGAATAAAGCAGATTATGGGCCACAAATGAGCTCCGGAGTTAACAGCGTCTGCAGAGCGATGGCCAAACCGCACATGCTGGCGTGTATTTTTGTATATCCAGTTTATTTTTGTTCCGTTTTTAAACTCTGAGGGGAACAATACGGCGCAGCTTTGCCTGGTAAGACGGCGCTTAGAGCATCTGTCATGCCTCGGAATGAAGGAGCTGCGACATAATAAGCGAGCGCGGACGTCACCCCCATGCCTACGCCACGCTCATATGGCTTTATTTTCCGATTGCGATGTTTTTTTTCTTTTGTCTTATTGACTCGCTCCCGGAGAGATTAATAAAAACAGCAGCACTTTGCCTGCCCCTTAGCCCCCGTCGATCTCTTTTGGGCAACCCGGCCCTCGGACAGCGTTCCTGCCCGCGCTATGATGCTGAGGCCCGGCGGGGGGGGGGCTTTTAACGCAAAGCCCGCCGCCTGCCTCTCCCCTTCCTCACACAACAACACCTGACCAGCTGCCTGCTGGGTGCTGAAGCCGTCAAACTGGAGGAACGGAGCCCTCCCCCCCCCCCTTTATTTTATCCCAGTGAATTCCTCCGGTCCGCTCTCCCCCTCAGAAAGCCAGCCCGTGTCACACTCCTTTAAGTGCATCAGCACGTCTGGCTCTATCATCCATTCTGCAGGAGGAGGGAAAGAAGATGAAGGAAAAAAAAACTACTGGCGGTCACATTTACAGAGGCATTTACAGGGATCACCGCCCATTACAGACTGACATACTCAATCATAGAGGGCTGAGGGAGTGACCTCGGAAAATAAGAGGTTCCGAACATGCTTTTCCATATTCCACGGGAGATAATGCTTTTGCATGGCTATCAATTACCATTTTAGGCCCAAAGCAGGGAGTGCGCAGAATAGGAAAATGAGGGAGACCTTTTCTCTCAAATTAGATTTCAGCAGCTATGCGAGCAGAATGCATCTCGCCTGTCCACAATGGTGGGAAAACTGCAGGACAGACCACAGCCATATTTATGTGGCTTACTAACAAATTGCCATTTAAAGCGTGAAAACAACTCACATCATTTCACATTATTATTTAAAGAAATACAGGCAGAAAAAAATAGAAGTTTCCCAGAAATTCAAGTTTTAATCGAAGGGTGTTACTTTCAGCAAACAGAGGCTTATTGAAATATAGATTTGCTTCTGACTGAAAGTTATACTCCCTTAAGTAAAAATGTAATTACTTCTAAACTGCACTGGCAAATATTGCGTCCTACTCTTTCAGCGTGGACAGCACAGCCTTCATTTTAAAAGGTCCTAGTACTTAAAAACACTTCACAGAGCACCCAGCCAGCCCCTAAAAGGCGATTGGGGGGGGGGGGGAATCACATTAATTAGGGTAGTTCAGACAGGGTGGTAAATAACTGGTGGACTAAAGGACTTGATTGATTTCCTATACAGTGCAACTCCTGACTGACAAGCTGGAGCTAAGGGTGAGGGGATTCTTTTATGAAATGTCACGCACTTCTGATTTATTCCCGAAGCAGTCGATATTGGAGCCTCCACACCCAAGCCCCCCCAGCCCCACGTCCCTGCCCAAACTCCATTCTGTCACCTTGTCCGCCAAGCTGAAGAACAATGCAGTTTCCTAAGCGATGGGAGGCAAACAAGCTTTGGCAATTTGCTGTGGCTGCAGCCAGTGTGGCTGGGGGGTGGGGGGCAAGAAAGAACTTTGGAAATTAACATAGAGTTTAGGGAGGATGCAGCAAGGAGAGCTAAAGGAATCCTTTGGAGGTGCTACCCAGCACCCCCCCCCGCCTCCTTTTCTCAGACTTCTCCTTCTTATGTTAAACAAACAGGGAGCTGGGGGCGTAAGGGGGCCATCAATGGGCCAGCACAATGCATGACGTACCCCGCGGCCGCCTGCTGCAGCCTCTTGGCTCGGAGCAGAGCCGCGTCCCTCTCCTCGTTGGCCAGCCGCAGTCTAGCCATCAAGGCTTGGTCTCGCTCCCTCTGCGCCTTGTAGATCTCCTCCACCAGAGCTGGGGGGGGGGGGTGGTTTGGGAGAGAGGAAGAGACAGCCCTCCTGTTATTAATACTGGACCACAGACACCACAGTCAGTGCAATACAATAACGGCACTAAGCTCTCCGCGCGCACGGTTATTGCTACGGAAACACGGAGGTGCGAGTATTAACTTAAGTGAAACTCATTTCATGGCTCTGGCTGTCCACTGTGGTCGGACACATCTGTGTGCACTTGCAATAAAGCATGGAAGATAAATAAATGGCCATCATTTGAACCGATCCAAGAGAAAATTACTTTGCGTCTTCCAACGTCTGATTTATGAGACTGCGAAAATAGTACAGTGCAAGCGTCATATAAACGTTGCTACAGTGTTTTGCTCACTGGCCTATGAGGGAACTCTCTGGCTAGCAAAAGCCGTAAATCATAATTAATCATCCCAGACGTTATTTTGGGTGACAATAGTAAATAAGCAAGACGCCATAGTAGATTTCCTCCAGTGCAAAGGTCAAGTCAAAGATTTACCTAGAAGACTAAACTTGTGTTTAGAGATGGAGGTAGGTCTAAAACAATAGTTAGTTATGGCTAATGTTTCATATCATAAAACTATCACTGAAAGCATGCAGAGGCTGGTCTTAAATCCGAGCAAGGACGACTGGGAGAAAATATAGGAGGGTGAAATGAAATTACTTCTTCAACACTTAAAGCTTAACAGTGATGCATCAACATCTAAGATGTAGTGAAGCCTTCAAAGCTGGCCATCAAGAACTGATCTCCCCTTGGTCTCAAGGGCAGCCTTCAACTATGTCCATGACTGAGGTCTATTCTTCTACACCGAGTACATAACCGTGATGTGCCGAGATCTATGACATGGAGAATTCTGAGCTAGCTGGCTACCAAGTCAAGGTTTCGGCTGCTCTCAAAGCTTGAGAGTATTTCTATGACACTGGATCCTCTTCAGCACTTAGCATTAAATTGTGCTACTGCAAGATCTAAGATATATAAAGCCCAGGTTTCTGAATGCTCTCGAAGCTTTCAAGTATGTCTGTGATAAAGGCTCCTCTTTAACGCTTAGCGTTAAATAGCGACACAAGATCTAAGACCTGGGAATCCTTTGGAGTTCACGTCAGTGATGTTCTCGCGGCAGGAGGGGGCTCTGAGATTACCTAACCTCATTGGGTGTACCTGCTAATCTGCCTGCCAGTGGCATGGAGAACCATCAAAACGTAACAGCTCTCTTTTCTGCGAGATAGCTTAATGATAAACACTGAGATGAGCCGTAAGCTATTACAAAGTTCACTAAGAAAATCAATATTGCATTTTAGCTGGAATTTGCTCATTAAACATTCCCCCAAACCCATGCAAATCATATTAAAATGAGGACAGCAAATATATGCACCTTGGTTTTATTAAATGTACAATTTTCTTGCTAATTGCACTCTATATATCATGTGTTTTCTTTTAATTATTAAAAGGGGGAGAGATCTTTTACCTAAAAAGTAATTAGAAATAAAATTCTCTTCTTGTACAACATTTCAATATTTGTTCAGCAATGATTCTGAGCAGTTAAATTACATTAATAAATATGATTTGTTACTGTGTAAGCTAATTCCGTACAATACTCGTGTTGTAGGTAAAACAAATCGATGCATGTTTACCATATTCTTTGGATATCTTCCTTCTTAAACAAGCTTATCACATAACCTGTAATTCATTGTGGAACAACTGGTAATGCACATTGATTACTGTAACACAGTTGTTTTAAAAAAAAAATCTGTTTGAAAAGGTAGGGCTTACTCTAGGCAGCCATCTTTAAATCTTAAAACAATATGACTAAGACGATTATTGTGATAAAAAACTATTAGTGTAAAAGATTCACCAAAATATGGCTTTATGTACCCATTTGCCACAGCAGAATATTAACAAGCAATTTCACAGTAAGATATGTACAATAAAAGTGCCATTTTAATAATAAAGTGTGCTTCCCTTTATTGTGTAGAAGCAACTTAATTCGATCAAAATTGACATCCAAAAGAAAACGCAATGGCTAAACATGGCTTTAAGGCTGCATGTTAATTAAAATATAAAGGCCTTTCATAATGCCGCGGTTTTCAGCAACTGGGCAGGACGCATCGGATTTCACGGGGGGCGCGGTGGAGATCCTGTATGTGGCGTGTCACGTCCTGCAAGCCTAATGCATGTGTCAATATCCGCATTGTACAAAAAGGGAAAACGCGGGCCACCGCTGGTAACGCGAGCGGGCCGCCAACGATGCCGCGGCCATCGGCCGCGCGGCTGACGCACGCGGCTCCTCCCCTTGTTTGAACAGCGGCGGGGAGAACAAACAGCCTCTTTTGTTACTGCTTTGGTGTGGCACTAACAGCCCGTCCCCCCCCCCCCTCCCTGCCCCCAGAAGTCACACGGACGCAGGTAGGATGCTGGCGGGCCCTGGAGGAGCAGGATCTTAAAGCGGGCGGCCTTCCACCCACTTGCTGACAAAATAAATAAATAATGGCGGCCCGCCGCGGTTCTCCTCCCTGGGTAAACACCAGGAGCGTGTGAAGCCGCATCATGAAATGGTGACGCCGGGCCCCCGTGGCCATCCCGCTACCCAGAGGCCTGGTGCTCATGCTGTCCCTCGCGGCCCCACCCCCCCGCCACCATCCCGGCTCCACTCCTTCCTCTTCCTGACATTCCTGCCTCCCCCCGGCCCGCTCTGCTTTCCCCTGGCACCTCCTCATCCCCGTCCCCCCCCAACACACCCCGCCCCCCTCCCCCATACCTCCGGCTTTCTCACAGGCCTGGGCTTCCAGTTGGCTTTCCCTCAGCTCGGCGTCCGCCATCCCGCCCTCCAGCTCCCTCTCCTTGGTGGCCAGCTCGTCCCGGAGCTGCGGGGGAAACGCGGCGTGGTGCGTCAGCGCTGAGTGTGGCTGGGCGAGCCACGGCAGAGGGCGAGCTCCCACGCTGGGGCCTGCTCCCGCGCTGGGGCCTGCTCCCGCACTGCGGCCTCTTCCCACACTGGTTTCCAATATCTCACAGAATAGCGGAGCGGTTCCGCGACAAAGTTTGCCACGGCAGTACAATCCTGGGAAATCCTCCTAGCGATGTAGACAGTGCGGAAGATTATTCACCACTTTCGCGGCACCATAAAACTCAGCGTGGCCCCTCCGCCACATAATCACATGGCTTATAAAAAAAGAAGAAGCAGCAGCAGCACTCCCCAGTAAATCTTTCCGAAAGTGATATTTTACAATGATAGATTTAACCTTCTGTCTGATGCATTTTGCTCCAAGTTCCTTTTCCCCCCCCCCACCCCACCCCACCACCCCAAGCTTCCAAAACATGCTTCGGTGAAGTCCTTGGGGCTGATTTCACAGCCCTGCCAGCAAAAACAGGCTCTTGGGACTTGTTCCTGTGTTTCTGTCAGGAGTCACAGCTACTTGCAAACCCAGGGCATCAATTACAATCATTTCAGTGGTCTGCTTGGGACAAAGCTGCTCTCTCAGCGCACGAGCCCCCAGCAGCAGCACTTAAAGGCCAGACGGCGGCCAGTCCCTAAGAGGTGAGAGCGGAGTCAACGGCGACGCTTCTGCGTACAAAAACCACAGAACCCATACGAACATTATCATCATATTTTAAAAAAATCTGCCATTTCATATCTTCGCTCTGATATTCTGTGTGCACCTTATTCTCTAACAATACCTAACAAGGGTAATAACTCTAAGGGGGTGAAGAAGTTAGGACTTATTGTAGAAGGACTTATCCTTAGACCTATTTCTTTCGGTCAGCCAGCTAATTAATGAACAGGGGTGAAATGAAGCACATTACATTTGATTACTGAGTGGAGGGTTTTCCCTTAACACAGGGTGTGTTTTTAGTGTGGACAGTTTAGTGACATGCCATTTTGGAGCAGCGATGGGCTACTGTGGAAACCCTCCGAGTGCCTTGTGCATGACGGGATGAGTGACTCACAGCTAAGTCAGACAACAAGGGAAATAAGGAACAGAGAGAGCTCTGAGTCTTAAAAATAAAACCCGTCTCCAAATGAGACACACATGAATGTTTCCAAAGGGAGCAGGACGGCCACAGTGCCCCCTAGAGGGAACAGTGGAAAAATAACAAGCATGGTTGGAAATAATATAAGCGTTTTTATGGAGTAAAAAATGTAAATGTTTGTTTTCCATCACAATATGTTAATTCAGGACTGCAGTAAATTTAAATCTGTTCGTTATTTAGTAATTTGGTGACAAAAAACATTATATGGGAAAACAGCCATTGAATTAATTTTGAATAAAACAAAATTTTGCATTTATTTTCTGGATGGGTGGAAGGATGGATTTTGGCAAACCCCTCCTCTGTTTCGATCATATCCAGCCTTTTTAAAATATAATAAGGCACTCAATTCATTGAAAAGTAATGGGGCGACCTTTCGTGTTTAATCCCACAACAAGGTCAGATGTCGAGTTAAACCCATAAACCACGACAAGTGGCAGCCTGTTATCAGCATTAACAGGTCTGGTGAATTCCGCCTTTTTTGGTGCGAGTCAGACCTGGAAAAATGTGTGCGGTTACTGACCTGGGATTTCAACACATATAGGATAACCCTCTTGATCAAAACTGTGGAAGGACCTAGATTTCAAGGCAGAAGGCACTGACACTCACCTGCGTATTGAGATCCCTGAGTGTGTCAAGCTCTTTTAGCAGGAAGGCAATGTTCCTCTCCTCATCCAGGGGTGGGAGCTGCTTTGCAGAGTTGAAAGTGCTGCTTGCCTGGGCATCACGCAGCCCCTCCTGTACACTGCCAAAGCTGAAGGGAAACGGCTCAATTAGAAGCCTACTATATTAAACCCAGGACGGGGCGACATAAATAAATGGTAGCCTCGTTGTCAAGAACAGACACTCTTATCAAACACACAGGGGATGCAATTTAAGTCTTCCCAGCATATTACAGTGTCTTATTTACTTTGGTATATTAAGCAAATCATACAATTGACCTTTAAGGCGATATTAAGGCATTACTGCAATGAATGACTCAGTAAATTACTTCTCCCTTGTAGTAAAGAATTTGATTCAGTTTTTATTAAAGAACAATCAAAAACGCAATGTCGTATAGATGACACAGAGGTGCCATTTTATGTGATATAGATTCAATTCTCTGTTTAGCGTAATGCTGTTTTAGGGAGCAGGGCTATTATGCTGGCCATGAAGGGGTTAACCGTATTTCATAGTAACTGCAGCTTAACACAGAGTCAGTGTGAGATTAGCCCATGGAACTGATGGAAGCTTCTAGACTCAGAGAGACGAGGCTGCCGTTTCTCAGGAGCGTAGAGCCCGCAGGGGGTGATGTCGTCAAGAGCCGCATCAAAAGCAGGCAGACACCGATGGCAGCTCGGCGTAATCGAAGCCTTCCAGATCGTCAGCCCAGATCAAAATACTTGGCGGGCGATACATCCAACCCGACATTCACCGGGACACACCAGCTATTGATTTAAAGGTCAACCCAATGGCACCTTGACACGGGCACGCGGCGCGCAGGACGGCCTTTGAAAAAGGCACCTAAATCACCCTCCACACATCACAACGGACAAACCAGACTGGACTGGGACTGCTTTTCCAATCTTCCGAGTCCAGCAAACATTTGTGAGCCGCCTGGACACAGATCAAGGCTGGCGTCCCTTTGAAGGAGACATCCAGGCATGCTTCTGCAGGAGAGCCTCACCTCACTGCCGCGAGATCTCCGCGTCCCTCAGAGGTGAAGTGACATCTGTACGTTGGCACAGCTTCCAGCTCATCTCCGCTCCCGTCCAGGATGTGCACTTCTGACGTGCAACACCCCCCTGAGAGGAAAATTTGGTCATGTTGCTGGTCTTCCTCCATCATCCCAGCTGGATCTCCTGCACCAGGGTCTGGCTGAGAGAAAGGTACCGCTTCTGGTTCTTTCTTGGACCCGGGCAGCTCGGTGACCTTTGACCCTGCAATGGAGGCCCATCGCCCAGTTAACAGCCTGTTTTTCTGTCTCCAGCCCATCAGGATTTCACAGATATTTTCAATAGCTACATTTCATTTGAAATTATTCGAAAACAATCAATGCAAATTCATCAAAACCCTTAATACATTTTAATTTCATTTATTTAATAATCGGAAGACATTTCGATGGCATCAACATGAAAACTGAAAGCAAAGTGCACAAAGTAAATGCTGCATTTGTCTCCGTAAATTGAGCAATTTCACCTTGAGTAAAAGATGAGTGAAATACTGTCACGTCAAACGTCTGTTTTTAGGTCGGAAGAGTAAACTGGATGTCTTTTTTGGGGCGGAATGCAGACCTTCAGTTGGCTGCGGGGAGGAAAAACAAACCTCCTCTGTCAATGTTTCTGCAGAGAGCCAGGCCAGAGAGTGGCCCTCCATGGGCCAAACAATCGGGACCGTCTCCTTGGCATGCTTCCTGGGCTCTCCACAAGCCCCCTTGCTTGGACTGGACACATTTTTGGCTTCCCACCTCGCCGCTTTACTCCAATAAAACAGGCCATTTGCAGGCCCTACACAGTAAAATAATACACTTTGAGTTTGAGCGTCTCGCCCATAGACATGGACGCGAGGGAACCTCGATGACCCGGCCTAATCCCATGCGCATTCTCCGAGCAGGACAGATGACTAAGGCGCTCTTGCTGCTTACTGCATGCATTCCATTTGCAATTTATATCAGATAAATGAGATACGCAAACTGTGGATTCCCCTGGTTCAAGGGGCCCATGGAAAATTAACCACATTTCCAGTGATTGCAAAAAATACATTAAGAAAAAGGAAGAGGGAGGAAGCAACTTTCAAAAAGGAACACAGATGAATAACTTATACATCAATGCGATTCAAATGGCGTCAAATTCAAACACCGATCCTGAGCATCGCCGCATTGAGGTTTTTTTTTTTTTTTTTAAACGCTGGGAGATATTTGCGTTAATAAATGCGACGTGACTCTGGGGCCCATGGCAATGCCCACTGCCACCGCCGCGTCTAAAAGCTCCCGGCTTAGCGTCGACAATGATTTCGCGAAAGGTCAGGGTTTGAACGGGTGAGCAGGGAGGGCTGCCTCGTAGCTTTGTTGCTAGGGTCCTCCTCTCCGGATTGTTGCAGACAGTTATTAGTATTCCCCGTAAGGCTCACCAGTGCAAACACCAAATTCAACCATGAATAATAACACCAAACACACTTATACAGCCCCTTTGTCGCACAGCAAATATGGGACCTTTTCGATACATTGTTCCTAAACCTGGGTTACTACTTTAATTTTTAGGCTAGCCCTTCACAAAGCTAACTGCCCCCCAGTATGTGTGCATTTAGGCCGGGATTTCCCTAACAAATGCGGAGGCCGCAGTTTCATCAGACAGTGCGAGCCCGATTTCCTATGGGAAAGGCCGGCCGGGGACACCCCCTCCCAAAGCCCAAACAGTCACCTGAGCGGGAAGGCGACTGGAGAGGGTTGGAAAAGCAGCAGCGGAGGTAGGAGAGATTCCTCAGCGAGGACGGCATCCCCCCTCCGCTCGGCGAGGCCGGCCCGACGGCCTGACACGACTCCCTTCAAATGTCACCCATTAATAACCGGGCGGGCGTCATTAAAAACTGTTTGGCTAGCAGGGCTTCAAGTGTTTAAGCAACGGCCAAAATGTATATTTGTGCAGAAGAGCAGAATAAATTTACATATCAGCGACGCTTGGTGGAGGGTGGGTAAATATTCTGTTTATCTCTCATTGTCTTTCCAAGCAGTTTATCTAAACACGAGCTCTGCCATATCATCACGGCCTAGGTAAAGTTATAGTAAGGCAGCATAACACCGCCACCAAAGGTGATTTACACATGTAAATAAATGTTTATGTATCGCGCTGAACAGCCCTTGTACAACAGTGGCAGGGTAAACAGCTCAGACGCTTTTTTTTTTTCTTGATACCGCCGACCAGTTGGGCGTCCAACATCTTCAACCAGACGCTGCACGTCCCGATGCATGCCACCGGCAAATGCAAACCAGCTTGCTCGCTGGGGAAGTGGCAATGTAGACAAAGTGCCCGCTCAAGGAACTGCATTTCAGACTGAGAATACACCATTCCACAGAACTCTACAGCCCCTTCTAAGTGTTTGATAAAGTGTTTGCATTTAGGCAAATCTTAAATCAACAGTGGTGTCAAAGAAAATATTTAGTGTGAGACGGCCATATCTTGTCTGTTGAGTAATTTGTCTTTTTCAATATACACACGAGCCAAAAGGAAGTGGGTGATGTGATCTGCACGATGGGGCGGAAAAGCCGGCACCCCGGACCCTACCTATGGCTGGATCGGTGGCGACCGCGTCAGAGAGGGCTCCTGAGCTGGCTTTCGGCGTGGGGGTCC
>JAODKL010000027.1:4798398-4814974 GCA_026780765.1 Petrocephalus schoutedeni | reverse complement strand
AGCCTGTGCGGGGGCAGCGTGTGGCTCAGTGTGTCAGGACGCCGAGCCTGTGCGGGGGCAGCGTGTGGCTCAGTGTGTCAGGACGCCGAGCCTGTGCGGGGGCAGCGTGTGGCTCAGTGTGCCAGGACGCCGAGCTTGTGCGGGGGCAGCGTGTGGCTCAGTGTGCCAGGATGCTGAGCCTGTGCGGGCGCAGCGTGTGGCTCAGTGTGTCAGGACGCCGAGCCTGTGCGGGGGCAGCGTGTGGCTCAGTGTGTTAGGACGCTTAGCCTGTGTGGGGGCAGCGTGTGGCTCAGTGTGTCAGGACCCTGAGCCTGTGATCAGTAGGTCATTGATTTAGGGTCAGCAGAGGGATTTTGCCGTACGGCCCTTGAGCAAAGCCCTTAACCACTAGTTGCTCCAGTTCTGTGTATGGGCAATTCCATTCTAATTCAACAAATGGCCTGTGCATCACCATTCTCAACTTAGATTAAACTTCGGATGTGAATTACATAAACATTTCTGAACTCTGGAAGGTGTATTTGTAAAAAAAAAAAAAAAAAATACCTTTGAGGTAAAGTGCCTTTTTCCATACCTCGGGTAGCAAAAAATTATAATTGACTTTTCTTGTGAGCTGTAACTTTTCAGCAATTACAGCTAGGGGTGTAATGGCACACAATTCGCGGTCTGATGCAAATCTTGGTTTTGGGTTCACCGTTTGGTGCAATTTCAGTATAGCAGGGGAAACTATTTGTTTTTAAATTAATATCAGCTGAATCATAATCAAAATGAAGTATGTCCGGTCTAAATTCCATATTCTCTACCTGTGAGCATTGCCGCACTATCTGCAGTGATAAACACCCCAGTAACCTTAGTTACACACCCTTGAGCACATGGGACGTGCCTCTAGCTACATATCCCAATTCTATGTAACAGAGCTGAGTCAGTCTTGGTCTTATCCACTACTCTCTCGCTCTCCAGTATAATCTATTGCAAAAGTAAAATGTTCTCAAACTGCAGATTATGACCAACTATAACCAACATTTGCCATAACCAACTCACAGCCACAATTAGCATAATGTTCCATGTAAATCAATGAACTGATTTGTTTCACTGTGTGCACCGAATCCAAAATGATGTACTGAACGGTACATGACAAATACGTGTATGATTACAGCCCTCATTTTAGCTACATGGCTCAGCTACAGCTCAATGGAAAGTTCAAACACCATATTTTTTCACAGCATATTATAAGTATTGCATGTGTCATTTTCAAGTTCATCTGGCAAACTTTTTTTTTTTTTTTTTACTTGCTATGAATAAAAACAGGCTTGATTTTAGGTACGCTGTAAGCTTTTTTCGTGAAAGAAGCAGATCTAGAGTGATATTAGCATTTAGTCTCACTGATTTTTTTTCCCATAACCAAACCTAGTAAAACGCAGTTTATTTCTATTTAGCCAGACCAACAGCTTCACAATTATTCTCTTGACCAATTATAAAATGGCCCTTTAATCATTCAGAAAGAAATTCCAAGTTTATTTCCTTATGCACTGCAAGTGTTGACAAAACACAATAATCACACGGTGATACCAAGCAGCATCACAGACAGCAGCATGCTGATGACTTTTAAATATTGCAGAGGAACCTGTTTCAGTGTGATGCAGTCAGCTACCCTATAAGCCAGTGCTTCTCAGTCTGGTCTTCGAGGACCCCCAGACAGTGTGTTTTTGTTGGGAGGGAGCAAAAACGTGGACCGCCTCGCAGGGAGCTGGGAGGGAGCAAAAACATGAACCATCTGCCTGTCCCCGATGACTGGGTTTGAGAAACACTGCTATAAGAGACGCACAGAGATGCATGGAGGCCTTTGGATGCTTACATTTTACTACACCACTTCAAGTACTCACTAAGATCCTGTACTGTTGGCTGGTATCAAGCTAAGTAGAGCTAGGCGGTATATCGAATTATTATATCGATATATTTTTATATACATTATAATAATACATAGACAGAGGTGGGCAAAGTAAATGTAAAAATCCAGACCAGGATTTTGTTTCAACCAAGTAGTTGAGTACTCTGTAACTGACTGTCTCAGTCACAGTAAAGACTGTCTCAGTCACAGAGTACTCAACTACTTGGTTGAAACAAAATCCTGGGTGGATTTTTACTTTTTACTTTGCCCACCTCTGTACATAGAGCAATATACTGTACTTTCATAGGGTGTTCAAAGTAGGGCTATATTAAAATTGTTATTAGTAACCGGCAGTATTCCTCCCGGGTTACAAACGAGAGAGCTTTGGCAACGACATGGCACAGAATCCGGGGCTGATGAAGGGGAAAGACAAGCAACCCTGTTACTTGATTGATTTAGGATCAATTTTCTTAAAACACCGCAAGCGTGTTAAAAATACCACAACTTGCATTGTATGTTATTTCGTTGCAGGCTGACACCATAAAATCAGTCTCCTACCAGTTATTACCAGCACTTTCAGCGGCTGTCAGGCAAGAGGCTTTTGCCAAACAGGTTTTGGATTTAGATCTTTTTTGTGCATAAACTTTCACCATTTTGAGAGTCATGTCAAAAACTGAGGGGGTAAAAGTGCTGTGGACACATTGAAATGCTTCAATGTCGCTGCTGCTTTATCTGACCCATAAAACACTGATATGGGCAGATATATTTTTTGCCGTTATTTTGAGACTTCTATTTGGAACAAAGAAAATGTCTATGCTGAATAGTTGTGGTTGTATATTTGCAAACAGGGAAGGAAGCCCTGACCTTTGCATTTAGGTTTGACAACATTTTGTTTTAATGAAAGCGTTGGCGATATCTGACATGTGGTTTTGAAAGCTGAGCATTTAATTACTTAAATATGGAGATTATTACTGTGCACCAGTGTTCTGGTTAAAAATACGGAGATATGGTTTTTGGTCCATATCGCTCAGCCCGAGCTAAAAGCAAGGGTCAGCCTACATAAGAGACATTTTCAATCTCTCTTTTTGCACTTTGTTTCCCTCTGTCAATTACAATCCCTAAACATACCAGAAAAAATATACTTTCCATTTTTACAGCATGCGGCGACATTGCTAGTGAACTGCATTGACTCTTTTGAAACCATTTCTCACCCGGTGGGTCATGGGACCATTTTCTTTGGGTCGCCCAGTATGTTTAACTAAAAATAACATTCTGAATTATTACTTTTTTTAACAGTGCATTAAGGCATTGTGCTACTGTTAATGTTCTATTTACTAATGCTGCACTATTTCTTTGAAAAATAAATTTGGTTCAAAATCTGGGCCATGACTTAATGAATTGTGCTGACCACTAAACGGTATTTACATCATCATTGTGGTATAAACATGCACCATAAACACAATGTAGTCTGTCGGAAATGTGATGAGTAAAAAAGATAATTGTATTTATACGTGCCATGCATTCACACTCAGCATACAAGCGTTTGACCTATCAGATGGAGCTGTAATGCAAAATCTCTTCCTTCCAAATTCCTCCCTCCTGAGACGTGTCGATCTACCCTTTGGCTGATGACGCAATCGTGATTATGCAATCGGAACTTTCAAGTTACCCCACTAGCTTCAAGTTTACCCTTACCACAGCAAGTGTTTACAGCAATAGAACGTGTATGAATATTTTTAAAAGGTTATGTTTTACTAACCATCATAAAAACAGTTTACACTGAAAGTACAACTGACATGTTTTGCTAGACTACTAATGTCTATTGAGCTCAATAGTGACACCTTATTGATTAGAACCATATATTTAGTTTGATAAGAACCATTTGGGGCAGGCAGGTGGTGTACTGGTTAGGGGCGCAACCTTGTATCGAAATCGGAAGATTGCCGGTTCAAGTCCCTGACCCACAAGTACCACTGAGGTACCCTGAGCAAGGTGCCGTCCCCAAGCACTGCTCCCCGGGCACTCACGTAGCTGCCCCCTGCTGTGTCACTATATCACATGGGTTACATGCAGAGGACACATTTCGCTGTTGCGTGCTGTGGTGCGTCAACAATGACGATTAATCACCTTCACTTTTAATCAGTTTCACTGACATGTTTTATTAGATTAATAACGTATATTTAGCTTGATAGCAATGTATTTTATTACCAAATACAAAATTAAAATTTATGAATTTTTAAGAAAAGGTTTGTTTTTAATATTTTTTAAATAATTTACATTTAGCTTGATACTATAATCAACATTTTATTAGATTAATATAATTTTCAGCTCAGTATAGAAGTGTACCTACTTAACCAAAAAGACATATGACCTGTATAGCTAATATGCACACTTCAATATTTGTTTATTTATTGCAAGACATATCATCAATACACTACTGAACAATTGTAATCCCACGTGGCAGGCCAATTAATGACCAAGGTAAAAAGTAGGTCTTGGGGCTACACTAGCTGCGAACCACCATCTTCTGGCTTTTCTGTCATAAACATACAACGTGCACATGGCTCCTAATGAGGAACGTCACCATTATGGGCAGCACTATGACCTCATGCCTGCAGTGCTGGGGGTTTAAATGCCCTGTTGCTCCTAATGTGTGCTGTCTGTATGTTCGCCCCATGTCATGCAGGCACGCGCCCCCAGTCCAAAGACGTTCAGTTAGAATAACTGGGGAACTCTCAAATACCCGCAGACTATGACTGTGTCCCGCTGCTGGATCAGGCCCCACCTCCCCATGACACTGACCATTAAAAGACACTGGAAGATGGACAGATTATTGACTTCTGAGTCTCGCAGTCGGCTTAAGCTACCAGGTGGGAAGACCGAGGGGGGAAAAAGGCGACAGGAGCTGGAAGAATAAGGAGGATAAACGTCACCGCTGGTGAGCAGCAATCGGCAGAATGGGCCACCGGCAGCCGGCGATGCGCGTCCTCCGGTCCGGCTTGCCGAGGAGAACCGCGGCACGGCAAGCAGGGCGGGGCGACCAGGCGTGCAGCGCTGGCTCAGGGCAGGGAGACTCCTGCGGCAAGAAAACAAAACTAAAGCTGAGAGGAGATTCAAATCATTGGCTGCCTTTCCTGCCTTACTGCACAAGGACCATTTATAGAGTGCTTCTGCGACTTCAAAGGACTCCTGCATGGCCTGCAAGATAGGGAGCGGATTCACATGGACGCTCCGAGCACACTGACAGGTGCTGACCCTCTAATGAATCGTATTTCATCAAAATGCCGCCATCAAGTACTCTGGGGACCTGCTCTGCATGGGAAGGTAGGACTAATGTGCTTCCCCGCAGATGGTAATGTGGAGCTTCTTGCCACACTTGGGGGCTGCCGCTCGAGACAAACATCTCGTCGCTGGCAGGCTGTGTGAAGGGCATGAGCTAATTAAAATAAAAAAGGAACATCACACCAACTTTAACAGCTCTGCCACACCACCAGCCCTCAGGCTTAAAAGACGACGCTCACAAGCCTCTGAAAACTCTTCCATGATGGGCAGTTCCGGCGTCTAATCACGCTCACCGTGGCTGGACCAATTCCTTTTATGGTGATGAAGAGTGGTGCCAGGGACCAGCAGGACAGTGCAGAGCCTCAATCGTTCTGCTCTACTTATCTAAGCAGGCTGCTGCCAACATCCCTTACAGCTGGCTTTTTCTCTCTGTAGTCCCAGGTATAAACGCATCTCGAACTGCTACTTCTCTTACTTGCAGAACACAGGGCCACATCTGTCAATTTAGAACCATATTTTCAACAGTTTGAGGAAGGCAAAACAAACCCAGTGCGAACATGCAAAACCTGCCGGACTGTACCCCAAACACAGGACGAGCATACCAACAGGAAGCCACACAACTGCGAATGAGCTACCGAGATCCTCAACAACATAGCTGAAAGGCATTCAGAAATGATCATGGATCAACCCATCTGTAAAAGAAAACTCGGGTATAAAAAGTAAATGTACAACGTCATTTAACGTTTTACCACGATAATCATTAATACCACCTCAAATTAACTCAAAATAACTGATGAGAAGCATCTGCGTCTTTACGCGCCGTTACCCTCGTTCATACATGGTAGGTCAGTCTTTTTCGCTTTTTAAGGCACCGGAGACAGTGCTAAGCAGCTGACAGGCTGTGCCGCAAATCACGTTTCCTACTGTAAGGCTGTTTACTTTTTCCACGCCCCCATCTGCTTCCGGTTACGTCGCCGTCCAAGCGACTGTGACGTCGCGAAGAATTAGAAGAGACGCCATTGCTCTCTAGACAGCCTTCATTTGACCTTTTTTATAGCAAATTTCTTTTCAGGCTATTATGTACTATGAGGCGCCATGGGTCACCTTAACCTGCACCCTTAGTGTAAAACCTCCGAAACACTGAACGCGGCCGTGTAGAAAGACGTTAAGAATCGACGTGAACCCACCTTTATTGGTGCGCCCTTCTTTCGCTTTAGCTCTGCCCCGAAATGGAAAATAATCACTAACAAAATGGCGAAAGGATTCTCAGTGAGACATGCGCAGTATGGTACTCCGTACATGCGTTCGCAAATTTGCACTTGCGCATAATGACACTCCAGGTAGTCCCTTCGGTCTCAATGTACTAAATTGAGCCAATGGCCAATTGAGGAGGGCGAGCTCTGAATTCGTTTAGCCAATGGCTGGAAGGCGGAGCGCAACACCGGATGAAGTAAGGCCAATTGCATTTTGAAGGTAGAATGCCTTATTGTAAAGAATATCCACGGGAAAAGCCAATGAGCATACACCATTCAGAGCGCCGCTTTTATATGCGCCAATCACATGATGGAAATCTGTAGAGCCTATAGAAATTAAGATATTTGGCACCCAATCCCAACTGCTAACCACGTCCACTACTGCAGCCGCAGCCAATTGGGTTTCGAGAAACACTGCCTCGGCTCAACAGCTTGTTATTTCGTTTATTGCTTTGCAAACCTGGCAAGTGGAGAATAGTCTCGTCGCTGTATGTAAGTATGGCTGCGAATATTTCACGAAAAAATAGGCGCCCGCTAACAGCCGTCAGTAGGAGCGTTTCGGCGCGCCCTCGCTCTGCACTTCGGCGGGGTGACGGCCGGCGGTTAAGGGCGCTTTGTAGTTTTTCCAGGGGAAGGGTAGAGATGGGTGAGGAATTGAATGGCAGGGGCCAGTCGGCTTGTTTTTGCGGCGAAATGCGCCTTTTGTAGACCGACTCTGATAAATAATGAATTCGCGCCAGTTACTTTACGGCGCGGCCGTCAGTCGGCGCGTTTCGGGCGGAGACGGAGCCGGGCGCCGAGCTCGGCCGGCCGCGGGGGCAGCTCGGCGTTTTAAAGCGCCGTAGCGAGGGACACTCGGCGAGCTAGTTAGCTGGCTAACTTGGTAGCTTAGCTACAGTTCTTCCGTCCGCACTCCTCCCCCACCCCCCTCTCGCCCAGACCGCCCGATCTTTTCTCCGCGGCGGCCTTATTACACCGTTTCGCGGAAACTTTTTTCTGGCGTCGGGGAGACTCGGCGCCGCCGCTCGGCCGTGGCCCCGGCGCCGTGTGCGCCTTCGGCGGGCGGGCTGCGCTTTAGCCCGCTACTGACACGGCGCGACGCCGAGGGCGCAATGATGGCGACGTGACACGGCGGGGATCGGGCAGCGAAGCGGGAAGGAGCGCCTCGCCTCGCAGCCCTCCCGGCGGCCCTCGGCCCCCCGCCGCCGCCTGCCAAGCGCCGGCCCGCTTCCCCGCTATTTAAATCGGCGTAATAAAAAACAGTTTGGCGGAAAGTGGGACGGGGGCGCCGCTTTTTTTTGTTAATCTGCCGAGTCGAGGGGAGTTGAGCCCCGGCTGCAGAAGAATGCGTTAAAGTGCCCGGCGCCTTTTATCTTTCTGTATCGATTCCGTGCGCTTGAATAAAAATGCCGTTTTCCCGACAGCCTTCACACCCCCCTTTTCTGTCTCTCCAGTTTCTTTTCCAGCAGTCATAAACCGTTCGACCTGGAATCCCTCAAATAGCCTCCACGATGAAGGTAAGTGACTTTGCCTTGCGGGAGACGCAGGCGACGCCTCCCCGCCCGCCCGGTGGCCCTCCTAGCCCCGCTGGCTGGCCCTCCTAGCCCCGCTGGCTGGCCCTCCTAGCCCCGCTGGCTAGCCAGTTAGCCGCACACGTGTCCCTCCCCCGGCCCGCGATCG
Organism: Petrocephalus schoutedeni; assembly: GCA_026780765.1. Lineage (NCBI taxonomy): Eukaryota > Metazoa > Chordata > Actinopteri > Osteoglossiformes > Mormyridae > Petrocephalus > Petrocephalus schoutedeni. Next base: position 4,806,874 of record JAODKL010000027.1, on the reverse strand, counting down.
CAGCCTGCCCCCCTGGCTCCCGGCGTACCGCCACGGTCGCCCGCCCTGAGCTGTGCCGAGTGTAAGATGGCTTTGCTTATCGCGTCCTCTTTGTGTCTGCATGACGGCCGCTCCGAGTGCCACCGCTTCTGCTTAAAGATGCAGCGCCCGTGTCACTCTGCCAACTTCGGGCTCTTTGACAGTAGCCAGGGCGAAGCATAGACGCTTCTGCTTAAAGCCACACGACCCCGGATCAGCCTTGCAGGCCTCCCCACCCCGTGCCCGGGTTTCCCTCAGGTGGGGTGTCTGACCTCCTCGGTAGGGTCCCAGTCTGCCTTCTGTGCTGAGCTTCACTGAGTGCTGCTTTGCTCTTAAACTTGTCACGTGCTCTGGCCTGTCGGCTGGCCGCTGTCCCATCCGCCTTTCATAAGTTTTAGGTGGAAGTCTATGCTAATTTGCCCCTTTGGGCTACTAGTTGTTCATAGCCAGCTGAAAACCCCAGAAATTCAAAACAAATGTCTTAAAGGTAAGCAGGCTTGCTCTTTCAGTTGCAGTGGTGTGCGGTGTGGGTGGGGGGGTATTAGTACTTGTTCTCAAGCTCCCCACACTATATGGTCAGTGTGTGTTTTCCTTTCTGAATGTGTGGCATGATGAGCACATAGGAAACGCCAGTTCCTTAGCGCAGTCTTCTTTGGGGAAGCGTGCTTTTCCTCTTGCTGTTTTCTGAATGGCGCCTCTCCTTGCGGCTGCAGGCAGCAGATGAGCCTGCCTATTTGACAGTGGGGACGGACGTCAGCGCTAAGTACCGGGGTGCCTTCTGCGAGGCGAAAATCAAGAATGTGAAGAGGATGGTCAAAGTGAAGGTGAGGATCGCTCGGGCTTTGCGAAGGTGGCTGGTCATGCATATGCTGCTAACGGGGGTCTCCAACCTCATGGACGCCGAGAGCTAGCACTGTAGAGAAAAGTGCTCCGCTCGGCTGCGTCTTTGTTACCCGATTGTCAGCCAGGGTTACAAGTTCTCTCATCTTCCTCATTGTTACACACAAACTTGTATTACCCCAGTATACATGTCTGTTAGCAAAATTATAGATAACAACATAATTGATCCTGTTTCTGCAGAACGCTTTCTACTCACTGCTTGTGGGTGACACACTGGTGACCGCCGTGATCGAGCGTGACGTGTGTAATTCGGAGACAGAGTTTAGCAGCGTTAACTTCTGTAGCTTTCAGTAACTTCTGCTATCTTCCAGCTGTCTTTCTTTTATTTTTAAAAACCTCGGTACTGGGACTTTAACTGAAATTGCTGAAAGAGCATGACGGGTCTTATTTGTGGTGAGAATGATGCTGCTCTGCTGTTGTCTCCTGGCCTGAGCCCCCCCACCAAGATGTGTGTGTATATGACTCTGTTACCTTCAGCCTAACTTGTCAAGCAAGAAACCGCATGTTGTGGGTCCTTCCACATTGATGTGACATTGCAGTTCGAACAGGATAGCAGTCTTTGCAGGCAGCGTGTTTTTTGAAGTGTGATTCTTAGATGATGCAGGTACACTTTTTGATCGGAAAAGATGCCCAAATATTGAATGCTGGTGTCCTTGGCCATTTTAAGGGGGGCTCTGGTTAATGAGAAGTAACATCGGGAGCTGTAGCTAGTGAACAGGATGTATTTTTAGTCATTTCTAAAAATACTAGAATGCCAGGAATAAAGGAGATAGTTTAAACAGCACGGCAGCGGGTGATATTGTGAAGCATTGTTTGATTTTTGAGGTGATGGAGCATTTTATTTGAAATGGAAATATTCATATTCTGGTGATTGAATACATTCTCTAAAGCAGCCGTGCTTGCATGGCCTGTGATTTTTAGGTCATGATTTGAGCTCATGTCTTGTTTGCCCTGCCTCTTCTACTCGTGGAATTCTTTTCGGTGGTGCAGTATAGGATGGAGCATGTTGAAAGCAGATACTGCTGGCTTCCGGCAGCTCGTGTGCCCCTTCGGTCCGGTTTCGTAGGGGATCTGTGCGGCGCGGGGAAAACCTCCCCCCCCCCCCCCCCCCCCCCCCCCCGGCTCCTCCTGTGTTCCCGTGATGCTCTGCATGTAAGGACTCGTCTCTGGGCTGGTGGCAGCGGGCGGCTGTGCGGCATCGGAAGCGGCTCTGGGGGCGCCGTGTGAGAATCCCACCCCGACGCGTGCTTCCCGTAACACCCCCTCCTCCCCCTCGCAGCTTAAATTCCTGTGTAGTGTGAGAGGAGTTGGCTCCTTTCACAGTGATGATCCCTGCGCTCCCAGTCAGTGTCGTCTGATGGCTGCTTTATATTAAAGCCGCATGGATTCCTGTCTGTGGCACAGTGCGGTATGCAGCGGCTGCTCCCCTGTAGGCCGGCCAGGTCACTGCGGCAGTGTTCTCCAGTGACGTGTCATTGTCACGGTTGTCTTAAAGTGCGGCGGTCGCCCGGTCGAGCCTTCGCCCGAGCCGGCATGCACCTCTTCTCCTGTGGCTGGTGTCAGCTCGGTGTCTCCCTGCCCTCCATGTAGGCGTCTGTCACGGGCTCTATCTAAACGAGCCCTCGCACTCCTCTCTTTGCTCTGTCCCCTCGTCACGTCGCGCAGATTGACAGGCGCCGTCACGTCAGCTGTGATCAGGCAGAGAGGTGGAGGGGAGCTTGGCTTCCATGCCAGATGCTTTGGAAGTCGGTCAGTGCGCTTTGGGGATTATGGTGGCGTTAGGGGTGAGCTGTGTGATCCCGTGTCTGTCAGCGGGGGTGCTCATGGCCCGGGGTGGGTGGGTTTTGCCGTGGATGGACCACCGGGGGGGGCGTGGGGAAGGGGTCTGTGATCACCAGCCGGGGTTCCCAGGCCGCCCCACCATGACTTCATGTAGAGGTGCTCTGCGAGCTTATCAGTGAGTGCAGGGCCTGCGCGTCACGCAGCCACGTTCATTCACCTTGACTGAACCCTGTCTTCTCTGCCTCTTTTTTTCCCCTTTAAGGTGGTGCTTAAGGGTGACAGCACCTCGCACGTTGTCCAGGACGATCAGGTTAAAGGACCCCTCAGGGTAAGAGCGCTGCTTCCTATGAACTGTAACTTTCAAACTACACCTACAAGATGTCAGTATTAAGGCTTTATTTAGCACGCATGCTCGACTAAGAGGCCGTAATGTCTCCTTTCACCTCTTCTCTACACTGATGGTTTGACTTGACAAATGTTTTGTCCCGTTCCGGGGACCGCTATCTTTCCTGCTTGTCGTCACTGACATGTTACTGCTTTTTTCTAAAGTCAAATGTAATTAATAGTTTGTTTACTCGAGTAAACCCAGAGGTAGTTGGGTGTTCTCGGCTTCTCATAGTCGCTCTTTCTGGTCATCACCTGTATGAAGGGATTGAAGTTCTTGTTTCCCCAGGAGAAGCTGAATGGTTTGTGTGAGCTTTTGGGAGGCCGGGTACCAGTCCCCGTCTCCCGTGTGTGCTCACAGGTAGGCCTCTCCTCCTCTGCAGGTTGGCTCCACGGTGGAGGTGAGGAACCCCGAAGGTGGGCTTAGCGAGGGGATCATTAGCAAGCTCACGGACGCCAGCTGGTACACTGTGGGTAAGCCACCTTCCAGTTAACGCGACGCTTTCCGCCAGCACAGTGTCGCAATTAGTTCTGAATCCAGTAGCAATTATGCTAGCAGCTTGCTTCTGCGAAAACAAATGACGGCGTACTGGTCGCATTCATTGCAGGTTGGCTGTTATATCTGCTTAACGTCCCTGCATGACTTATTTTCTTCTTGATGTGATTGATGGATATAGTTGGCTCTGGTTCTAATTGATGTTAACTAGGATGTTTGGTGCTGATTCAGAGCTGCGTCCAGCGTGAGACTGAGTAGCTGGTTTCCCAGGACAGGCACTCTGGCAGGCGGGTGTTTTCCTGTGACGGCAGGAAACCGGGGAGGAAGGGTCTGGCTGCAGCCTCTTCAGGCTGGGCGCCATTGCTGGGAGTCTCGCCCTGTCACATGTCAGGAGTCGGGCTTCTTCTGGCGCCCTGCGCCTGCTGCAGCTTCTCGGGCCGTGTGCTTTTCACACACGCCGTCTGTGGTACCTGCATTCGGCACTGAGCACTCACCTGCTTGTTACTTATGCATTTGCACGTTTATGTCCGAGAAATGAGATCTGGCTCCCAGGGCCTGGCTGCGGGGGGGGAGGCGCAGTAGCGGACGGGCCTGGCCGACGGATCTTGAGTGTGAGTGTCCGGGGGGGGTGGGGGGCGTCCAGCTCGGCGTGGAGTTCGCCGTGTGCTGGAATGCACGTGGTGCAGATGGGCCGGCGAGGTGTCTATTTTTGGGAGGCTGGAGACGACGGCGGATTGGAGCAGGCAGTATTTAATACGAGGGGGAGTAAGAAGACAAAGAGGAGCTAGAGATGTGTGTGTGGTTGTGTGCTCTTGGGCGCTCCCAGGAGGCGGGGCAGTTTGAGGCTGGTTAGATTGGCAGTAAAGCGCACTGCATGCTGCATGTTCCCTGCCGCTGGTGCTGATTGCTGTTCTTGGGGCAGATTTGGTGACATGCAAACTGGTTTTATATAAAAGCAGAGGGAACGTCCATGGCTTCAGAGTGTTGGGAACTCTGCATGACGACAGACGGATGTACTCAGGGGGTGAAAGGTCAGCAGATAGCTTGGACACTAGCAGCGCGCCTCTGTTAATGAAACTCTGATTTAGTCAGTCTGACTCCGGAGCGGCTGCCGTCTCCTGATGGTTCTGGGTGGCTCTGGCCTCGCTGTGTCCAGGCCGTGGATCCTGGCATCTCCGGGAGCTCTGGCCGCCTTTCATGGCAGACTTCACATGCTTCTATGCGGCACACGGGATCTGTGATGTGGCTCGCTTGGTGCAGGGGGGCCCATCCTCACGCTCCACAAAAGATCCCCGTGGTAACAGCCTAGAGGAACGTGGTTTACACAGGTGCTGTCACTTTTCTGCTGTAGTCTTCATCTCTGTCCTGTGTCTGGCAGCGTGCTCTGTTCCTTTGACACGTGTCTCATTGTAGGCCACCACTATGGCTGGGCAGTCATTATTTACTTTGCTCGTTATCGGTCTGGGCTCGTAATGGGTGACTTATTTACTCCGCTGTACACGTATGCTTGAATATTGGCCTCCCCCCAGTCTGACATGAGACGGCCTTCCTTTATGTAAGTTAATAAGTGAATCCCTTGGTTAAGTGACAGCCAGCTCACATGTGCTTAAGCGTGACCCCGAGGAGTCTAACTGTGCCGTTTTGTGCGTGCTGTGCCTTTATCGTAATTCTGGTCAGTGCATCAGAGCCACTTCTGATGTAAGGATAGTGAGTTGTGCTTGCCTAAGTGCTGGCGGGGGTGCGAGGTGCTGTGCGTGGGGGCCCGCCCATTCCCTCCCAGACTGCATGTCTCTCTCCCCGTCCTAATGTGGAGTGCAGGTACTTGCATTCTGTGAAGGCATTTATTGGGAATCCTTAACACTGACTGCTGTTAGTTCCCCTGGATCTCCCCCCCAATTGAGCAGAGAGAGCTGGATTTCCTTTAAAAGGAACCTCATAAGATCAGCTTCCTCTCTTTGCGGTCATGCTCATAAGACTCCTGAGTTCCCCCCCGCTTTTTTTTTTTTTTTAGCAGCCGCGGAGTTCGGCTTGTAGAGACCCTCTGCTGCTAAAAGGCGTGGTTCTGCCTGTGGGGGGTGGCGGCAGGCGCGGCGTCCGCTTGCTGGCGCCCTGCATCCACCGTAAAGTGCGATAGGCTCCTTTGCCTTCTGCTGGGCGTCTCGCCGGCCTCTCGTGGCTCCTGTTAGAGGCTGAGCGGGCCCAGCCCAGCCCGGCCCGGCCTGTAACGCCACCTCTGCCATTCTCTCTCCACGCTCAGTGTTCGACGACGGCGACGAGAAGACTCTGCGGCGAACGTCGCTGTGCCTGAAGGGCGAGAGGCATTTTGCCGAGAGCGAGGTAAAGGGCAGCGCCGCGCACATGATCCGTGCACGTGGCTGCTGGGCGAGGAGCTCTAGGTGTGTATTAATGCCCCCCCCACCCCCCACCCCAGACTTTGGACCAACTCCCCCTCACCAACCCAGAGCACTTTGGCACTCCTGTCATCGGGAAGAAGACTAACCGCGGCAGGAGGTCCTCGCTGCCCATGTGAGTCTCCCTCCCTCCCTCCCTCCCTCCCGCAGTGTGTGTAGCCAGCCTCGCGCACTGCTCTCTTAACATGGACCCCACCCCCCCACCAGCGCCGAGGATGAGAGAGAGTCTTCATCCAGCGAGGAGGAGGATGAGGACAGGCGGCGGTTGAACGATGGCCTGCTGGGGAAGGTGGCCTGCGTGCAGGCGGGCGCCGAGCGGCCGGCGTCCTACCTGGGCCTGGTGAGTCTGCCCAGCGCCCCGGGGACAGTCCCTCTGCAGCGCATTACCCTCCTGCCTTCGTGTCCTGCTTCTCTATGCCTGCCTTTGTCGTTAAATAGTATATTTTGTGTGTTTTAATAGCTGGAGTAATTTTTTTTTTCTCCCCCATGTTATATTTGGATGGAATGGGGACACTTCTGCTCCAGTGCTTTGCCAGGTATTGGTTTATAGGTGGGGTTTTTCTCCTGTCTTGCCCAGGTGATATCGCCCAGTTGCAATGACGACCTGACAGTCAGAAAGGACCAGTGTTTGGTGCGCTCGTTTGCAGACTCCAAGTTGTGAGTTTCTCCCCCTCTGAATTGGTCACGGGGGGACAGAGTCCCTGCACGCCGTCATTGGCGCCTTCTCTAGCGTGCCGAGTCGAGCTTTTTTCATCCCGTCAAAGTCAACAGCCTGTAGAGGCGTCCGCTTGCTGATGCTGGGGGCTGATCAGGAACATTGTCTAGCTTTGCTGCGGGACGGGGGAGGAGCTTAGCTTATTATTTTTTTCCCTGCTTCCTCCTTTCAGCTACACGGTAGCAAGAAAAGAGATCCGCGTATTGACCGCGGACAACATCTCCAAGTTGGAGTTCTCCAGCAAAAAAGGCAAGTCTGCGTGTGGCGCGTCGCCCCGCCGGCCGCGTCCGAGACGAAGCCTGACCCTCTGGCTCTCCCCTCCCCAGGATTCGAGGAAGCCGTGCTTTTCCTAAAAAACAAGACCATACCTGCCAGTTGGAAGATGGACATGAGTGAGATTCTGGAATCGTCCAGCAGCGACGACGAGGACGGAGAGGAAAAGGACAGTGAGGAAGATGAGAAGGAAGTAGAGGAAGAGGAGGTAGGACAGGCTGTTTCTTCAGTGTGACTGTTTTATGTTGTATGTCTTCTGATTCATTCAATGAAATGTCCCGTTTATTCTGCTCAGTAGGGAAATAATGCTGGAAAATGCTTCCCTTTTATAATTTACCTCTTGTTTAATGTAGCTGACACTATTAACATCATTTTTGCTGCTGCTGTGCATGACACTGGTGTGTTTCTTAATGGGTGAATGACTGGGTAGCTTTCTTCCGGAAATCTTGATGGTATCTTCATGTAAAAAGGTGGCCCGTTGTCCACTGGGCTGCCAAATTTAAATCTAAATGTGTCTTCTACTCGAAGCTCCCCTGATGTCCTCCTGCACAGTTCCTGCAGGATTCTGTACTTGCCCTCGGCTTTCGGTCCGTCGTGCGGCTGCGGCCGGGGTTAATTTCGGGTGTGCATCTACACGTCCAGCCCGAGTCCCTTTCGGCCTTGTCCTTTGATGGCCTCCGAGTGCGTCCCGAGTCCCGCCCGATGGGGTGCATTATCGTGCAGGGAAAGGCCCCGTTTTCCCAGAACAACAATGGAGATCATTCTTCCTGCTTCCAGAGCCGAAGCCAGTGGCCGACAGAGTGGCTTGTGACGTCGTTCCCATGGCAACCCCCAGCTTCCTCTCGCTGAGTGCGGGCTGTGGAGTCTGGCTCGCTGCCCGGGGGGGGCAGCCTGATCCCTGTCCTCATGTTTCCCTCTGCGCAGAACCACACAAACGGCCTCCACTTGCTTCCTGAATTTCTCCTTAAACTCATTTCGTGAAGCTCTAATGTTTTCTTTATATAGTTCTGCTGGGTTTTTTTTCTCAGTGGCGGGCTTTTCGCACATCAATAGTGGCACGAGTCCTGCTTAATTCTTAATGTTCCAGAGGAAAACTGCAGCTTTGCATTGGTGCCCATATCAGATTCTCCTTACTGGCCCTTTTCCCCATGAGTTTGTTACATGTGTTACGCATCAAGATTTCCTCTTGCTGTAAAGTAAAGTATTATCTTCAGCTGAGTTAGTTGGGCCTTACTGCCATGAGAAGGTATGTAACATCCCTGTACTGGTGTTGAGGTGAAAGTGTGTGCAGCACTTATATATTCATAGTCTATAATTAGTCTTGGCGGCCTCGTGGACATAAGCGTGACATTATGCTGACAGCTCTGCTAGCAGTAAAACGCTGATGTGAGCAGTCAGCCTTGCCCCCCCCCCCCACCGCCTGCCCCTGGGATACCTGCTTAGTGTTTGCGTTCCTGCAGGAAGGGGCCCCGGTGTGGGTTGATGTGATGATACCTG
>JAODKL010000027.1:4765038-4775207 GCA_026780765.1 Petrocephalus schoutedeni | reverse complement strand
ACTGTGCTCAGGAAGTGCCGGTTCTGTGCTTAAGCTTGCGACTGTGCTCAGGAAGTGCCGGTTCTGTGCTTAAGCTTGCGACTGTGCTCAGGAAGTGCCGTTTCTGTGGATAAGCTTGCGACTGTGCTCAGGAAGTGCTGTGCACCTTACTTTGAGTAAAGAGGAGTGCGTTTACAATCACACCAGTTTGGTGCCACTACCACATTCTATTGTGTCTGTACCTACAGTGGGAGGAAAACCACAGGTAATTGTTGTTGGATACTTAGCTTCTGGGTAATTATCACTGTGCTCAGCGCTTGGTGTCTCCCATCGGTTTCTATACCTGGCATAGCCTTTGTATCCAGCGAGGAGACAAACTCCCGTGGTTTCAAGGAAAGGTAATGAGCACATCCCCAGAAGACCCGTTGTCACCTGGAATGGAATTTGTGCAAAGAAGTTTCATAGTGTATGGCGGTGAATATTCTCAGCTGTGTGTGACCAAATTTCTAGACAGGTGTTAAGATTTTTTGCATCTTCTAAAAGATTATGCAGGGATTGAGGTTTCTGCATCTAGGCATAACCTTTGTGCTGTCAACAGACACAATGAAATATATTTATATCACACTAGAGTGCTGAACTGGCAGACAGCGGAGCCTGTCACAAGCCTCTTTATTAGAATTCTCATTTTAATGAATTTTACAATAATGACACAGAGGATGGAAATATTCACTTCATTTTAATCATTTATATGTTTTAAGACTTAGCATCTCTGCACTGAAATGAATGTACAGTCATCTTAAAGCATCTCTGAAAGCTACTGAAATGCTTCAAAATAAACAATGAGACAAGAACCGTTCATTCTGTATTTAATATGCAGAATTGGAACAATGAGCCCTCAGACTCCTCTGCCTTATAAAACACAGTAAATAACCCACACAGAGTGATCCCCCCCAGTGACTTGGCTGACTGTGTGCAGGCCGGGCCGTCTGACCTGAGGCTCCATCACTGCAGCACCTAGTCCAACATTTCCAGGCTGTATAGCTGCATGCCCCACCCTCCTCTCTAAGGGAGGGGGTCTCTGTTGGAGTAAAGAGCGGCGGGGCGACGTGGGAGGGAGCGCAATCCCCAGCGCCTCCCTGCTCTATCGACCCGCCGGCGGCCCCTTATCGGGGCTGGCCCAGAAGGCCGGCCTTGGCCGCCAGGGCCTCATTCTGCTGGATGTGGTACTCCTGGAAACGCATGGAGATGCGCTGGGTCATCTTCAGGTACTTCTGCAGGCAGCTTTCCGAGCAGGTGCCCTGGACAGAAAGAAGCGGAAAGGGCCATGTGGAAATGCGGCGCGTGCTCCAGGGTTCTGTGCCTTACAGCCGCGTTCCAGAGAGCATGAGCCAGCTAGGTACGGAGTCGCCCCAGGCACCACCTATATGAGGACTAGGGAAATCGTACGGAGTCCTGACTCACATATCCAATCACTCCAGTTATTGCCCATCCCAGTTAAAGAGAAGGGCCATTGTACTCCAGCTGTTAGTGTTTCCAAGGTAGCATCAGAAGCACCTGTGTTACCATCTGATCAGCTGGCTGATATGAAGGGGCCTCTAATTTACAGGCATGGTGTGCCCGAAGGCTCAATCCTCGGCCCCCTCCCCAGATTCCCGTACAGCGCCTCTCGTCTGATCATCCAGTCACATGGCTTCTTCTACCACAACAGACGACATTGAATTTTACCTAACCCTCCCTCTAGATCTCTACATACCTTGAGGGACCACCAGCCAAACTTCTCAAAAACCAAGCTTCTAGTATTCCCACCAACCCTTTCATTCACTAGAGCATCATAGCATGGCTTTGATCATCCATACTGTTTCCATTAAAGAACCTAAGAGTAATGGTTGAAGACCAGCTCCATACTGCCCATATTGTAACCATCCCCACTGCAGCTCAACTCCAAGTTCTGGCACTTGTCATCTCACGACTAATTCTTTACTGACAAGGCTGGCAACATGTGTCAAGAAACCACTGGTGATGATTCAAAACAGAGCATCTGTAATTCAATGAGCTTTCACAATATGCCCTTGCTTGTCTCTCCTCATTGGCTCCCTGTAGGAGCTCACATCAAACCTGAGTCCTTTGTGCTTGCGTTCAGAGCTCGAATGGCACCTACCTACACCGAGTCAACCTTCAGAACCTACCCCTCCACATCTGAAGTGCCTCACAACTAGAGGTCAGCCAACATATAGGGCTGATATCTGGCATTTTTCGATCTATCAGCATCGGCCAATGTCTGAGTGTAATATGGCGATTTACAGACAGGTCCGTCTGCAGGCAGCCCAGTGTTAATGTTGCTGTGGAACACGTGACCCATCCTGCCGCATGGACCCCAGCCAGAACTCCCGGAAGAGTCCTGGGAGAAAACGGCAAAGCTTACATTCTGATCTTTCAAAGACCTACATATTTAACTGGTTTGCTATGAAGCGTCGCTTTCAAAGAAAACACGAATAGTCTATAGAACATTCGGGGTCTGGTGTAGTGTTGTTATATAGATTTTCTTCAAACCAAAAACATGCTGCTGGTTGCTACTATGTGCAGCATTACTATTATTGTTAATTTATTTTATGTTTTTAAGTTAAATTTAGGTTATTTAAGTTTATATTTAAGTTAAGAAGTCAGTGTTCAATAAATGTTGAGAAATTTTGTGTATCTTTTGTTATTATTAGTGTGATATTTTACCATGCAAATCGAACAGGAAAATGTAAAAATCAGCAGCATATACTGGCTGACCCTGACTTAGAAACATCAGTATAGGCTATAAAAAAAACCATATCGGGCGACCTCCACTAACAACCTTTGCACTAGGGCTGAACAATTTATCGATTTCAAATCAAAATCGTTATTCTGAACAATGCAATTAGCAAATCGCAAAAGCTACAATTTAGGATATGCATTATACAGCACGTCTGACCTAGGGTTTAAAACTGTTGTGATAATAGTTTTGCAAATTCATTACGTCCTCCTTGTGCGACAGTCAGTATCACCAATCAGAAGTGCCGTGCTCCTCGAGTGCCTCTCATGCTCACCAATCAGAAGTGGCCCAAGGTGACTGCGTATACGCCCACAAACACAGACGCGTGAAACCCAAAGGAAACGTTACATTCGCAATGCAAAAAAATTGCTTCCGCTGCTGAGCCATAAGTGAATTACCTACCTATTTAATGGTCAGAGATTGTTCACAGAAAGGTCCTATTATTAGGGGTCCAAGCAGCGTTAGCCGCAAGATCCCTAATGTTTTTATTACTGGAATTGTTTAATTTTCATTACTTTATTTAACTTAACACAGTCGCGACTTTTGCAACATTGTTCTCTGCTAATTTGACCCTTGTGTACATGCGACTTTCCAGAAGCACTTTACTAAGGGTATAAAAGTGGTTGAGCGCAGTTTGCAAACACGGCACTTATAATGTGTATGTAAAAATACAATCACTTTACCATGTTCGGGTTGCTAGAGAATTGTTCTAAGTTTATTAGGTGTATGTTCTATATCATTTTTGTTGGAATAAATACATTTTGGATTCAATTCATATGTTTCCATTCCTATATTTGGATTAATGTATAGCACAGTTTAGATTTCAATGCACAGTTGTGCTCAATTACAGTTTTTTTATACATATATCGTGAATGCTGAGTTTTAAAAAAATCGCAACTCAAATCGCAACTGCAATATCCGACAGATAAATCACAATTCGATATTTTCTTAAAATCGTTCAGCCCTACTTCACACACACACACACAGTCTCAAGTCAGTCATCTTTTCCAAGAACACCTAAAATAACTGAAGTGACCTCTGACCTGCTCACTGTCTTCATCAGATATGACTTTGTTAGGCTCTGTTGACAACTCTGGATGCTCTTTTCTTGCATTTTACACCTATCTGGTAGGTTTCTAGACCTCGTGCTGTTTTGATTTGACTGGCTATTCTGATCTAAGTGTTTTGCATGGCTGGTCCTCCAATCTTACCTGTTTCCATCTGGTCACTCACAGTAAGCTCAGCTTAAGCCGTCTCCATGACAACTGTATGCTTCTTATGTACTTGCCTCACTTGCAAGTTGCTTTGGACGGAAAAGTCTGATAAACAATTAAATGTATTTTCCCAATGTTTTATAGAACGCAATAGTTCTATTATTTTTGTTGTGATTACAAACAGCGGAAACAGGCAAATGAGTTACAAATACATAACAGGTAAGACATTTACATACATCCTTGTTGTGCTTCACACCCCAAAAGCAGACTGCCTGGCATCTCTAGCTTCCCGAACACAGTAACCACTTACGCTCAAAGATCAGTCCAGAAATCAGTCACTAATGTATAATCTGTATTCACGGCCCAGCATTAAAGCAATATTTTGTGAGCTCTGACAAATGCATTATGTGTTTTAATGGAGCAATTTGCATTAAGAGGTTAAATACTCTGCTCTCCTGGTACCCACACTGGCAACCAGCCACACTGTGAAGGTTGCTGGTTTGAATTCAGTGGCGGGCAGAGGCATCATATCATTGCTGGGCCCTTGGGCCTGCCCCTACTCCCCAAAAACTGCTCCGGGTGGGCAAATCTGACCCAAGTTTCACATATCACAGTACATTCTAACTAGTATATAATACTTCAGAAAAACACAATTACATTACCTCCTCTGCTTTGACTTCCCTGGTGCTGAAATCCTTTACACAATCCATGAAGCAATTCTCTGTAAGCTTATTGTAAGTTGACAAAAATTCTTTGAACTGTCAAAAATAAAAAGATAAAACGATTTGCTGTTTGTAGTGAATGCTTTAGCAGTTATTGAGCACTAAAGCACATCTAAAACTATTACATGGCTAAACTTACTGAATCCCTTTTACTGGTTTTAGCAAGGCTGTTACAGTAATTAAGCATTTAAAAGATGACTGAATTTGAATTTTAAGATATATACAATATGGAGGGTATTCCATGAAGCAGCATTTCTTGCTTAGCCGGATAACTTGCTGGATTTAAGGTAGATTGAGCTAAATGGACTGCGTCTGCGTTGACATATTTAGCTCAGACTACCTTTCCTAGGCAAGAAATCCTGCTTCGCGGAACTCCCCCCTCCCCAGGTTTTGAAGGTGGATACATAAACAGCAAAATTACCTTACAATACAAAACCACCATCTCATTTGCAAAGCTGGTACATGTTACTTACTTGTTTTATTTGATCTGATTCTGATATCTGGGCAGCCATGACTTTTAAATGTATACAGTCGTCTTAATTTGCCTAGAAAAAGAAAACAGACAAGTAAAAACATCATACTGAACAAACATAAAAAGTAAAAAAACACGACTGCATTAATGTAAGTCCGTATTTTCACTATGACTGTGAATGAAGGTGAGATACATAGTAGCAAAATCCAAGAAGTCAAAAGTCCAGTTTTATGCCAAACATAATTAGGGATATAACGGAGAGGACAAACATGTACGCAATAACACTGCGAGTTCATTATATATATATAAAAAAACAGAAGACATTCTTGAATTATGTATTTTTAAGCAGTAGTATGACAAACGCCACATCCGACTGGCACGTTAGGATTCCCTTACGATAAATTTTAGCTAGCTAGCTGGATTACTAGATAGATTCCCCGTGTGGACGTATGTATTCAATCAGCTATATCTGAGTACCAATGACTAAATATGTGTCATGCCATAATAAAAAAAAATAAGTTTAACTAATGAAAATGTGAATAACGTGGGCCTATGTATCAAAAGACGCTTAAAGAAAATATATTGAATCTATCCGCATCATACTGCGTTCAGGTTAGTGGATACTGTAAAGTAAATTTAATCAAAATAACCAGAGATTTTAATTACAATCAAAATAGTGGCTTAGGACTAAAATAAAGTCACCTTTACCGGCATTCACACGCCAAGCAAGCAGCACTCCGCGGCCGAAGGACGTGGGAGACGCTGCTTCGCTTCGGCAGATTCTACATCAACTCTGACTTACTTACCTTAGTTACCAATTATCTTAAGAAACAAAATATGAATAATACCTATTATATATACTATTGTTTATTTTCCAATATATCAATTTAAGGCAATATATATTCAAAAAGGATATTGATAGTCGAAAACGCCAATAGTAAATTTACGCCATATCGTGTTACTTTATTTAGAGCCCGACGTGCCACAAAACGGTATGGTGAATTATACTTTACAGTTGAACGTGGTGTCTAACTAATTAGTTCGAATTTAAGACATGGCTCTCTGGATATTAAATTTATAGGTTCAGTTTTGTATCGCTTCACTTTTATGTGCTTTTGGAATATTATGCGGATTGCAGGGTCCTCTGGGAGCTCGTGTGCACCAAGCGTCTTCCATTGAGTCACGGGCAGAATGAAACATCATACCTAACATATTACCCTACTTTTACTCTTCTACAAAAAAATAAATTCTTCTATCACGTACGTTTGCATTATATGTCTTTCTTCAACTGGATATGTACTAAAGCAAGTAAAGCGTGTGCGCACACGACAAACAATACGTAGACTTAAAGGGCACCACAGATAGCTAATTGTATTTCTACATTCGTGAAAAAGAAGGAAGCCAATACATTAAGGCATTGAAGTACTTAAATGAGTGATTTAAAGGGAAAATGTTCTTTTTTTTAGGGTGCCCGGAACTTATTTTGAACCGGAAGTGCCTGGTGTGCCTTGAATGAGCGTCCGTCTGTCTAACGTGCTTATGTACGCAAATAAACAATTTAATAGTTGCTGCTGATACACACTTATTTTTTGGTTCAACTTAGTTCTGACTGTATACACACTGCCTTTATATATTACTTGTGCTGTAACGGGATGTTTTGCAGGAGTTCCCCAGTATTGTTAGAGTCAGCTGGCTAAAGCCGGGCGGGAAAGTTCTTCAGCGGGCGGCTGTGTCGCTGGCTGTTTCTATGGGGCGGTCGTGCCGTCCTCCCGAATGAAGCTCACGGCTGCCACCATCTTCTGCTTCTTAGGGAGTATCCGTATGTGAACGTTAATTTCACCATTCGTTACGTGCAGTGCTTTGTTTACACTGCCCAGCTCCTCGGCAGCGCTGGGCTGCTTTGCACAGTAATTGTACCGGTACCCAATTAGCGACATAATAAACCAGTCACGGCTTGGCGTCCACCTACGATCCCGGCGCAGAGCCAGCGATGGCAGGCGTTTTGGCAGCGTCGCTTCGTAGAGGAGACCCGGAGGAGTCCGCTCCAAGTTTGGACGCCGAGGATATTATAATCCGCTCGCAGGGAAGCCAGCCGCCAAGCCGGGGCTGCGGGAAGCGGGACGTCGGCGTCATTTCGTCCGGATCGCGCCCTAAGGACAAAGTGAGCATCTCCGTGAAGAAGCTCCGGGGAGCGCCGGCGCCTCCCCGCCGCCCTGGGCGGCCGGTGCAGCCAGCAGATCCGCCTGCAGCCCTGGCAGCGAACAAGCCGCCGGACGCTGCCCCGGTCCCTGGAAGCGGAGGGTCGCTGGACGGTAAGGTGGCTTTGGCGTCCCGGCACGATCACGAAACGAGCAGGGCATTAAGCAGGAGATGATGGGGCTCTTTAATTCGCAAGCCCCTTAGTGACATTAGTTAGGCACTGTTCCCTCATGTAAAACCTGTACTCCCTGACCGTACCTGACGCGAAGTTCGTGCGTCACCCCGTGGCCAAGTTTAGTCATTTCTTTTATTTGCAGGGACCGTCGCTGTCAATCCGCAGTTTCCTGGTCAGGATCCCTGGGTCCATCAGGCAAGTAACGAAGCAGCGATCCCAATGATGAGTTACTGTTTTATGTCATCCCACTTTAGGCTGTAATAATTGGTACAGTTCATTAGACATGTTTCAATGAAAGGGGACACTGAGTAATGTAACAAGCTTTAATATGAACGAAACCTCCACTTGCTGCTAACGTGTTTGTTATATTAATTAATATTTTATTATGTGTGTGTTTAGGCTCTGAATATGCAGGAAATTAAAGCGGTTAAATACAGTCGCCCGCCAGGGGGCAGTGCACCCACAGGTAATATTCAAGCGTCAGCATTTGGAAGCGTACTGCCATTTCCATTCAGAATTGCACTAAAACACAAATCTTGATATTACTTACATGATCAACCTAAGCAGCCTTTAAAACGATGTGCATTGTAGTATTGTGCTGTGAATAATTCTGCCTTTAATGATAAATGGTAAGCTTTTGCTTTGTTACTCGAGTTGTTGTCATGGAGATGGATATTGCCCGTATTATACACAATGGGCTGATATATCTTGCTAGCTAATTTCTGGGGGTCTTTGGTCAGTTGGAGATCATGTGACCCGTTGCTCAGTTGGGGATCCATGTAACCTTTTGCTCAGATGGGGATCATGTGACCTGTCTTATGTGGTTTCATTGCACCTGCTTGTCCCACATAGGGGAAGACATGCTGATATCTCAGTTTGCACCTGGAAGGAAGGAAGCAGTGCGAGCCGCCCTGAAGCAAAGGTAGGAGGGCGCTTCATCTCCTGCTGCATTCTGGGACCTGAGGGACGGTGACGTCGTTAATAAGCTCTGTCCGTGTTCTCCGTCTCATTCACCATGATTTGGTATTAGAGGCCTTTTCTGGTTCTCATCTTCCGAAGTGTGTCTGCCATGGTAACTGCGAACCTTTGACCGGAACTATATTTCCGGCATGGATCTGATCGCACTCTGGAGTTTCGACCTGTTTTTTCCCCCCCGTATTTCTTTCCGGTAAGAGCCCATGGGATTACTCTGCTGTGTCTGTCGCTCGCCTTTGCTGGCGGTCGGGTGGGGAAGCCGGAGCCTCTGGGAGGTGATGGCCACTCCCGACACATTACCCCCACCGGGAGCCAGTCTTTGTGGCGCGAGCTGTAGCTTGTGGTGCAGGTGTCTGGCTTTTGTGTGTGAAAGGGGCCGTTGTTACCCAGGCGCCCCCAGTCCTTCCTGTGGGAGGCTGCATTGTAGTTCTGAGGCTGGCTGGGAGCTGCTTTTCTCCCATTCCTAGGGAGACGGCTCTCTTTGGAATGCTTGCCACAGCACGAGGCTGGGGACAGCTGGTAGGTCCCTGCTGGGTATGAATTAAAGATGGGCTTGGGGGGCAGCTATTCGTCTCCTCTCACCTCGACAGACAAGGTGAAGGCTGATTCTGCAAAGACTTTGAGATCTTCTCTCTCAGCCACCCCCCCCCCAAGAAAATTGGATTTGGTTCATTTGTATTCTAATTATTTAAATTCAACTTGAAAAAGGCCATTTTTGTTTACTGAAGAATGCATTTTGGCCACAGAGGTCTTGTAAAATTTAGAGTCCTCATTTTTGGTCTGGAAATTGAACAGAACTATAGCAATGGTAACATTTACCAAAATACAAGCCTTATTGTGAGGTAAATATGACCATATGGTATTACAAGATTTGTCATGTCACTTTAACACTGTTTTATGAAATCTGTCCAGTTACTATTTGAAAGTTTTAAATTAAATTAAATTAAATCGCGGGCAGGTGGTCAGACTCCCTTTGACCCATTTTGTCTCAGGTCTCAAAGCGCCCCCTTGAGGCGGGAGGTAAAAGTGCGACTGTTGGAACAAGAAGTGGCCCCTGCCTCTGAGCGTCAGCCGGGTGACATCCCGCCGAGAGAGCATGTGACTGAGGGGACGGCCTCTTTAGCCGCCGCTGTCACTGCTGCCGCCCTGGCCGCCACTGCCCCGCTCATCAAGGTGGGGCTTCCTGGTTGTGTGAGTGTGCTCTGTGATGGGTTAGTTCCCCGTCCAGGGCTGTTCCCTCTGGGAATGGCTCCGGATCCCCACAACCCTGAATAGGACAGTCAATGGATGGATGCATGGGTGAATTTATTGTGGTGTTTTGCCCTAAACCAGTCCTGTAGGGCTCCCTCTGCTGGTGTGGAGGCTCTGCGTTCGGCTTCTGTGGCGCTGACCGGCCTGTCCCCGCAGGCCCAGAGTGACGTGGAGGCCCGTGTGTCCCGGGTCTCCGAGGGCTTGCAGAAGCTCCAGGAGGCTGAATGGCCCAGGAACAAGAGCCGGGGGATGGAGGTGGGCTCTCCGCTGGCCCGCGTGACCCGGCTGGAGGAGCAGCTCAGCAGCCTCACCCAGCAGAGGCTGCAGCACCTGGAGAGGATCCAGGCACAGCAGCTGGAGCTCCAGGTATCCAGACTGTCTGTCC
>JAODKL010000027.1:4741306-4755004 GCA_026780765.1 Petrocephalus schoutedeni | reverse complement strand
CCCGTCACTTCCCGCGCCCCTGCTTCCCGTCACTTCCCGCGCCCCTGCTTCCCGTCACTTCCCGCGCCCCTGCTTCCCGTCACTTCCCGCGCCCCTGCTTCCTGTGCTTCCTGCGCTCCTGCTTCCCGCCGCCTCCCGCACAGTTCCTTTCCACGTGGGACAGTGGACGCATATCTGGCTGCTGTGCTAATGTGTTGATTTGATCTTTTTCGGATGTATTTCCATTGACTTTATTTTAATTGACCCCCATTTAACCCGGTAATTGTGGTGGGGGGCTAATTATGATTTATTTGCGGCGTATGTCCTCCTGCAGGACGATTTGCGAGCCTCGCATTCCATGCGGCATCTATCTAGCTGGTCGAATGTTCACCAAAGAAAACCCCAGGGATGGGGGTGCGGGCGTCCCGCATTTCCAGGGAGCCCGGTGTCCATCAGCCACCTTTGTGCCGCCTCCCAGCAGCTGTGTGTAAAGCCTGTTTTTCCCCTCGAGGCGGTTTAATGGCCATATGAGCGGCTGTGTGTGTGTGTGTGTGTGTGTGTGTGTGTGTGTAGTGTGGTGACGCACTGAGCTGCAGTGCGTAGGGGCTGGAAACGCCCTCTGAAATACGCCAGGAGAGAAGGGGAAAGCTCCCTGCACCCTGGGGGATTCAGCCCAGAGGCTCTTGCTGTATATTTAGGCCTTTGGAAACATGAACAGAAATTGAAGCTGAATGTAGCCATAATTTCCTCCCATCACCTGAGATTCATTTTGCTATTTTTTTCTTCTTCCATAACAGAACAAAAAAAATGCTCATTTCGGGGGGGGGGGGGGGTACTTTCACAATTTGCTCCCGTTTTCAAAAATCCCCAGAGTGGAATTTGTAAGCATCAGCGTCCCAGGTGACGCCTTCACGACGGCTGAGATAAACGAGGCTGTGTGTAATTCCTATGCATGATCTTCCCTCCTGAATCCCTTTCCAGCTTGTCCCAGCACGCAGAATTTCCAATCTCAGTCGTGTAAACAGACCCAATTTACTCAGGTTGTTTACTGGTATCAGGTAGCCAATTCAGCTGGTGTGGATCCCCGATAAACCATTATTAAGAATAAGCTGGCTGATTGTATGGCCTCTGTCATTCAGATAACCTTTGTGTTTGGGGACTCGCAGAATGCTTCATGGAGCCTTTGTATCGAGTTCCAAGATGCCTTGTGACTCACTCTTTAGCCCCCATGAATATTTAAACAAAAAAAATTAAATGCAGTGTTAATCCTCATTCAGAAGTGAGTAAGTTTGTCATGCCTGGAGAACAAAATCTGGCGATTTTGCTGGAGAAGTGTATTATCTGCATCTAACTTGTCGCCGATGTTTCTGTGAAATGCCCACCGTCACCACGGTAGCTGTAATCCCAAAGCTGTGGTGCAGTAACAGAAAGCCTGTTGCCCGTTTTGGACCGGGTTCTTAGTGCACTTATCCAGAAATGCACCACCGATTCCAAGAGAGCCTGAACCTGCTTCCCAAATTCCTTCACCCTCTGCAGGAAACGGCAGGCTTCTGGAGGAGATTGCGAGCGAGCCGACGTCTCGGGGGGGAAGGACGGTGTCCACAGGGGGAGTGGATGTTGCCATGGGGACGGTATCCTGCCAACCAGAGTCGTCCAGGTAAGGGGAGCAACTTTGCTAAACAGTCACTTGCTGCTGTTATCGTTTTGTTTGTGTGTGTGTTTAAATTGTCATGTGGATGGGTTTTCCTTCCTGTACTTTTGTTTCATTAGGCAGCCTGGAAATCGTTTTCTGTAGGTTATCACCACAGGGCATGCTCTCCTGTGTCTCATTCATGCATTTCCATCCGTGTATCGCATGACTGGCCATATTTTACTTGTGACATGGTGAGCTTTGTGACGGTGGCACTTGTGGAAATACTTGTTTTGGTATTGGCGATTCTAAAACACTGGTAAAATTGATTTTGTTTGGGCCATGTAGTTTGTGTGTTTTCCCTGCTGTGGTTTTTGGCTATTGGTTCAAAGGTATTTGCTTTAGGAGGGCTGGTGCCTCAGTTTCCCTCAGCGTGTGTGTGTGTGCCCTTTGACGCCAGGGCGTCCCGGTGCCGTGCCCTGCACTTCCTGGAATAAAGCTGCCAGTGACAAGGCCTTTATATGTCAATGTAGACAGGAGATATCACGGCTCTGACACTGGAGGTCGATAGTCTCGCAGGGTAATGCCATTAAATCATTTGTCATGCAAATGAGGAGGAAATGTTTGGACTATATGAAATTTCCGCAGGAGTTAGGGGAGCTTTTCACCGAGGTGTGTGGCAGCACTGATTAATGAAACGGGATGCTAATGCATGACCTTGCGAGGGTGTGGGGCATTCCCGCGCCTCTTAGCACGGATTTGCAGGCACTCGTCTGGTTTGGCGTCACCCTGGACAACTGTCATCACGTTTTAACATGTAGCAGAGAACCTGGCTACTCATGGCCACTGGCTTCTCTGTAAATTAACCCACATTTAGGCGACTGAGAAATATGGGTTTGCAAACAGCAAGTGAATGTAAGAGGTCTTCGTGGAGCTTGTGGTATAACCCGCTTTGATAACCCCCCCCCCTCCCCCACCCTACCCGACAAATGTGAATGGCTCAGTCATACTCACCTGTATTTTAGTTAAGGCTCGGTTTGGGGATCGGCAGTTCGATTGGCTGTCAGGAACGGGTACCTGTGAGATGCAAAATATTGAGGCTGGCCTGACAGTTCTGGATAGATTTTGCCATTTGATCTATATATCCAGCGGAAACCCAGCAAATCCAGGGGGGTCTGATGTATGTGTTGTCCTGTCTGTGGTATTTTGTAGAACCTGCATTTGTATTTTTTAATTATTAACATGATCATATCAAGCAGGATACATGTGGTCTGTCATTTAAAATCCCCCACCCCCCTAATTACCAAAATAAACAAGGGTGAGAAGATGACGGGAAGCGATTGGCGGAGGGGTGGGGGGGGGGAACGCATGTGGAAAAATAAAGAGCGATCCCACAGATATGGGCGGGGCCTGATGGCCTCTTATCGCCATGGCGACGGCGGTAGCGTTTGTCGGCTCTCTCAGAGGGTAGGTGAAGTAAATCTGCATGCATGCGGCAGCCTGCCAGTGTTCCGAATGAAAGAGCGCTTTGAACCGCGGCCAGATTCGGGAAAGTAGAGGAGCTGTCAGGCCTGTTTAATGCCGGCAGTTTGTACTTGGCCAGCCTCGCCGCTTTCCCAGAATCCCTCAGCCTGGCAGCCCGCCAAGCGCTTAGCAGAAGCTAAAAATTAACCAGTGCCATCGACTGCGGCGGCCTGAAAATTTTCCACATGAAGAGTGTGATAAACAGAGTTTGTTTGGGAGGTGGTGCAGTGCGTGTCACGTGGGTCAGATTGGGACTGGGTTGGGTGACCGTGCGGTTCGAGCAGCAAAGAGGACCTCAGCCCTGTCTTGGTGTTATACATATGGATTACTTTAAAGGCATTACGGCTGCAGTGTTTTATTGTGGTGTGGCGTAGCCCCCCCTCCGTTCTGGCTGTATATTTTAATGAATTCCCAGTGCTCTTTACAGAAGATCCGCACAAAGGCAGCGCTGCAAACGACTCTGGCAGTCAGTGCAGGCCGAGGATTTTAATGAGAGCCTTTCATTGTGAGGTGAAGTTGCACTGCATCACCAAAGCACACAGAGGCCTATTATGAGTGCCGGAATAATTGGCACAAACATGCACCCCCCCCACGCCATTTTCTCTTCCTCCTTTTCAAATCGCCTGCACCGACAAAGGGCGTCTGCCCCATTCTGCGGAGGGAGTCACGGGCGCGGGGTGCAAATAGACCCGAGATTTTGTCTGCGACTTTGGCTCTTTGGAGCAGTTTGGCCGGGGATTCTCCGCCCCCCCCCTTCTTATTACCATTTGTTATTCTGTGTCTTTCAGAACCTGGCCTGTTGCTTTTTTAGAGCATTGGCTGTTCACGTTCCACTTTAGGGCTCCTAAAGACATCAGCGGATGACGAAGCATTTTGTCTGCAGCCTTTTTTATCACTATTATATGCTAATTCCCAGCCAGATATTGTGCATGCAGATTACAGTGCCACGGCCGCTGTGACGCAGTGAGCGGAGCCTCCGTGTTATACGGATATTTGTTATGTAAGGAGAAGCCGGCATCCCAGCTGCTGGCCTAGAGCTGCCTAGTTTGCAGCTTGTTCTGTGTCATTCGGTGCAAACTCCCAATCCGGACGGAGTGGATGCCCCCCTATTTTCCAGCTCCTGGTATTTGGCACTTGGTCTGCAAGGTTTTTTTGGAATGGAACCCCAGTCATACTTGGCCTCCTGCCTGCCTCTGTCTCTGGAGCACAACTCCACCCTGTGGTATGCAGGCAGTGCAATAAATAACTTGCCTTCCACGTTGTCCTTTCCCTGGTATTTTCTTTTCCCTATGCTTCTCCGCCTACCCCCACCCCTTTCCTAGTTGTGTAACAGGGGAAAGTTTTGCACCCCCCCCAGTGCAGTCAATCGGGGAGGGAGGCCTGGGAGGGTCGAGGAGGAGGCTGGGTCACTCTTGGCTGTTCCTTTAGGTAAACAGTCAGTGAGCCAGGGAAGGCGGCGTGTTTGAGCTCGATCGGCCAGCGAACGCTGCGCGCTTTCGGCTTCGCCGTCTCCCCGTCGCATGACATTACAAGCGACATTAAGACGGTTTCGTGTCCGACATCTCGGACGTTTCAGAAGTATTATTAATATTTAAAGCTTCAGTATTTCCCGATACTTCTCAGACCGCCCTTGCATAGTAGTCACCACTACAGGCAATCGCTTTCGGCTGACTGAGTATTTCCATGCGGGTAACTGCACGATGCAAATTGATTTACCCGGCGGTTTGCTGCAACACGTTACCCTGAAGGAGGGAGCGATTGTGGTCCGTTTGATACCCGAAATGTAGGAAATGTAACGTGGGTCAGTCGCTGATCGGTGCAGATTAGTAGCGTGTATTACAGCAAACGTGGTATTCTTGTATGCATGTTATGTGTACGCTGTAGACTTCGTGCGCGGACTGTAGGGTCGGTTTAGAGATAATCTGACATGCAATCTGACGTGACATTTAATAATTGGGAACAAGTAGATCAGGATATATTTCGGTCTCGATTGTCTGAATGTTACGATTCATTTCGCTTTGGTGTATGTGGCAGAAATATTCTCGGTTTTTTGGGTTTCTGGCGACTATCTTCTGGATAGCTTAGTAAGAGAAGCGGTATCCTAATATCGCTGATGTAAGCAAAAATGTTACCGTAGGTTATTCGGAGAGCTGCGCGTTTCTAGGAATACATTAAGTTAGTTTGTGCTGAGTTCACAAGTGGGGGGGTGGAGGAGACCTTCTGTGTTTTTCTTTTTTATTGTTTTCCTACGGGCGAGCGCGCGAGTGAGTAAATAACGATCTGCGTGACGGGGCCCGTCCGCGCTCCTCATTGGCTGAAATCCGATCAGTGTCTTTGCGGTGAAGTCATTCACAACGTAGGGGAGTGTTTGGCGCAGGCGCAGTGCGGCGGGTTGGGGGTAGCGCGGCAACAAGTGGCATGTCGGTTTGTTACGGAGAGGAGCTGCGGAGCGTGGTGCTGACGTCACGGCGGCGGCCAGGTGGCATTCCGCGTGGAGAGAGAGGACGCGGAGTCACAGGCAGGATCCCACATCAGAATGCGGGGCGGAATGCGAGGCGGCCGCCTTGTCGATTCGGAACCTGCGAGCTACCAGCGCTAGGCACGCATTTGGCGCGGAGCAGCCGAGCGAGCGGCAGAAGAAGCCTTTATTTGCGATATAGCCGAGGCTGGTAAAGCAGAGAGCGCGATAGAAGCGGGATAAGGAGACGGGGGGGTAAAAGGGGGCAAGCATCATGTCGTCTGCCCAGGTCTCCTCGTCCAGGAGACAGTCGTGCTACCTTTGCGATCTGCCCCGCATGCCGTGGGCGATGATCTGGGATTTTACGGAGCCGGTGTGCAGAGGTTGCGTGAACTACGAGGGCGCGGATCGGATCGAATTCGTCATCGAGACTGCGCGCCACCTGAAGCGGGCTCATGGCTTCCAAGAAGGGAGATCCCCCGGACCGCCGCCGCCGCCTCCGTCGGTGAAGGCGCAGACGGCCATGTCGTCCAAGGAGACGGTGCAGCTGAACCATGTGGACGGCTCTTCTAAGCAGCAGCAGCCGGGACTCGATCGCTACTCCCTGAACGCAGATAGGGCTCGTTTCGATTACCCGGGGATCTCCGCGCATGCTGGCAGGCTCCCGAACGGCCTGAGCGGACCGAATGGCTTCTCGAAGCCGGACGACGGACCCCCGGAGCTGAACCGACAGAGTCCGAACTCTCGGAGGAACCACGGACTGGTGGCCGTGCCCGGGCAGATGAACGTGCCCCCGAATCTGCTGCCGCAGACGATACTGAACGGCCCCCCCGCCACGGCTGCCATCGCCCCGCATGGCTTGGCGAGCCGCCCCCCTCCGCCGTCCGGCATGGGACCCGCGCTGCCCGTGGCTTCTCAGTCCCTGTCGGACGTGGGCAAGAGACCGGGCTCGGTGTCGAGCACCGACCAGGAGCGGGAGCTGAAGGAGAAGCAGCGCAACGCGGAGGCGCTGGCGGAGCTCGGCGAGAGTCTGCGGAACCGCTCGGAGGACTGGGCGAGCAAGCCGAAGATCGTGCGGGACACCCTGCTCACGCTCTCCGGCAACACGCCGTTCGACGTGCGCTTCAAGAAGGACCACTCGCTGCTGGGCAGGGTGTTCGCCTTCGACGCCGTCTCCAAGCCCGGCATGGACTACGAGCTGAAGATCTTCATCGAGTACCCGAGCGGCTCCGGGAACGTCTTCTCCAGCGCGTCGGGGGTGGCGAAGCAGATGTACCAGGACTGCATGAAGGACTTCGGCCGCGGGCTCTCCTCGGGCTTTAAGTACCTGGAATACGAGAAGAAGCACGGCTCCGGCGACTGGCGGCTGCTGGGCGACCTGCTGCCCGAGTCGGTGCGCTTCTTTAAGGAGGGGCTGGGCGCCGAGATGCTGCCGCAGCCCCACATCGACGCCGGCTTCCCCCTGCTGCCCACGGCGCTGGTCAGCATCCCCCGTGCCTTGCCGGCCGCGGCCGCCCCCAGGACCGGCATCCGCAAGCGCAAAGCCTCCCCCGAGCCCGACTCGGCGGAGGCGGCGCTGAAGCTGTCCGAGGAGCAGCAGCGGCAGCAGTGGATGGCGAGTCAGAGCGAGGCGCTGAAGCTGACCATGGCGTCGGGCGCCTTCGGGGCTTCCCACGGGGGACCCCCGCCGCTCGGGCCGGGTCACCCCGTGCATTCCAGTCGGACCACCCCCCCCGAGAGCGCCCCGCAGAACGGACAGTCGCCTATGGCCGCCCTGATGTCGGTGGCGGACACTCTGGGCAACGCGCACTCCCCCAAGGACAGCAACTCCGTGCACTCCACCACGTCGACCCGGCACAGCAGCAGCAGCCCGGTGTCGCCGGCCTCCGTGTCCGGCCAGCGGCGCCTGGCGTCCCGCAACGGGGAGATCAGCCTGGCCGGGGCGCCGCCGCAGTCCAGCACCCACCCCGGTTTGGACCAGGTGCATCCGCAGAACATTCCGGACTCGCCCATGGCGAACAGCGGGCCGCTGTGCTGCACCATCTGCCACGAACGCTTGGAGGATACGCACTTCGTGCAGTGCCCGTCGGTGCCCAACCACAAATTCTGTTTCCCCTGTTCCCGAGAGAGCATCAAAGCGCAGGGAGCCACCGGCGAAGTGTATTGCCCTAGCGGAGATAAATGCCCCCTGGTAGGTTCCAATGTGCCTTGGGCTTTCATGCAGGGTGAGATCGCCACCATTCTAGCCGGGGACGTGAAGGTAAAAAAGGAGAGGGATCCTTAGGCGCTCCGCTCCCCTGCCAGTGCTCAAGAAGCGCTCGAGTGTAAATACAGGCTGTGAATATTCAAAGTGATCGGATTAGTCTAATGTACAGACACCACTTTTCTTTTGTTTCTGTATTCGGAGACAAAGGCAGTATCTAACGTTACACTTCGTTTGAAGGAGAGAGCCGCTTTGTTTGACTTACGTTATTGACTGTTTACTACATAAATGTCGATGTCAGTCCGTTGTGTTGGTTACGGAGTCAAAGCACTTAGCAATTACTGCTGGTGTTTTTTTTTTTGTTTTAATTAATGAACACACGCACTTCTGATTGCCCAGGCCGGTGCTGACGATCAGAAAAGGCACATTTATAAAGTGACCACGTCCGATTTTAATGGGCTACTGCTTTCCCTTAGGTCGGGGAGGGCAGATTCCTCTCGATCCCTCTTTTTTTATTTTGAGTTATGCTGATTACTATGGGAAGGGTTTCATTTTATCTTGTGGTCTGAGTATACAAATATATATTTTACTACGTGTTTTTCACCCCCCTTTTTTTTGCTTTGATGCACGGATGCTTAAAAGTAAAGCAAAAGCTGTACATGAACATATTATGCTCTGTTTGTTTATACATTTCTGTAGTAACAGAAGACTGTAACGTGCCTTGGAGCTGAGTAAATTGTAATAAATTTCCATTGATATTAACTCTTGTTGAGGAGTCGGTTTGTTCAACACGTGCCTTATGTCGTCTGCCATGGTGCGCTGTCGTGACATGTCGTGGGCGGCTGAAGTCTGTTACTATACTACACTTCTCCCCCCTTGAAAATGAAAGATTAACGTCTCTCTCGTTAAGTCCGGAAGGCGTGTTTCGTTTTCTCTTACGTAACCCGCAATCATCTACAGTGCTGTCTGTCCTACTGTATCGTCAATGTCTCGATTGGCACGGGTTGCTAAAAAACATATATTTGACAAACACCAAGAAAAGACCGAGACATACATTCTAAAGACAGTATTGATTCGCTAGTACTTAACCTGTCTAATTAAAATCGCGATATAGCACACGTGTAGGCTATAACTAACCTTTGTGCAATAGGGAAACAGGTTGCTGTGGTATATATAATCTCTGGCGTTCTATATTTGGGAGAAGGGAAGCTGCAGAATATAGCTGGTACAAAAAAACTGTCCAGTTAAAATCCGAGGACAGTTACATTTTATTTTGTAATTATCGCAACTTATGTCCAAAAAAAAACAGTGCTGTTCATATGTAGAATGATAAGATAACATACTTTATCAAAGGCACCGTTTAATCCAGATAATGTCTTATCTCCTTAATTCATTCTTTTTCTAAAAATACTCTCGCAAAAGGTTAAAAACAATACATTTGGAAGAATATTATTTCACACACAAAACATCTGCTCTGGCTCTGTGTTTTAGGCAGAAACAATTTTATCACCTGAAGTCATACTAAGAGCCAGTGGGGAAAACACCTTGGACTGCCACTGAGAGGGAAAATAACAGTAATGTCCTAATGGCAGAGGCGACGTGCGTGCAGCCGGTGGGCTTCGGAAGCAGAGCCTCCCAGTCCTCAGACTTCCCAAAACGCATCCATGGCATGGCGTCTCCCCGCCTGTTTCCTGCCTGCCTGTGATTTTGTGGCACAAACATGTCATTTCAGTGATGGGAACGGGCAGCCAGTGATTGTGCGTGCTGCCTGCACTCACATCAGGCCAGTTTGTGTTTTTTATACAGTGCATTCTTTGCTTAAATACACATAACCTTTGAAAGTCATTGCAATAGATTTTGTAATTTTATGCCCTTACCCTCTGCACACTGCTGTGAAGTTATTAAAAGGATAAGAATTCTTTTCTTTTTTAATGTTATCACATCAAATGGTGGATGCAAGCTTTTGAGGGGGTTGAGATAAAGAACTGATTGGCACAGCATAACCTGAGGTAACTAGGAGTGATTGTTTCACACGCTAATCTCTCCATGCTATATTGTTACTCTCATTCCCTTAGTAATCCTTGCTAACCGTCTGCATTCATGAAATCGGAACTGCCTATTTCAGTTTGTATCCTTGAATCTTCATACAGTCAGTGGGTTTGCCCTCGCGCCTGCATCCTCTGTGCGATAACGCAGGCACAGGCATGAGATGGCCTTCAGGGGAAATACCCCTCGCCTAGGATACAGCAGACGGTCACGTGACCGAGCCGACGGTCCAATTGGCTGCCCCCGCAGGAAGGAGTGCTCCTGTTGTTTGCCTGTTGCCATGAGTTAACTCGGCACTTGGACGCTGTCACAATCTTCTTTCACAGTGGCACTCAGTGGCCTGTAGATAATTTGCACATTTTTCTCCGTCGTGGCTTAGGACCGGGGGAATTAGCAACGAGGCACTATGAAGTTACTGAGCTCCCAAGATGAAGTAAAAATATTCAGATCGGGGTCAAATTTAATCATTTGTCGTCGTCGTTGTTGATGAATGAATGTTTCCCTATCTGAAAATGTGCTACTGTTCGGTTATGGTTACGGGGAGATACGAGGTTATTAATGATTTAATAACGTAATTTGTGTAATGGGTCAGTTTAACTCTGACTCTGGCTTTGGGTAGCGACTTTGGATTCTGATTGCGAGTTATCCACATGGGAACGTTTTGGCGGAATGCAGCCCCACTTCCAGAGGTGTGCCCCGGAGTCTCGCGGTGTCACCCTGACATCCTGCTTCAGCCCCGGGGAGTGAAGCCGAGTGCCGCCATTAAAATGGGCTAAACAAACAAAAGATAAGCAGCGAGCCCTATCGCTGCCGCGGGAGGCTGTCACACGCGGCTGGCTCCATTCTCGCGGGGGTGGGGACTCTGGAGGCCCGCTGCCACAGTTGGGGGGCAGGGAATTCTCTCCCTGCCCCCCTCCCCCCCCCCCAACTCCATCTGAGGCCTAGGTCTGAGACAGAGTCTTATATTTAGGAAGGCCTGTATAATGCCATCACCCCCATTTTAAGATGGGCTTTTTCACTGTACCAGTTTACATAGGCCATATTGCATTGCAGTGATCAGCATTTTTGAAGTGTGGCTCTGTACCCCTGATCGGAAGGTTGTGGGGTCACATGCCGTGGCTGCTGGAGTGATGTCACCCGTCGGGCCCTTCAGTGAGGGACCCTTAAGCTCAGTTGCTCGAGGGACTGCCTGACCCTGCTCTCTGCTGTGCGTCACTTTGAATAAAAGCGTCTGCTAAATATATGAAAGTGTAATGTAAAGGATGCAGAGTGGAGGGTAGCGGGGGCTCCCAGACGGGCGGGGGGGTTCCGAGAAAGCAATGGGATTCCGGGGGCCGTGGCTCTGTCGGGGTGGAGCGCCATCCGCATGGCCACCGGGCGTTGCCTGCTGCGGGTCCCGCCCGTACAGCCCATGCATTCCCGAAAAGCAGAATTTCATGTTAGCTGCCCTGCATTTACATAGCGGTCTGCTGTTTGACATGAAAGAATGCCGATCTGGCAGCTTTCCTGCCGAAATGGACCGACGGGATGAAGGTGCCCTTGGTTGTCACGGCAATAACTTGGGTTACAGCTGTGTGCTCTGTGCTTGATGGGGAGAGACGAGACGCCCCTGAATACTAAACTGTTCATTAGTGTGCAAAATGACCCCCCCCAGCCCAGTTTATGTGTCTCATGGCTCCCTTCTCTGTACTGAATTGCAGCAACGGTCTACCTGGCCCGTATTTCTCACTGAGCGCTGGCTTTGACAAAGCTCTTCTCCTTTTTTTGTTATTTTTTTTTGCACGCTTATGAGATGGGGTCACCCCGTGCTATTGTGCCTTACACGCCTTGTGTAAGCGTTGACCTGTCTTGCGTGGGCGGTCCGTAATTTCGGTTCATTTGCATTGCCCAAGCCGCATTAGTCAGCAGTGCACTCTAATTCCCAGCGGAGATGAGTCATCTCTGCTCCAAAGCGGGCTAATGCGTGGAGGAAGACGCCGTGAGGCAGGGCCGCGCCGTGTGCCCATGCCGTGTAATTCGGGGGGTGGGCATTGCTCTTAGGGTTGCCTTGACTAACTGAGCAGATGCTTTCGGAAGAGAACAGCTGCTTGCGAAACGTCTTCTGCTGGGCTGAAGTCGGCCGCCCTGAGGGAGGCGGGCGGCATTACTGTGCCGTACGGGCCGGAGGAGAAAGCCATCCAGGGTGGTACGGGCTCCCTAGCTAATGGAACCTCAAGCAGTGGTGAGGAGGCCACAGCCAGTTTAAAAAATGCCATCGCCCGCCTGCCAGCAAAGGTTCACACACACAGGGTGTGTCGTCAGGCAAGGTGGACTTAGGAGCGAGCTGCAGCCTGTCCCCGGCACCGCATCCCTGCTTCCCACTTTCTCCCACAGTGAGGATGCACCGTGCAGTCCCCCGGCCGACCTCCTTTCCACATCTCAGTATCGATAGGAGAGTCACATGCAGGATCAGCGCCTAGCAAGGAGCGCGGGATCGATGAAAGCTGTTTAACAAAGCGGGGCTCGTGGGCGGCGATCATCTGTTTCAGTTTTACATGCTGAAATCTCCGCAGTCTGCTCCCCTACCCCCTACCCCTGTTCCTGCCCCCCGGCTGCGAGAGGGGAGAAGTTTCCAGCGGATAAAAATACCGGCTATAAATGCCGCCACTCCAGAGGTTACTCCGCGCCGCGCTGCTGTCCCGTGCTGTTGCCATTGGTAACCAGCCTCGCGCAAAACACTATTTATTCAGGAATTTCGGCGGATACGGGGCCAGGAGGTGGCGCGCGGCCCGGCGGCGTTAACCCCTGCGCCGCCGGGCGCCTTTTCATTAACCCTTCCGTGCATCGCTCAGCATAACCCTCCGGTTTAATGAAATGGGTAAATATATCAAACCACGCGGTGCAATACCGTGCATCGAAATGCATCATTATATATGAAATACGCGCGGTCTAAAAATGTCTACATGAAGGATTTTAAACTAGATTGTTAGTTACAATCTATATAATTTATTTAGATTTTAACTAGCGGAAATCTATTTCACCTTCAAGAACTAAAATGCAGTCGGGATACTAACGCGGCCGCGACAGAGAACCCGAATCGCGTTTTCATTCCCCGTTTGGAAAAGGAGAGAGAGACGGGCGGCTCGCGGCGGCGGGGAAGGAGTTAACGGGCGCGCGCCTCCGCGTCGCTCGCAGACGGTGATGTCAGCAGCGTCGCGCGCGGCCGCTCGCGGGTAGCGCATGCAATGTGAAGCGTACCTCTCTGAGCTGCAGGAGTGCACTTCCTGACCCCGTCTGCGCCACTAAAACCCGTGAAAGGGAACCGGCCCCCCTTCCCCCGGCCTCCCTCATTTCCCCTCTTCTCTCAAGCAAAACGGAGCCCGAAAAGTAATGTTTCGTTACATTATTTAGATGCCTTTCTCGTAAAGCGAAGCGCGCAGCCCCCGGGTTAAGTGCTCTGCTCCCCGGGTGAGGGAGGCAGGACTCGGCCTGCAGCCTGCAGCTTTCCGGGCAAAGGTTTGCTTCATTAACCAGCGTCCTGTCCTCTCTGCTGTGGTAATTGTTTAAAAAGATGCCGGTGGATCCTTATTCCTTTTTGGTTTGCTTATTTTAATAATATGTCCCTGTTTCGTTTTGCATTATCATATGCATAAACCAAGCGTATTATGTAAGCGTATTTCTTTTTCCACGCAGTCCATTTGCGTTTCTCAGTAAAATATCTTCTTTTCTTGAAGAGCACATGAAAGCTGATAAGGTAATACTTATGCTTAAAATTGTAATTGTCAAGCAGGCCACATGGTCCTTTTTCTTAATACGGCTCCCCATTAATATTCCTATGGTAGGGGATTTGCTTGATTTCCCCGCCCCCCCCCCCCCCCC
>JAODKL010000027.1:4651366-4671972 GCA_026780765.1 Petrocephalus schoutedeni | reverse complement strand
CAGTCTGACCCCAGAGCATCATTAAACGGTAGGCAAATTTCACATGGGGAAATTATCACGGGAAAAGGGTTAAACAGCGGACATCAAAGACGGCCCTGTGCTTACTGAGCTGCCTGCGTTCACGGTGCCTAAATACTGCCTTTGTTTGTGTAACTGCTCTGCTTTCAGACTGCACCTCAAACGACTGCCGGAGAGGAAGAGGAAGACGTCTTTCCCGGCACGGATTTCCTGGCTGTTGCCGACATAACCCAGGTATAAAAAAAAAAAGAACCTCTTTCCCTGGGTCACATCCAGCTGTCAGAAGCCGGGGGAATCGTCAGATAGTAACAATAAGAGCCCAGATTCACTGTGGCTTCTGCTGCATCCATACCAGGCCCTTTGAGACGTGTGGTTGTCGTAATTATAAATGCCGACTTTATGAAACGCAGGCGTCGGAGTGAAGGAACAAAAGGCGGAACAATGAGCGTCTGAAACAAAAGACAAGCTTCCGTTTTGTTTGCGCGACCGGAGAGGGACTCGTGAAAGATGCTGTCCGGACGGTGAAGGAATTCGTCTGACAGACCGAGCCTCCACGGTTAGGCAGACAAAGACGCAGCCCCTGGATTTTCTGATAATAAGTGGCGCGGGATCTGCAGCAAATTGGGCATTAGGCGGATACCACAATTTGGTCCTACAAGGGCACACGCTCGGTTAACACTGAAATACTGCTACAGTCATTAGCGAATTGTCAAAGCAAAATTGAAGAGCAGCCATTTTCGTCATATATAGATGCTGTATGTTTCTCTGGAAGAGTGTGTGTGTGTGTGCGTGCGTGTGTGTGTCTTTCAGTTTGTTGAAACAGAAGAACGACACCTTAATCCACATTGCCCCCCTTTGGAAGGAAATTGAACTACATGTTCAGGCTATGATTTTTAAGCAAGTCTTTTGATTTTATCTTTTGTGTAAGATGGAAAAAAAATTCTGGCAAATACAAATCCCCCACCTTTATAATATTCTCCCGAAACTGTTCTGGGTTTTATCTTTTAAGTAAGGGTTAATGCACAATAAGTTGCGTGTTACACATTTTTATACACAAAGCTGTGGAGTGTATTCAGAAACATAATGCACGGCTTGCGGAGCATTAGTCCACTTACACGACTTTCACCACAGATTTGGCTTACTTGTCTGTACTTGAAAATATCCATTTATAAACCAAAAACGAATTTGTTAGTAGAGTTAATATTTAAGCATACCACGATATTTCCTTTCTGCAAAACAGGATCCTGGGACCAGATAAGCTGTTCCCAGCATGCCCCATGGGGGCAAGAGCCCCTGGCATTGCTGTTTTGGGGTGAAAATTTTGGGACCCCATTATTATTATGCCAGGCCTCTCTTTTGTCGTGCTAAAAAGTTGTTCTTTTTGCTAGCAATGATCAAGGCTGAGGTAGCTAGCTAACAAAGTAAAACGTAATGTCAGTATTAGTGATGCAAAATATTTCATCTGATATTTGTTAAAAATCAAAACATCGGAATCTGTAAAAGACTTATGGCCAGTATTTAAACCTTACCAATACAATGTTGATTTTCAGTTCGAGATAAGTCTGCACATTTTACATATATGTAACAGTTTTATTACCCTGCAAATTGTATGTATGAATTTGCAAACTACCCCCATGTTTTTAATGCAGCTAATATTAGGTTTCTAATGGAAGAATATATATTTGCCGCTAGATTTCTAATGTGAGCGTGAGTGTCATGCCAGACGCGTGAGAGCTGGCAACCCTGCCAGTATTCAAAATTAGCAGCATCAGAGCTAAAAGACACAACTACGAAAATAATGGAGATGATTACATTGGGCAATTAGCGATTTTCCACTAAGGGATTTCGTCAGCTGATTCACCACTTGGAAGAGGTCCCAATGTACCAGCCTGTATCATGTTTAGAATTCATTATTAAATCCGTCTCACAGATCAGTCTTTCATTTTCTGCAGAATATAAAAAAACATGTAATGTCATGACGTCATAATCTGCGTTGGCAGGATGGGCAAATTTCGCTGCCACCCCCCCATCAGGTAGCTGTGTTTTTTTTTTTTTTCTGTAGGCCTACAGTTCAGAAGTTGACAGTTAACGTTTTGTTATTCTTCCTGTTTAATAATGATAAAAGTTAACGTTTCATGATTCTGCTTTCTGTTCCTTTAATAGTATGTCATTAAGTGCCCATGGTAATACAGGGGGTCCTCGGGTCACGACAGTCTAAACATAAGACGACATACTCAATTTAAAAATTGAGACATGTTTCAGCTTACAGGGTTAGCGTCATATGTACAAACTACGTGGGCAAACTAGATTGGTTGCGCTCAGCAAATTTTTTTTTACATTCGTGGTGGCACGGTTTCAGCATTCACTTTTCGGAAATGAAAATGAGCCGATGCAGCAGAGCAAAGGTGGTCATTACATTTCATTGTGATGTGGCATGATTTCTTAATTTAATTGTGTATAATGCAAACCCTTCTAATTGTTTTTTCTGGATGGTAGTTAAATAATATGCAAAGCAATGGAATGATGGTTTTGCTTTTCATTATGTCACGTTCTCTTCGCGACACTCACTGAAAAGCAATGACTCTTGTGCATTGCATTTCCACATGGCAGGGTTTCTGCATGCCGGCCACTGATTTTGCATATATGCTGAAGTCCTTTTTGCATTGCAAGGTGTCACGAATTTCACTCCATAGTTTTTATGTTCTAAATTATGATTTTACAACTGTGTTAGGATAGGTGAGTGACAGGCTATGGTGTGTTTCAACCAAAACTCGGGTTATGTCACTGTCGTAGGAACGGAACTGTGTCGTAAACCAATGACTCCAATGACTCCCTGTTTTTTCACTGAAGGTAAATGTGGTTTGAACCTCTGTTCTTACCCAGATGTGAAACTCTTCAACCAATCAGTCCTCTATTTAGTAACCTAATTAGGGATTTGTAGCAAATACCTGCATACACAGCAGCCCTTTCTGGATAAGACTGCCGACCCTTGATCTAAAGTCAGTCGTTCATATATTTTTACGCCACTTACTGCCTCAGAAAATGACATTTTTTCAAGTGCCACCATTATGACATCATGCTTGATCGTTATGGACAATATCCTGGGTAAGAGCTTCTGCTATTTTCACTGTGCAAGGTTTATCGCCTGACATTTTCACTCTCTGTGCAAGTGCTTGCCACACGGTGGGTAATTGTAGAGTGCTGCAGGTGGAAGTTTTTTCTTACCCTTTCTTATGTTTAGATGTTTAATTAGATTACTTCTGTTGTGTGAACTTTTTGTACATCCTCTTGATTTTGTAGCAGAGCAGTTTACAGTCCGCTTTGTCATTAATTTTAGCAACTACCACACGGCAGACGTTTTGTGTTCCAGTTGATTTTGCTCAATAACTATAGGCATCACTGCATTGTCACAAGGATGAGTACATGAGCACTGTTTTGGGCCTGATACTGATAGTTCCTCTCCCCAGCTGCCTCCCCTACTTCTCCAGGGAATACCAAGGTGCTCCCAGGCCAGCTGAGCAGTATAATCTCTCCAGCATGTCCTGGGTCTGCCCCGGGTTACAGGTGCCCCAGGTTACAGCACAATGAAGCCAACAGGATCACATCGTCTGCAAATAGCAATGATCCTGAGGTCGCTGAACTAGACCCGATACAGTTGTAAGCCTTTTCCAAGTCGACAAAACACATGAAGGCTGGTTTGGCAAACCCTCATGAGGGTCTTCAGGAATGGACTTCATTCCAACTCAAAAAAGGAAATGGAATTTGAATTCAACAATTAATATAGGAAACTGAATTGGAAATGACTTGGAGTTACAGGACGTGGAATTCAGTTCAATGAAATTCTGAATACTTACATTTTTTGCTGTCTCTGAGTATCCATTTGAGATTACATGTAGTGACATACATTTGGCTGTTTCAATATTTACGGTACCTTACAGACACCTAGGAACCTGTGCAGGCATGTGGGGGGGGGGCAATCGTGTAGTTGAAAGGTTCCCGGTTCGAGTCCCCGACCCGCTAATACCGCTGAGGTACCCTGAGCAAGATACCGTCCCCAAGCACTGCTCCCCGGGCGCTCACGTAGCTGCCCCCTGCTGTGTCACAGTGTCACATGGGTTACATGCAGAGGACACATTTCGCTGTTGCGTGCTGTGGTGCATCAATGACGATTAATCACCTTTCACTTTCACTAAGTGGTGCATGAGAAATAGTGGATGAAATGTAAATTAAATAAACAGAACTTTTGCAATCGATGAATGATGAGTGAGCAGTATATAACTGACACTGGTGCCATGATAAGGATTTGAATGATCTGTTTATATCGGTATATAATTACCAATTTGATTTGATTTGATACATGTTGTCTCAAACTACAAAATAATGAGTCATGTTCATCCACGTATTTCATTCATATATATATTCACTTTTCATTGCACTGAATAATCATTGCATCCTAGAATTTGGCATCATTAAGATTGCATGTCTCAGGCCTAAATAGCTTGCCTCTGAAAATGCATTCCACATAAGCAGATGAGGCAGGAACGGCTAGGTACTGACAGGCAGGTTGGGTTAAAATAGGGGTTCTTCAGTTCTCCAGTTTTCCATTTAGTGCAGGAGAGGATCAGACTCCGTAGAATGGCACGGTAGGCTCAACTAACTGGGAACCTCCTCTGATGCTGGTTCTTGTGTAGATGTGGATGGGACTTGGGTCTCCATAAATGTAATTTTTAATGGTGAAGGGCAGATCTTAGCAGTTGCTATTTTTAGTGGAGAGAGTGAGAGGACTTTTTGTTAGAATGTCTTTGATATTTTCTCATTCTCCAACCATGCACCAGTCAAGTTTAAATCTTGGGTTCAGAGTTGCAGGCAGCTATAACCACTCCATACCTTCATACTCAGGCCTATAGATGGGCAAGTCCTCCACTGAGTGTTTTGCCACTACCTTCTCCAAGGAAGGCATGTCAGTGGGATTCAGGAGGTCCTCGAAGTACTCCTTCTACCACCCAACTGTCTCCTCAATCCCTGCTGTAAACAGGATGGGCAAAGCCCTGTTTCTCCTTCCTGAATCATCTAACAGTTGGCCAGAATCTCTTCAAGGCCAACTGAAAGTTATTTTCCATAGCCTCGCTGAACTTTTTCCACACCCGAGTTTTTGCTTTTGCAAATGCCAAAGCCGCATTCCGCTTGGTCTGCCGGGACCTGTCAGCTGCTTCAGGAGTCCCACAAGCTAACCAAGCTTGGAAACCTTCCTTCTTCAGCCTGATGGCTCCCTTTACCACTTTACCTCTGCAATGGAGGCACAGAACACCATCCATTCAGACTTCGTGTCCCCCTGACTCCCTCTGAATGCAGGAGAAGTTCTGTCAGGGGTGTGAGTTGAGGATCTACCAGGTCTATCCGGCATTCTCCCCTGCAATCTGATCCATCTCATTCCAAGGTGGCCATCAGTTGACAGCTGAGTTTCTCTCTTCAACCGAGTGTCCAAGACATGCGGTCGCAGGTCTAACGATCTAAAAATCGATCATCAAGCTGCAGCATCGGATGCTCTGGTGCCAGGTGCACATCATGGCCTCAGTGCCATCCCTATTTTGAATGCTTACATGTGGCAGGCAAATGCGAAGGCCCAAACAGGCCAGACAAGTGTTTCTTGGTCAAGGTTTTAAAGTAGCATCCATTAGCAGGACAGTAAACCCAGGGCAGATATGTGGTGCTCTGCCACATCAGGTTCTGTGCAGAACAAAGTCTAATGCTTATAAATGCCCAGAGATACGTTTGCTAGGCAAAGCCCTCATTTCAGCAGGTTGGACCCTACACAGTGGGTGCTATTTTTGAATAGGGCCTTAAGAATAATAAGGAAGCTGGGGGGGGGGGGGGGGCAATTCATTGACCTATTAGGAATGATTCTTCGATGTCGTTGTGTGTAATTATCTCATTACAGAAGAAGCACAGCAATGGATCCATTGTGTACCCGTAAGTGGGTTCTTTGCATTCTTTTGTTTGGTAATTAAAATCAGGAAAAGTGCTTCAGTGATGCTGAAATTTCCAGAACGGTGTTCAAACCGTAAAAATTTAAATGTACCAGGATGCAATTTGCCGTAATTGCGTCCTTTTCAAACTGTTGAGAGTGGCTTGCATTCTTTCCTTCTGTAAATCCACCCCCGACCAAATAAATAATTGGCTTATTTTATAAACCACCAAGCAAATGGCACAGCTCGCCAGGACACGGAAAGGATCTGATTGCTTGGAGTTTACCACGGTATCGTCCACTAACAGACACTGCCACTTGGGACACCGTAGGACTGTCTCCATTAATGCCTGTCAAGCACATCAAAGATGGGAAGCTCTGAGATGTTCTCATCGTCGTCCTGAAAATAAGATCTGCAGTCATGTGGCAGCATGCAGGCGTAAGTCTGCTGGTCTGCCTTTCATTGGCTGCGTTATTTTTTGCGAACATGAGCCAGGGCTGCATCTGGGGATCATTTACGCTGCCATGCAAGACATCATTAGTCCTGGGTGTACAGGTGATGCAGCCAGTGGATCCAAGGTGGACCTTGTTAGCTTAAACATCTTGGTAGGATTATATAGGGGGATGGATGGATGGATTGATAGAAGTGTATACAAATCTAGATAACGTTTCTTAACGTGTTTCTCGAAGTTAGGATTGTAAATAGGAGCATGCCTGGCCTAGCAGCTCTGCTGAGGGCCTGTTTCCCGTGCCTGACGGAGAGCCGTCCTCTCTGCTGATTCCAGGAGCCGGAAGCTGGGGAGGACCTGCCTGTGCAGATTGACGGCCTGCCGGCAGCTCCGGAGGCCCCCTACCATGGTCCTGTGTTTCCGCCGGAGCCCCCGCCTCCTGAAAACCCCGCCTTGTCTGCCATTCAGCGGGAGACGCTGGAGAACCGGCTGGTGGACTGGTAAGGAGCCGCCCCCCGGTCCCAA
Organism: Petrocephalus schoutedeni; assembly: GCA_026780765.1. Classification (NCBI taxonomy): domain Eukaryota; kingdom Metazoa; phylum Chordata; class Actinopteri; order Osteoglossiformes; family Mormyridae; genus Petrocephalus; species Petrocephalus schoutedeni. The sequence goes on along the minus strand of JAODKL010000027.1, from coordinate 4,665,015 downwards.
GGGGGTCTCTCCTGCCTCCCCGGGACTGGGACCCCTGAGGGCGGCCTTTGTTACCAGGCTCTGCAGTTCAGTATTAAATCACTGTCCATGTCCCAAATCTAAGGTCCGAGTGCTTAGTGAGGACCCCCCACCCAGTCCTGTCCTGTTCTTACCCCAGTGTTACCCATCTTTACCTTCTGCCTGTCATTGCCCCCGCCCCAGAAACTGTGCATTCTGCTGTCAGCACAGGTGAAAGAAAGTTATGTAAACTGCAGCAGGAGAGTATTTTAGGCTCTCGGGCCAGGTGGCCATTCCTGAAAGCTCAGGGGGGTGGGGTGGGCCTCTTTGCAGGGTGGAGCAGCAGCTGATGGCCCGCATGGTGATGGAGCTGCACCCCGGGGCGGAGCCCGTGAGCCCCTCTGAGGAGAGCTGCCCATCTTCTTCGGACATTGGTGAGCAGCCACCCTCCCCAGTGTCGCTCACTGGCCCGTCACTCAGAGCCAGTCACCCAGTAGGGGGTTTGGGTTAGAGTTAGCGTAGGGTTAGGGTAGCGTTAGGGTTAGCTGTGTTTGACTCCCCCACAGTTGAGGCATGGGCACATCAGAGGCATGGTGATAGTCACGCATTCTCTTCTCATTAAAGTATTAAAGTGAACCACCCCCGGTCATCCCCATCATCATTGCCCCCACCCCCCCCACACACACGCCCAGATTTAGAATCAGTTACTCTGTGCACAAAGAGTGAAAGAGAGATGCCTTTCCAGATCATTAGCTTTCACTTTCCGTTAATAGGAAGATCAATGGTGTGGCAAATTTGAAGACGGGGCTCCAGGTCTGCCAGTGTACTCTGCTGCTTTTGGGTTGTGTGTGCAGCGCCGGCTTTGTCCTGGAGGGGGCGCCGCAGTCTGCGCTATTGGAAATGGCTATGATTTTTTTAAATCCATCCAGTCATAATGGATATCACGCCATGGTTCATACATCGTTCATGACTAAGAATTATAGGATCTGAAAGTCTTTGGTATTAACCTTATAGTTAACCTTTTTAACCGTTTTTACTTGCCCTGATTTTGTTGGCCAGTTCATGGCAGTCTTTCACCAGTGTATTGCCACATGTGAATGACCCTTCTAATCCGGACTGTGTTACATGGGCAATGACCTCTGATTCTGTGACTATTACAAAGCTAGCCACTTGGTGGCGCTGTGCTGTGCTCCTTCTGCAGTGGAGGCAGCCGGCGGGGAGGGCCTGCAGCTGTTCGTGGATGCTGGTGTCCCAGTGAACTCCGACCTCATCCGGCAGTACGTGAACGAGAGCCTGGCTGAGATGGTAGCCCTCTTCCTGGGCCAGAGGCCTGCTGCCCCTGCTGACCTGGTTGAGGACACCCCTGTTCTAGATGTGAGCTCCTTAACCACTGCATTAGGGCATCCCCTGCAATGAAATATATCATACGTTCATCTTAATTCCATCCGCCTTCTCACAACTGCTCATTTAATGCAGGGTGTCAGGGGCCCGGGAGCCTATCCCAAAATGCACTGGGCCTGAGACAGGGGATACCCTGACTTTCATTGTTGTTTTTCAGTTTGCTTACCTTGCAGTGGGAGAAACCAGAAATAGTCCAGCTACAGAATGAGTTCATTTGTACCCTTAAGTGGCTCGGAGTAATGCAAGGCTGTAGGTGTCCTGGCTGCCCGGGAACGGGCTCGGGGAGCTCAGTGCCACACACACACACCAGTGAACACTCGCTTCACATGAGTGTGTCTGTGCACTGTGGGGCCTGGAAAACTGGATTTTGATTCAGCAGGTCGTTTGGGAAGCAATGATTTGCACAGAGAACCCTGGCTGCCCCTAATGTGCGTGTGAACGTGGGCTGTGTGTTTATCCGTTTCGCTGCCTAAGGAGCCGGTGGTGCAGACACCTGTGCCGACCCCGAGCCCCGGAGACGGCCCCACGCCTGCCGGCAGGGCAGAAAGCCCCCTGGGCACCCCAGCAGCCTCGGAGCCGGAGTCCCTGGCAGAATCATGCAGGGAGCCCCAGCAAATGGAGCCTCCCAACACACTGCTGTCAGGTCCGGCCTTTACTCCGTCCTAAGCATTTGTTAGACTAAAGCAGTATGGTGCTCCTTTGTAGGCTGGAGCTGTGTGGAGTGAAGAGCTGAGAAAGAGTACAGCCTTTCGAATCATATCTGACCTTAGAACAAGAGCGGAGTCCGGTAGCCACGCCCACATCCACTCCTGTCCCCACCCCTCGGCTGGTGGCCACGCCCACCCCGCCCCTCACCCTGCTGAGCCCCTTGGCAGGCTGCCAGCACTCCGACGCCTGGGGAGACAGGGAGCTCCCCCTAGAGGAGGAGGCCCCGCCCATACGGAGTGAGGTGCCCCAGTGCGGGACAGGGTGAGGCAGGCCGGTTCTGAGACACTTTCTGTTATCTGTCATGTATCGAAAGATAAAGTGTGCAAACCCAGTGCAATTTCTTAATATATTAATTTCAAGCATTTTGTCTGTGAAAGCTGAAAAGATTTGGGAAATTTGTGAATTGCTGTTTGCAGGTTTTCCTCTGGGCAGCCCCTTTTAAGATTTATTGCATTTGTCTGCCTCTCAGTCCTGCACAAACGCTTGGTCTCTTGAACACCACAAACTGCAGGCAGAAGGGAAAAAAAAACAATTCTGTAAGAACTTGTGGTTATCAAAGTGGGTCATGTTTTGTGTATTCTGGCCTTCTGTAAAGGAGGGAATTTACTGACAAAATGTTATACCACAGTGCCCCCTGCTGTTTACTGTTGGAATTAGTCATTGGATTCCTTCTTTGCTTCTTTCTAGCCACTGTAACACTTACTTGCCCTTGCAATATTACACATTTTATGCATTAACTATTACATTATATAAAACTATAGTTTTATGAGGTTGTATTACTTGTATCATCTTTGTGTTTGCTGGTGTATGTTGGTATTTAAAACCTGCTTTTTGCTCCATTGTGTTTCTGCGGCAGTATTTCTGACCAGATGATGCCGGATATGTCTGATTTCCATCATATCTCTCAGGGTGATGTCAGTGGCCAGGGAGGAGGAGCCCATCAGCCTCGTTTCCTCCATGCCGCTTCCTGCGGAGGTGACCCCGCCCCTTCACATGCAGACCCCGCCCCTTCAACATCCAGCCCCGCCCTCTCTTCCCACGCCCTCAACAGAGGGCAGCAGCACGGCCTCGTCCGTCACGGAGACGGACTTGGGAGGGAGGCACATATCTGAGGGGGAGCTGTTGCTGAGCTGTGGCCAGATGGTGGCAGCGAGAGGTAAGGCTGGAGGTGGCACCCGGTGGCAGTGGGCAGGCATCGGCGCACAGGGAGGCGGTGCAAAGTCAGATAGCTGTGCACTCAAGCTTAAAACTCCCCCCTGTGTAAAGTCCATAGGGAGGCAAACTGGGCTTTTCTCTCGCATTAAACATGTTTAATTCTATTTATGTGCAGCCCCATTGCCTCACAGCTCCAGGGTTCAGTTCCTGCAGCCGTCTTTGTGTGCAATCTGCATTCTTTTGTCGCTCTGCTCCTGTTTCCTTCTGCAGCCCAAACACATGCAGTTAGGTGTGAACCAAGGGGAGAGTCCTGTATATGTTCAGTTTGTCATGAACATAGTGATGGTGCACGGGTTTACGGGGCGCTTTTGAGGTTTTAGCCAATGGGATGTTCCCATTGCACAGGTTTTAGCCAGTGGTATATTCCCATCGCTCACGTTTTATCCAATGAAATGTTCCTGTCACTCAGGTTTTTGCCAATGGGATGTTTCCGTTGGGGCATTCCGGTCGTTCAGTCCGTCTGGTGTGATATAATCCCTTGGAAGTGAAGCTGGAAAATGTGAGCTACAGAAAATGTGTCCTGCCAAAAGGCAGGTTAAAAGCACGAGAAACCTTCTATGGACACTATGGACCGGATTTAGGTTCCAGCAGAGGCTTCCTCACGGTGCTATTGGAGTGCAGAGCAGTGGCTGAGAATACCGGGTCTGAGCTGCAAAAGACGCTTATGAATGTGAAAGGTTTTGCTGAATAATGGCCTTGTTTCCCCTACAGGCCTGGTGGAGGACGGGCTCACTGTCCCCACTCTGAACGGCAGCCTTTCCAGCTCTCTGCATGGAGTCCAGGACATGGTGAGCACCGGGCCGGCCATCACCATAGTGACAGGCATCCCTGGCGATGCAGAGCAGGCCGGATGCTGAGCGTGTCCGGAATACCACAGGAGCTGGCGGAATACCGCAGGAGCTCCACCAGCCTCCAGCAGGGCTCTTTGGAGGCCCCACTGATGCTTTCCTGCCTCTCTTTGCCCGCAGGATTATGACCCGCCCAGCGAGGGCCAGGTGATGAGGAGGCCGCCTCACATGCATCAGGAGCCTGTGAACAGGGGCCTGGTGCCCCCCCAGGAAGAAGCCTGCCCCAGAGAGGTACACAGCCGCCCTTCTGACACCCCTTTGCAGATGCCCATGGAGTCTGCATGGGTCGCTTTGCACCCTCAGGTTTCTTCCCACGTTCCAAAGGCATGCAGTTAGATTAACTGGGATCCCTAAATTATCTGTGTGTGTGTGTGTTTGTGTATGTGGGCCCTGTCAAGGTGGACGGACCGGTGAATGGATGCATCTCCATCACAGACAAGTAATTTAAACTGCCATGCCAATGTCTACCTGCAGGGGGCAACATAAGACAAGGAAATCTAGTGTTCATATTGCTTCCCCATAATACATTCACCAAAATGCTGCGATATTAATGGAGGAACATTATAGATACTGATGTTCTTTTTTCCACTGAATTGATTTGCAGATTGCTTTAGATGAATGTATTAGCTTAAGCATACAAGTGAAATAAATGGGAAATTAAGTGAAATGTCATATTTGTATGAGCAGAGCGAGCTTTGCACAAAGACATTGCCCACTGCTGTTCCATCACCTTCACTGACTGCTTCCCTTTTTGTTTCCTTTTTCAATTAGCTGACTTACGCCGGTAGCTTCCATTTGTGCCATTGTCCGCATATATTTTCTACTTGTATTTTTAATCGCTGCATAACGTTAATCGTAGTATGTGATGCTGTTTTTGAAGGAGCTGTACTGGGAGGGACAAGGAAGGGTATTAGTGTAAAAATGAACGCAATTATAAATGGCGAGTCACTGATGTGTGCCTGCTAATGGTGTGTGTCTCTCAGGGTCTCTGGGATGAGGAGATCAGCCTGGGTGAGGTCAGTAAGGGACAGCGCCCCCCTGTGGCCGCCGATGTCGAGTGTGCCCTCAGAGGACTCTCCCTCCTGGAGCAGGCGGGACCCGAGCTGGGACGGCTGTCATCACCGGGACAGGTGCCTGTACTCCCAGGTAAATGCCAAGGGCCATCGGTCAGATCTGAATACCCCGTGTGACTGTGTCACTGCAGACCTCATCCCATCCCACAGCTATTCAGATCTGTCTCTGCATTCGCCCAGTTCTTTGGCCTCAGCTGGTTCTGCTTGCTGTATTCCTTAAAACTGGAAGTGGCACACACTAACCTAGTGATAGTTAAATAGTTAAAATGTAGTTAATGTTAAATAGTTAATATTTAAACCAGTGGTCCTAACTAGCCTTAGTACAGTGAAGGGCTTCTGAGTGCCTCACAGAAATAAGAATTGGGAAACTGTCTAAAACCTAAATCTTTTTTCATGATCGCAGTCACAATTTGAATAAAGTGACAAGGGTGAAATAAAATGGCATGTTTCAGTGGATGGGAAATGTAACCCTTTATTGGCATTTATGCATGTATATACAAGCAGAGGCCGCCTCTTACAGTACACTTTAGGCCCACTTTTGGTTCCCATCTTCCTGCATGTCAGTCATACTGAGCTGGTACTTTAGCACTAGTGCCCTTCCTGTTAGCTTTAATGAGTCTGGCCGTTCTCCTCTGACCTGTCTCATTAATAAGGTTTTTTTGCCCACCAAACTGTCACCGACTGGCTGCTTTTTGTTCCTCACACTGTGCTCTGTAAGCTTTAGATTACATAGCGTGAGAACATCCCAGTAATCAGGGCTGTTTCTGAGACGTCAGAACCACCATGTTCAAGATGGCTCAGGTCGGGCGTCCTGGCCGTTTTCACGAGAGCGGCAATGGGCCGCTGGCACGAAAGCTTCTGGGACTCACTTAGTACGGCTCCTTCCCTTCTGCTCTTTGCTCGTGCAAGGCTGTGGCGTGGAATGCTTTGCACTCACTGCCTCCACGAGCATTCATTGTGGATTTTCTCTTTTTTATTTACAAAAGAGTTCATCAATTTGATTGCTGATTAAAAGTATATGAGCTGCCTAGAGATTAAAACCTTACTGGGTATTGATCTCACGTCATCGCTGGAGCCAGCAGCTCGCAGTATCGCGAATGATCGCTCCACACGTGCCCATTATAGTTGCTTATTCAGCTCCCTGGTTTCCTGAGACGCGTCTCCGGTTTCTGCACATGTCCGGTGTGGAGTGTTTAGGCACAGAGCGGTGATCCTGAAAAGCCAGTCCCCTCCTGCGCTGGCCTCCGTTCAGCTTCACTGGCTCCTTCCCGTCGCTTCCACTCACTGGGCTGTGGGCCTGGACCCGTGTAGCTGATCCACGCAGAGGGCAGCAGAACCGAGCCCTTCAGCAGTGTCCTGTGATCCTCTGGCTTTTGGTTCAATAACGGCTCGCTCGATGGTCAGTGATGAAATCTCTGCTGCAAACCTTAGTGCGTACAGAGACTGTAAAATGGTCACTCCGCATGTATTCCAGCCCCTGCCTCTTAGATGAACAAGAAGCGTAAACTGCCATTACATTTTGGAGATGCTGTAAAAAATGCTCCTTTATACTGCTAATACCATTCATAAACAGGCCAGAAACAAGTGATCCGCGCTGTTTTAACACGGAACTGTGTTTTATGTCTCGTGTTTTCTCTGGAGCAGTTTGAGCCGACGGCTCACAAACAGGACAAAGCGGCAGCACTCTGTCTGTGAAGGTGCTCCGTTATTTAAGCCCCAAGACCGCGGTTCCTTTGCAGTTCTGCCACCCCGGCCGACAGTCCGCCTCTTCCCCCGCATGATGCTAATAGCTTGTGTCCGGCTGTCCCCAGACCCCGCCGTTTAGAGCCCGCGCTGGGGGCCTGATTGCCTGAAGACCTCCGCCCAGCACTTAGGGCCATTTTCAGCTTTTAGGGGCAGTGACCCCTCTGCTTTCTGCTGTTTATTCAAAGGGAAGCCAAACGTGGCTGCCCATCTTCTCTGCGGCTGGCTGCAGTTTAGTGTTCACGCCACTGCTGTTCATTTATTTTTCTTTTTTTGTGGGGGAGGAGCTGGGGTGACCTTGTTGCCCTTAAATTGCTCTTGGAGTGCAAAATCTCTACTTTAACTCTCCAGCTACAATCAGATGACTTTCACCCCGGGCTTCACCGTGACAGCTCAGTAATGGACAGCACTGCAGAAAGCCTTTCTTGTGTTAAATGCGATTCCTGAGTTCCGAGCTCCTAAGCCAGTGGGGGCACTCATTCTCCAGCGTCGCCCTTTTTGGGGAATACCCGGGATAATACCCCCCATGGGGGATTGGGCCGTCACTGCCTGGGAAGTACAGGAGGGAGTTAGGCAGGGGGGGGGGTGTGAAGGAGAGGATCCCAGGATCAGGGCACACACCTCTTGCACTTGTCTGTGCTGGCCTCCAGAGCAGTGGCCCCTACTGGTCTGCGAGCTCCTGGTAATGAGACATCCCAGATCACACTTGGGGCAGAGTGTAGCTCAGTGCCTCATTGAGCACGTCTGTGGGTCCTTGAGCAAAGGCCCTTGACCCGCAGCTCCCTGGGCGCTCCTCGATGTGTGGCTGCCCTTCACGGCCAAGCTTACTCTCATGGAGAACAAGGTTGGGGGAGGTGAGAAGGCAATTTAGCCATGGGGACTAATAAAGGCATCAATTATTATATTATTATTATTATTATTATAAGATATCATGGACATCTCCAGTGCTCCTTCATGATGGGCAGTGTAGCTCTTCTAACATGGGGTCTGCCCGTCCTGCACAGACACTATGCAGACATTCAGCTAATCACCAACACCATCTGTGTAGACATAATACCAGCCCTGGTTGAGCTGTGGCTGTTTACAGGCCCCCTTACAGTCCCATCTGTGGGCATTCAGCTGACATTCAACAAATAAACTTTCGTGCTACAACTGCCTTTACAATCTGCCAGCACGGTGTCAATTCTGGCTGGTTACTAGTCGAGCATTTGTAGATGCGTGATGAAGGACCATGTTAGAAATATTACCCAGAATCCTTTCTGTAAGGCTTTTGACAGCACTGGGAAGGACTAAATTTGAGTAAGAATTGAAGATTATTATTGGAGAAAGTTTATTTTGGATTTTGAAGTAGTTTTGCCGCAGTTCATTATACATTGAAATGAGGCGGTTATGGTTAGCCTGATGCGTGCACTGCTAGCTGTATTCCTGTAGCTCTGGGCATCGGGGAGGCTCGTCCACGGCAGGCCACCCTCCCTCCCTCGTCACCAGGGAGCCCGCCGGACTGCTTTCTTCATCGAGGCCTTGCCTCTCCAATCCTGTGCGGGGACGGGGGGGCAGTAACAGCCTCTTCACCCAGCATCCACTGCTTCTGACCCCAGCTGCCACCCAGAGACGTCATGGCTTTGTTGTTGCTTTTTGCTGCTATAATTCCTGGGAAGAACAGGGAGGGACTGCCTCTGAGTAACTGGAGCCCTCTAACATCACAAAGCGCTGTTATTCTACAGTGGGTGTTTTACATCATCATTTCCCTGAGTTATTGTGGTCTTAGGCCTTTTTAGTAGCTTTAGGGCTGGAATATTACGGGACCCGACTCAAGGTCATTCGTCAAGGCACTCCTCCAGTGAACTCCAGCTTGTGTTTCGCACATGTGAAAAGTGTAAATGTCTCCTTCAGTATGAGTGATTTAGCCTCACGCTTTTCTAATTCATGACGGCCGGTTCTTCTTGATATATTGGGATTTGTTTCTTGCAAGAAACCCCTTGGAGGGTTTAAAAGCAGCCGGCATAGAAAGGGGTTAACATCCCTGCCTATTTCTCAGCTGACACTCCATCTGTGCCTCTGTGTCCAAATGGCAGAAGGTCCCGTGCTGGCCGGTGCGCCTCCCAGACCTCACAGGAGCACTCGCCGCGGATGCTGCCTCTCCTCCCGCTCCAGCCTACACCAATATTTACTTTGAACCGCTGCACCAAACCAGCCCCACTCGTATGTGGAGGAGGCGAGCCGTTGCTAGGAGACGGCCTTGCCAGCAAAAAAATAATAAAAAGCAGCTTCTTAAGTGGAAATTTAACAGGGGGGGGGCTTTGTGTTTCTATGACCAAGGCTGCTCTGTGACCCAGTGTACGGCGTGTTTCACCTTTACTGTCTATGGCTGATTAAATATTTACCACTCCCTCTATTCAGCAATTGTCCAAATGTCATTTTCACAGGATTTTCACACTTTTTTTCCAGACATTTTCACATGAATCCCCCTCATTGTCCTCCCTAGTACAGCTGCCTCCTTTTTAATCTGCACTCTATCGAAAGTGACCTTAGATACCCCCCGGGGGTCCTCCATGTCTACCCCACCCTCCTCAGCTTTTTGGCTAAACGCCCCACTCACTCTGCCATCGGCCCCAAATCGCCGCATTTAATCAAGTGGCCGCTGGAATTACACGTAGATTGCAGCCTGATGTCCTCACAGGACGTGTGGGCAACACATCAACCAGAAAGAGTCGCTACCGTTGACGTACTTCTCTCCCCATCCGGCGTTGTGAGGGGTGTGATGAAGTCGCTGTTCTGACTCGGTGACTCCTAATGGCAGGGGACTCCCTGAGCGCCTTTGTGCGGGATCTGAGCTCGGCCTGTCAGCACTTTTCCTCTTCCGCGTGAGCGGATCCGCCGGTTGCGGGTCCTCCCGGGCCGTTTGTTTCCCCTGAGTAGCCTCACGGTGACCCATGTGGAGAGCCAACGTGGGATTTTTGTCGATGTGAAAATGACCTCCAGCAAAGAGCTGACAACAAAACTCCCGACGCCCACCCCCCCACCTCCCAGACCTGCCATTTATCCAGGGAACCTGGTTGGTTTTGATTGCTGAGGGATTTCAGTGCAATGTGCTATTAAAAAGTCAATAAGTCAAATAAGCCGTCACATCACAAAAAAGTCAAGTAAGGCATTACATTTCTGAAAGCAAAAGGTTGTAGCAAATCTATTGTCTGTCTGTGTACACATCTCGAATATTGAAATAATGTTAAATAGCATTTAAAGTCTTGTGTATGTGTGTATATGCCCAGGTCTGAGGGGGCCCTGGCTGGCTGAAGGCCCCACCTGTGATGTAAATAACGAGAGCTGTTAACGAGCTGATTGGGTTTGGGTTGTCAGGTGATGATCACCGGCCGGGCAGGCGGGCTGTGGGAGGAAGAATATATGAGCCGCTGCCTATTCGTGCCCCCCCAGGTGCCGACCGTCGTCCAGTCAGCTCCGGGAATCGAGAGACACGACCGGTGGCCACTCCCACTTTCAGGACGGTGGTGGCGGGCGACTCCCAAGTCGAGGACACGGACAGCGATCAACAGGTGTGGAATTCTGGAGCCTGGCGTCGGCAAGCACCTTCTGTCTAAGGGGCTTCCGACAGGGAGTGTGTGTGTGTTGGGGGGGGGGGTGCAGCCAGCGAGTTCCGTAAGCATCCAGGAGGCGGCCTGGAGCACTGTAGTGCAGCCCTGCTCAGCTGTTCCTGATCACAGGCCCATTTGATGGCTGCTCATTGCTGTGTCATGGCTGAGAGAGCTTTTTCAGCACAAATAAAAGGGGCACATCCCCGGGCTAACTGGGCGAAGCTAGAGGCGCTCTGCTCCACTGGTAACCCCCCGCCCCGCCGGCCCCCCGCGCTCTGACGCTGACAAACGACAGCCTGCTGCAGGCCACGCTAACACGTGCTAATGGCTCAGCTGGATGGCCCCACGCATCCACGTTTGGAGTTACACTCGGACCGCGTGCGTCTGGCCTGCTTCTGTTTCTGCTCCTCTGCTCCGTTTCCCTCATTCTCTGTTGCTCTCTCCAGCTGTCTGAGGTGTCGGCACATTCGGCAGACAGAGGCGCTCCCATCCTGGTGAGGCAGTACCGGGAGCAAGCCGCATCCCGTCAGGAAAGAGGTGCTCTCTCGCTCTCTCGCTCTCTCTCGCTCGCTCTTTGTTTCTCACACACAAATACACGCATCCTGGTGCCTATTATGTGAGACAGATACGGCTCGAGTCCCGACCAGCTGCGTTATTTCTGATGGGCAGCGAGGGAAGGTGCTACTCATGGCATCAGTAATTCTGAGTAACCTTGAGTGGCCAGCACGCGCCCTTACGAGGCCGTCATACAGGAGATGGCCACTGGATGGCAGTGTGGCTCCCTGCAAGCCACCGGCCGCTCCCTTTGTCTGGTGGACAGGCGACTGCCTCCCCAGCTCGATTTCAGCATCCTGCTGGTGCGTGTGTCTTCCTCCCGTCTGCAGACCCGCGGGCCTGGCGCAGAGGTCCGACTCGAGTGGGCCGTGGCTGCAGCCAACTCCGCTGCAAACGCATTTCCTTCCCCATGTGTTTTCATTAAATCTGACATGAAAGGACTCCAGCTCCCCGCAGAATCCACCTGCACCCGGCCCATGCGTCATCACGCCCCCTGGTGCATGGTTACGGTCACAGTTAGGGCTCTTGGGGAGTGACACCTTGTCTCAGAGTTTCTCCGTGGTCTCCGGTTAGTCCCTTAAGCCCGGCCTGCCTGTAGGATCACGCGCTCTCCGCGGGAGACTTTCAGGTGCGCCTCTGGGCTTAAGCGTAGTCCTGCTTTGCAGCCTTCTCTGTGGCCTGGTCCGGTTGCGCCTTGCCCTGCAGACTGCACGCTCTCCCCATGTGTGACTGGCTAACCTTTCGGTGTGTCCTGTGATCAGCCCCCCCGCCACTCTGTATATGTTAGTGGTCATGCGAGATGGATGGGTGTTTATGGCTTTTATGACTGCTGTTAGCATGATCCGCCGTGCGAGCGCAGCCCTGGGCCCTGGCGAAACAGCCTCGCACGGGAAATCGCAGCGAACTGGGTGGCAGAGCTGCGTTAGGAGGCTGGGCGCACAGACCGCAGGCCTGGATTCGTCACACTGAAGGAGGCAGCCCTTATGCTCGTGCTGTTTGAATGTGGTGGCCCTTCAGGTATCAGCCTTACCGACGAGAAGTGCGCCGCGCTGAGAGTGAACGTGTCACCCCTTTCACGGCCGTGGTGACTGCTCGGAGGTGTGAGGTGTCGGAGCGGTAGGCATCTTGTGGGTCAGCAAGCCTCTCGGGGTCTTTGTGCCGTACCGGTCAGGTGCGAAGACTTAACAAGTGCACCACTGGACAAAAATATTTAGTCCCTGTACGTTAAATCACCAAACAAGCCGGGAATTTGTTTAGTGACTTATCACGATCAAAGTGTAAAACGTCAGCATCACTCTGATCTTGGGTCCTTGCACCACTAACTAGCCTTTTAACAAACTGAGTGTCACCTCAAAAGCAGCTGCCCTTGCCTGAGTGTTTTATTAGGCGAGTGACGTGATTGGTGGCATGTGTTATCAGGCTTTTAATGTTTACCGCTCTGCGGGTAAGTGGCTGACTAAATGCACGACACGCTGGGGTGAAATGGCCCAGGGCACGAGCGCCGGTCACTTTTACGGCTGCCGTCCGGATGGTTTCTTTGGAAGTTGTCGTGGTTACAGCAGGGCCGCCTGCTGCAGTTGTCCAGAGTGCAGTAGAGGCAATTGAATAGAATGCATGGAGTGCTGAGTTAATAGCATGTGCCTCTGAATGGCTTTTTAATAGCAATGAATTTGGCTGAGAAATACGGTGTATGGCCTTCTTTCATTTGAGTCTGGTCTATTTTTGGCCTGGAATCAATACCACAGATATGAAGACAGAACTCGCCATTAATTTGTTGTTCATCTACCAAGATGGATTATTATTTGAAGTCGGCATGCGCTTGCATTTAAAGTAATAATTTGTTCTCTGGGGACTCATATGTTAGCATAAAATGCAAAAAGTGCCGCCTCTTTTTATACTCTCCTACAGAAACTTGTGGAAAATCCCTTATTGTGAAAGTTTTTGCCAAGTACAAGCCTTGTTGCATAATTTGGGTCAGAAATAATTTTAGGCATGTGTTGTATGTGCCGAATTATATTATTTAAAACATTTTCTGTATGAATATAATGTTATGTGAGGCATAAGTTAAATATTTAAGGATTCTTGTCAGTCTTTCATGTAAAAACAGCAATTTCCAGCTAACAGAATCATCTCTTTGCCTCAGCATTGAAGCCGTCTTGAAATACTCTCTTCTGAACACTTGGTTTTGTTCAGTGGCCTGAAGGCAAGAGCTGCCACATATATGAACGTTTAAAACCTACCAGATGCATTTGGGTTCCTGCTGTTTTGGGCTGATGCTGCATAGAGCTGAGCACCAGCGTGGCTGAAGTATATGAGTGGCTTAAGTATATGCGTGCAGACAGCGCGCATGATCTGCATGTGCACCAATAAAAGCAGGTGATCCCAGAACCAGGCAGAGTGGGTTTGTGGGGGACCTGGGTATGGGGCTGCTCCCTGAAGGGGGTGGGACATGTTAGGGTGGGTGTGGCATTGTGGGGAGGGGCACAGCCGGGTGGGGTGTGGCATGGTAGGGTGGGGCG